>JAKOOJ010000019.1:8648082-9175582 GCA_022577455.1 Arizona elegans | reverse complement strand
CGTATAGATGGTCAATACAGGTTCATTGGAACTTGTCGGTTCTAGACATAGGTATGCGTCTATGCTATATTTCAGATACCTGATTATCCGTTTTACACCTTCCCAGTGGTAAATTTTTGGATCACTGACATGCCTAGATAACAGGTTTACTGCTAAGCTGATATCTGGCCTTGTCCAATTGGCAATATATAGGAGGGATCCAATGACGGATCTGTACAGAGTGTTGTCCTTAAATGACTCCCCTTCTTCGTGCATATGTTTCAGGAAGTCTGTTTGCATAGGTGTCTCACATGGTTTGGCATCCTTCATGTTACACCTGTGTATAAGTTCTAATATTTTTTCCTTTTGTGATACCCTGAACCCATTGTCTGTTTTCTCGATTTGTACCCCTAGATATTTGTTGACTCTCCCTAGGGTCTTGAGTGTGAAATATTCTCCCAGTTTCTCGGCAAATTCATCACATTTCCGTTTGTGTTGTCCTAAGTATAGAATGTTGTCTACGTAAATGAGTGCGTACTCGACTGATGTGCCCTCCCTCTTGACGAAGAGGCAGAGGTCCGCTGAGGTGGCGGTGAAACCCATGTCCCTGAGCGTTTTGGCTAGACACTCATACCATCTTTTTCCCGACTGCTTTAACCTGTACAGGCTTTTGTTCAGTAACCAAGTGTCTCCCTTTTTCGTGTCCTTCCCTGGGGGTGCCCTGACATAGATTTCTTTGTCTAGCTTTGCATGGAGGTAGGCAGTCTGAATGTCGAATTGATAGACTTCTAGGCCTAAGATGGATGCTATTACTAGGGCGCTTTTGACACTCTCTGCCCTAACCGTTGGTGAATAGGTATCTGTGTAGTCGTCTGGATACCTCTGTGCGAATCCCTGGGCCACGAGCCTAGCCTTATAGATGGTCTTGTTGTCTTCGAGGTCCTTAATTTTGAAAACCCATTTTGTGCCTATGAGTGTTTTGTCGGCTGGGACCTTAGAGGGGGTGTACACATTTAGTTCCCTTAGGCTGGCCATCTCCTTCTCCATAGCCTGCTCCCACCTACTTCTCTCTTCCTGTGGCAGACTGATCACTTCCTCGTATGAGTTGGGGGTGGTTTTATTTGGGTGTATGGACATAACATAATCCTCAAATCTCTTTGGCATTCTATTTCTGTTGTGTCTTATGGGCCTATTTGGTCGTATGTCTGTGTCGTGCATATATTTGGCTTCTTTCTCCGTGACTGCATCTACCTTAATGATGGGGTGATCTTCCTTCCACCCTTTGGTGGCTATCTCTTGGTGTCTAGGTTTGTGCCTTTCTTGTGTTTTCGTTTCTATTGTGGTATGTTTGCCCTTATCCCTTATGTTGTCTGTGTCTTCCTGTCTGGTGAGTGTCTCGTTGAGATGTATCTTTGACCAGTTGGTGTTCTCATGGAACACCGCGGTCCTGGATATGATGAACCTATTGTCCCTGTCGATGAATCTGTACCCTTTTGTACCGGGCTCATATCCCATGAACCTTAATCTCTTTGAGACCTTGTCTCCCTTTCGCCTCAACTGTCTGGGGATGTGTACATCCGCCATGACCCCAAATATGTGTAAGTGTGCAATTTTTGGCTTTCTGTTGTACATCACCTCGTAAGGCGTTTTCTCTACTACACTAGACCAGAGCCTATTCAGTGTGTAATTTGAATAGGTGAGTGCTTCTGCCCAGAATGATTGTCCTAACCCTGCGTCCTCTAGAGCGCATCTCACCATTGTTTGTAGGACTCTGTTCCTTTTTTCTACGACTCCGTTCTGGAATGCAGAAAAAGGAGAAGTCATGTAATGTATTATCCTGTGCATCTTTAACCAGTTCAAGAAGTCCTTTGACAGGAACTCAGACCCCCTATCCGTCATTATCTGTCTTATTTTTGTATTGTGTTGCGTCTCCATCCTCTTGTGAAATTCCTTAAATTTTTGAAATACCTCGCTCTTATGGTTAATGGTATACACAAAGCCATAGCGGCTGAAGTCATCTACTATTGTCAGGAAGAATCTCTTTTTGTATTTTATGGAGGGCTTCATGGGACCTACAATGTCCATGTGTACCAGGTGGAAGATGGAGTTGGTGGTGCGGGTGGCCTTCCTAGGTCTAGGCTTGGTCTTTAGTTTAGAGGATTTACATACGGAGCACTCTAAGTAGTTTTTACAGCCTTTTATTTTCAAACCATTGGTACATTCTGTCATTTTTTGGATGACTGGGAAGCTGGCGTGACCCAACTTTCTATGTAGTAAGTGGGCACAGTCATCGTGAATAGGCTTACCAATTAGCAACTTCCCTTTGTGTGTTGTGTCGTGGTTGTGTCTATCTTCAGTGGTGTCATCTTCCTCGTCCCCCTCTGTCTCGACTTGGGCATCGGCCTTGTTCTCTGTGCTTTCTAGTTGAGCAATTATACTGGTCTGGTTATTCCCTTTAGGATGGAGGTATGTTAGTCCTCCATCAATGACTATGTTGCCGATGCTTTTCCTGCCCTTGGTCATGTAGGCCTTTCCTCCCTTGAAGGTGGTCTCTATACCCATGTCTTTACTGAGTTTAAATGTTGCTAAAATATTGTGGGGTATTTCGGGTATGAGCAGTACCCCCTCTATCTTGCCTATCCCGCTTATGAGTGTATTTCCTTTCCCCGTCACTAGAACTTTGTTCTGATTGGCTACCTTAATGTGGTAGTTCTCCTCTGTAAATGAGGTCAGGATCTTTCTGTCATGAGTTGTGTGGTTGGTGGCTCCTGAATCAATGAGCCACGCTTCTCCCTCTCTCGTTTGTGGGTGGGTGGGTGTGTTTTCCCCGATCCCATACATGGATCCTGATCGGCTCTCCCTGGAGCTGTCCCTATTTCCCCTTCTGTCCCTTGGGTTGGGGGAGTCTCTGCGTCTATATCTGTTCTCAGATGGGGACCTATCAGGGAGCCCTGACCTCCGGCCTTCCCTTTCCTTACAATAGGTGTGGTCCCTTTCCCTCGAATTTTTGGGGCAATCCCTCTTATAGTGGTTCTTGGAACCACAGGTGAAACATTCTGGGTAGTCCTGGTTTGGAACTCAACCCTCTTTGTAGGTTTGCTGTCCCTGCGGCTGATGGAGCGGTCCCTCCTTAAACTGTCTTCTGCAATTATTCTGTTTGTCAGTGACTCAAGTGTGAGATGGCCTAAGCTTAGGCTATCCAGCTGCATTATGAAGTTATCCCAGCTAGAGTCCAGGGAGTTAATGACAATGCTTTTCATACTTTCCTCTGATATATCCTCCCCCCTTTGTATCAACTCAGCCGTTGTAGCATTCAGGTTTAATATGTGTTCACCCATGGGAGTTCCAGCTTTGTGTCTAGCTGAGTGGAACTCCCTAGATATCTTGGCTGTGGTGGCAGCGCTTTTACTGTAGAATAAGTTAAACATTTTCTGCAGTATTTCAGATACAGTTAGGTAATGGCTAAGACTGGGATATATGCTTGGCGAAATACTTGCTATGACTATATAATAAGCCCTGTGGTGCAAGCAGTCTATTTCTAGAGTCCAAGGTTTCGGGTGGGGGGGAGTCATTAATTAAAAATAACATGTTCTCCCTTAAAAATAAAATCTGGAGTTGATGATTCCACTGCATAAGGTTTGATCCATCTAATTTAAGAGTGGGAAAGTCAGTTGGTAAATTTACTGAGCTGTGTGGCAAATTACTCACAGTCTGTTGCTGTCCATGGTATCTAAGGTGAGGGAACTCACAATATGGCTTGGGGATGCTGTTTGCGACTCTGTATGGACTTGTATTTATGTTCTCCTCTTCTCTTCTTACAGGAGCCAATTGAGCATGCGCGAAGCCTATTTCGCGTCTGTAGTCGGTGGGTGAGTAGCTTGCTGTTGCTGCTCTTAGGCCTCGGCCTCGGCCTACGGTTGGGGGTTCGGACTCACCCCTGAGGTATCCGGCTTCATCCCTGGAGGCAGGCATCCATCGATGGGCGGCTGGATCCCTGCTGGAAGCTGGAGAGAGGCGAGGAGGCGAGGTGGTCGTAAGTCGAGGACTTCTGGGATTCGGCGGTGCGGCGGCGGCGAGTGGTCCCGATCCCTGGTCGCTGGTCCCTGGACGTGCGAGGAAGCCTGGCGGAGGTCGCATGGAGGGTGAGTAACCAGCATGCTCTCCTTCCCTCGGGTCTCGTGTTGCTGGTGCGGTGGGTGGTGAGTTTGAGTCCTGCCATCGGCATGTCTCGTGTGCGATCAGCGTTTGGTGATCGCCCTCGCGGTGTGTGTTCCTTGGGTGGGGTAGCTGGGGCGATGCATTGACATCGATGGCCCCCCCGTAGTCCCCTCGGCTTGCGGTTGTCTCCCTGCGGTTTGTGGCTGGCACGAGGGGGTCGTATGCGGAGCCAGTTGCTGCTGCTGGAGTCCCATGTGTTTTTTCAACTTCGGGCTCGGCAGGCGAGCTCCTGGTGGCTTGGTATCTTCTTTCTGGGTTGTCTTTGGTTCGTCCCCCATTTGTTTTAGGGTTCCTTTCATTTCGCGCCATTAAATTTTGTGACGAAATGGGGTTGAGGGGTACCCCGGACCGTGAACCAGCTCATGAGTAAACACACTGAGACTGAAATGATTCTGACAGAGGCGTCTTGTGTAAAAATATAATTTACTTTAAAACATTTAAAAAGCACTAAGTCTTTAAGAAAACACATTAAAAACAAAGTCTTATCTGGGTATGTGAGGCAAGGCTATCTCCCTAGATCCCTCTCCACAATACCGAAAACAGTTCACAAAAGAATAAAGCTAGCATGAAGGTAAGCAGCTTCGGCGTCGATACATCATCAAGGCAATCATAACGAGGGCAGCACGAGCCTCACAGCTGAAAGTCACCTGAAGTAAAAACAGTTCAAACAGCAAACATTGTTTGAAGCTTGTGGGAGGAAGAAGGTCCAGCAACAGCAGTCCCGATGATAGCTTGCGTGCTACAAAACAGCAAAAGGCAAGCATCCGTGGGAGTCTCTCTGTAACGACGTCTGGAGTCCTTATCTGCATTCTTCTCCCATCAGCGGCATTGCCCAAGCTTCCTGCAGGAGCTGTGCATTTAGGCCTAGAAGACTAGGCCCAAGTAGCAAGCGAAAGGTCCTTGCTTATGTAAGGAGTCAACCTGCAATTATCCAGGGCGGGGAAGGCTTGCAGGTAATTGGCAACAGTAGATGGCTTGATTAAAACCATACTGTTTGTGAGTAGGCAGATAGCCACAGCAATCCTGGAAACACTCGTGACAAATTTGAATCTCGGCTCCCTATTGGTCGGCGGCTATCCCAAGATGGCCGCCGGGAGCATGGCACAAAACTGGAGCCGTTTAAGTCCTGGGTTTCTGCCAGGGGGCATCTTCCTCTTACCGGGCTGGCAGTCTCGTGGTCTCGTTCTTGGGAGCTCATTGCTGCCCTGTGGTCATCTAGTAGGTCCTGGAGTTTCGCGATGAGTTCCCTTTTGCTGATGGAGGCCTCCATCATTCTTTTTATGGTCTCTCTTAGCTCATCCCTCTCAGGCGATTCATCCCTTTCATACCTCACTGCATTTTTTCATGGTCTCACGCTCCTGTCTGTCTGGTCCAGGTCTCTCACTTCCATGGCAGTTGGAATTCTTGCTGTGGCGCCTTCGGATTCCTGCAGCTCTGCCATTAGTCTGGTGATGGACCTCGTGTTCATTCTTTCTTCCATCTCAGGGTAAGTTGTATTTCAGTTATTATTCTTGGGTTATTGGGCAAAACCATCCTCTGCTACCATCTTGTTAATTGTTTTCCAAGGACCTTGCCCAATAATCACAAAATACGATTTGTCTTTATTTCAAAGGCATTTATTTATACCATGTCTTCTCTTTTCAGGTGAACATCTGGGACAGCCCTGGTCAGTCCCTGGGCACGGACTTATGTACCACGAAGGCGGAGTCAAGGTAAGGAGGGGTCAAGGGAAGGGCTAGGTGAGGGAGGTGGGGTTAACTCATGGACTGCCATATACAAAGTTAGGCATTTATTCATAACAAAAACAATTTCAATCAGCAAACGTAGCTTGAAGCTTGTGGGAGGAAGAATGTCCAGCAGCAGCAGTTCTGATGATGGCTTGTGTGCTTCAAAACAGCAAAAGGCAAGCATCCGTAGGAGTATCTCTGCAACAGCGTCTGGAGTCCTTATCTGTGTTCTCCTCCCTTCTGTAATGTTGCACTGAGCTCTGCATCCAGCTTCCAGCAGGAGCTCTGCATCTAGGCCTAAACAGCGTTTAGGCCCAAGTAGCAAGCGAAAAGGTCCTTGCTTATATGGGTAGTTAACCTGCAATTAACTAGGGCGGGGAAGGCTTGCAGTTAATTGCAAACAGGAGATGGCTTGATTGAAACCATACTGTTTGTGACTGATCAAGTAGCCACAGCAATCCTGAAAACACTCATGACAAAACTATTTACTATTTACTAAGTCTGCACTACTATTAATCTTCTCATCGGTCCCATCACCCATCTCCTTCCACTGTATGACTGTAACTTTGTTGCTTGTATCCTTACGATTTATATTGACTGTTTCCTAGTATGATTTGATTGCTTATTTGTACCCTATGACTATCATTAAGTGTTGTACCTTATGATTCTTTTTTTTTATTGCAAAAGTTTTACAGTTACATTTTCACCCCTTTTTTTTCCCCCCCAACCCCCCCAATCTTCCCAACCTCCCTAACCCACCCTAACCCTCCCCTCCCCTCAGACTTCCTAGTATACTCATGTCAAATAAAAGGAAAAAACCCTCCTTTGTATATAAAACTTGAACCCTTCCCTCCCCCTTACAAATTTTCATCTTCCTTACATTAACATTAACCTATTTCTATCTTAATATAACATTTTCAAATAAATTTTCATCCTGATTACCTTAAAGATATTTCTATCTTGATATATTTCTATCTTGATATAACATTTTCAAATAAAAGCTATTTGATACTTCCTAGTTTGGTATTTATGCTGAACATAATTTATCCACTTCTTCCATTCCCATTCATAAGTCTCTTGAGAACAATCTTTTAAATATGCTGAAATCTTCGCCATCTCTGCAAAACTGGCCATCTTCAAAGTCCATTCCTCAATCGTAGGCAGCGCTTCATTTTTCCAGTATTTACCTATCAACAATCTTGCTGCAGTTATCATGTACAATATCAATTTTGTTTCACCCAATGTAAAACCCTTAACTATACCCAATAAAAACAGTTGTGGAGAAAATTGAATTTTTTTCTTCAAAACATTCTGCATAACCCACCAAATTTTTATCCAAAAAGCCTTAACTTTCTTACAGGTCCACCAAACATGATAATATGTAGCGTCTAGGCAATCACATCTCCAACATTTAGGCTGCACATTAGGGTACATACACGACAATTTTTTGGGGTCTAAATGCCATCTATAAAACATTTTATAGAAATTTTCCCTCAGATTCTGCGACTGTGTAAATTTAACATTCTGAACCCAAATTTTTTCCCATGTTTCCAACATCACTGGTTCCTCAAAATTTTGTGCCCACTTAATCATGCAGTCTTTAACTAATTCAGTTTCTGAATCCCTTTCTAACAAAACATTATAAAGTCTTTTAATATGCATTGGGCCTTTCTCTTTTATATGTCTAACTAATTCTTCCTCATACATCATAATACCAGTTTTTTGGTCCTCTTTCCATCTCAATTGCAATTGATTATATTGTAACCAGGTTAAATTAATCCCTTCAGCCAACAATGTCTGTAATGTCTTCAGCTGCCATCTGCCCGCATCTGTAAAAAGAACCTCTTTATATAAAAACCCCCCGAGTGACATTATATTTGTATTCCACAAGGTATGACCAAGATCCAGCCATAGCGGTATTTTATAATTCCATTTGTTTCGGTGCTTCTTCCAAACTCTCAACAAAGAATCTCTAAGTATATGGCTTTTAAATACTTTATCCACTTTACTGTCATAAAATAAGTAAGCGTGCCATCCAAATTCCAAATCAAAACTTTCTGCGTTTAATATTCCAGTCTTTTTTCCTCCAAACCAATCACTTGCTAAAGTCAAAGCTGTTGCATCATAATATAATTGTAGGTTTGGAAGTTTGAGACCTCCCCTTTCTGGAACGTCTTGCATAATTTTCATTTTTACTCTTGGTTTTTTCTCGTTCCAGACAAACTTGTTCACACCAATTTGCCATACTTTTAATTGTTTATCATTTCTGAGCACCAGAATCATTTGAAACAAAAAAAGAAATCTTGGCAAAATGTTCATCTTAACTGCTGCTATTCTTCCAAGTAAAGACAGCTGCAGTTTTTTCCAAATCTCCATATCTTTTTGCACCTCTCGCCACAACACCTCATAGTTATTTTGAAACAATTTCATATTTGATTCTGCAACCTGAACTCCTAGATATTTTACCTTTGGTACAATCTCAAAACCTGCCCTCCTTTCTAACTCCAGTTTACGATCTTGTGTCATATTTTTAACTACCATCTTAGTTTTTTTCTGATTCAATCTGAAACCTGAAACTTTACCATAGTCTTGTATAATGTCCTTCATCTGGATTATCGATTCCCTTGGCTGTGCTAGGGTAACAACCAGATCGTCTGCAAATGCCTTTATTCTATAATCCTCTTGCCTTATCATTATACCTTTCAAAGTGTTAGAATCCCTTATTGTATTTAACAAGACTTCTAGTGTTAGAATAAACAACAATGGGGACAGTGGACATCCCTGTCTTGTTCCTTTTTCAATTTTAAACTCTGTTGTCAAGCTTCCATTGATAATGATCTGTGCCTTTTGCTCTTGGTAAATTGCTGAGACCGCCTGTATAAATTGGTCCCCAAAGTCCATCTTTTTTAAAGTCTTTAATAGAAAGTTCCAATCCACTCTATCAAAGGCCTTCTCCGCATCCAAAAAAACCAGCACTGCAGGGATCTGTTTATTCTTCTCAAGATATTCCAATAAGTCTATTACTTGCCTTACATTGTCCTTCATGTGCCTACCCTCAATAAATCCCGCTTGGTCATCATGAATCACCTTTTGAATTACTGGCATCAGTCTGTTGGCTAATACTTTTGCATAAATTTTATAATCCGTATTCAAAAGAGATATTGGTCTGTAATTCTCCGGTTTTTTGGGACCTGCTTGCTCTTTTGGTATCAAAGAGATATAAGCTGTAGTCCATGATGGGGGTACTTTTCCCCCTTGTTGTATATTACAAAATAAGTCTCTGAGTTGTTCCACCATTTCTGCCTGCAAAGTTTTATAGTACACTGCTGTCAAACCATCCGTTCCAGGAGCTTTGGCTGTTTTTAATTGTTTTGTTGCTGCTATTATCTCCTCCTCTGTTATAGGATAATCCATTCTTTCCTTTTGTTGCTCAGTAATTTTTGTAACTCTTTTGTTGTCTAAGTATTTTTCTATAAGTCCATTCTGCACCTCCTCTCTGGCATATAGTTTAGTGTAATATTGAAGAAAAGCTTCTTTTATTAAATTCTGTTGAAAAACTTCTTTCCCCCCAATATCAACACTATCAATAGTCCGTGTGCTCTGTTTCTTCCTTAATGTGTAAGCCAACCACCTGCCTGGTTTATTAGCGTTGCAGAATGTATTATGCTTCGCATATTGTAAATTTGTTGCAACTTGTTCCGCTATAAGCATTTGGAATTGGTCTTTCAGAAGTTTTATAACACTAAGTATTCTTTCATCTGTTGGATTTTTAATAAGTAACTGTTCTTTGTTCTTTATTTCTGCTTCCAATTCAAGTCTTTTCTTTTGTCGAATCAACCTATGTTTAGAGTTCATATATATAAGCACCCCTCTCATATAAGCTTTGCTTGCATCCCACACAATTTCCATTGGGGTGCCTTTATTCAAATTCATTTCAAAAAACTCTTTCAAATACTTTTTAAGTTCTATTATATTTTTCTCATATCTGAACAAGTTTTCGTTTAATCTCCAAGAGCGTCTCTCATTCTTGCATGTCTCAATTTCTATCCACACTGGGCTATGATCAGTCAAAGTTCTTGGCAGAATCTTTGTTCTTTTTGTCCTAACAAGTAGATCATCAGACAACAAGATAAAATCAATCCTGGAAAAGGATCTATGTCTGTCAGAGAAGAAAGTATAGTCCAGTTCTTTTGGATTATGTATTCTCCAAATATCTTTTAATTCCAGGTCTTCTTTCATATCAAAAAAAGTCTGTGGCAATCTAATTCTTGACTTTGCCAAAGTCTTTTTGTCTAATTTAGAGTCAATTACTCCATTCCAATCTCCCATAATTAAAATAGATCTGTAATCCCATTGAAGTATTTTAGTATGCAGCATTTTGTAAAAATAGTCCTGTTGTTGGTTAGGAGCATAAATTCCTATCAAAAGAATTTGATTATTAGCAGAAAGTAATTCAATTGCTACAAACCTACCATCTTGATCAGCTTCTATAAGTTTGGCTGTTAGTTTTTTATTTACATAAATAACCACACCATTCTTTTTTTGGTTAGTTGAAGATATAAAATGTGTTCCTAATTTGGAATTTTTCAAATAGTTTTGATCTTGAGCTGTAATATGCGTTTCTTGTAAGCAAATTATATCATTATTATGTTGTTTTAAATATGTAAATACTTTCTTCCTTTTTTGTGTTACATTCAACCCATTCACATTCCAAGATAAACATTTAATCATCATCATTCTCTTTCTGGAGCGAAGCGCAGAACCTAAGGATTTCATCCGAAATCTTCTGTCCTGCATTCCCCACAGCCCCAACCTTTTCATCTTGTCTTTCCTGCTGTAACTTTTGTTTAAGTTCCTTGGCTTTTGCTCGGGTTATACGCTGATCCTTAACTTCAGCCGCCCAAGCCAGCTCCAAGATTGGAGAAGGTTCCAGCAAGGGCTCATCCAGAAAACCTCCTTCAGCGCCCTTCAACTCCTCTGATTCCTGCTTCGATTGTTGTTGCAATTCTTGAGGTTGCTTCTTATCACTCTCTTTAATCTCCAAAACTGTAGATGTGCGTGGGGATGGTGTTCTTTCTTTAAAGATATCAGTATAAAATTGCTCCGCCTTTTCCACAGTATTCAAACGGTGTTTCTCTCCCTTATATCTCAAAATTATGCCAGTTGGAGCGTCCCAACGAAATGGGATTTGATTATTCTGCAGTTCTTTAACAAGAAAACCATAATCTTTTCTGGATTTCAACATCTTAGGTGGGAGCTCCTTGTAGACTGTAACCTTGGATCCGCTCACTTGCACAGAAGTGAGAAAAGATTTTTGCAGGATATCATTTCTTATTGCTCTGTCTGTAAAATATATGACCACATCTCTGGGCAGTTGTCTTTGTCTGGCCACCCACGAGTTAACTCTGTAGATTTTATCTATTTTGCAAAAGACCATCTCAGGATCAGTTTTTAAAATCACAGCTAGGGCTTCAGCACAAATCTGTCTCAAATCTTGTCTCTCCTCTTCTCTAATTCCTCGAAGCCATATAGCAAATTCCATTGCCCGGAATTGCATCATAACAATGTCATTCTCAACTCTCTGCATCTTGTCATCAACATCAAAAAATTTATGATCATTATTTTTCATCTTAGCATTAACTTCTAATTTAAATTCATCCACTTTTGACTCAACTTTCATAATAAATCCTGCCAGGCCAGACGCCACATCCGTTATTTTTTTGGTCACCATCTTTTGGTTCTGCTGCATTTCCTGCATAATTTCCTGTTGTGACTTTTGGATTTTTTCATCTATTTTATTTATTTTATCATCCATGTCTTGAAATTTCTCATCCAAAATATTTGAAATGAATTCTTTTAAATCTCCCATGTCCAGATCTTTTTTTTGAGCTTGTGACTGCGTGTCCTGTTTACGTGGGGGGGATCCCCCCCCTGTTTTGCCTTCCTGCTTCTTTGAAGCCATCCTGCCACGTAAGCTGGCTTTTCTAAAAAGGGAGGTTCCGCCTCTTCTGCCACCTCCACAATACCTTCTAAGAAAGTCCCCCAGATTTACTCAGGGCAAAACTATAATGCAGCAAAAACAAGTAAAAGGGAGAGATTTTCCTCTTATTTCTGTTACAGCCGGAGCAACTTTGTAGCAACTTTTTAACTTTGTAGCAAGACAAGATAACTTCACCAATCCACACCCACTGATTCATTTGCTGAGCGCCATATTTTTTCAGTCACTTTCACTCATTCCGAAACTTTCACTTCAGCATAAAAAATCAGCAAAGGGCTAATACTTGCAGTTCAGAGTTTCAGGGTTCAGGTGGATTTCAAGTGTTTATTTGGCTTATTTCCTCGCTCTTTAAAGGTTTCCTGAAGTCGGCTTGTTCTGCGAAAGCAGAAGACGTCCCACGCCGCCCGGAGTCTCAGCAGGTTGTAAGGGAGCCGCGCCTGTTTCCTCCCCAGAAACAATTCCCTGGGGGGGTTGCAGGGGCTCTACCTGTACCCTGCTGCCTCTTCTTCATAAATCCTAGGGATTTTGAAGATTTCAAGCCGCTTCGCGATCGGGAAGCGGCTCTACAAGCGGCGGGGGTGGCGGTGCTAAAAGAAGGCACCGTCGCCGCCGAGTACCTTATGATTCTTGATGAACGTATCTTTTCTTTTATGTACACTGAGAGCATATGCATTAAGACAATTTTTTGTGTGTCCAATCACATTTGGCCAATAAAATTCTATTCTATTCTATTCTATTCATCCAAGGAGGTATAATATTCTGCCTTTTTAATATTTCCTAGAATATTTCAATCTTCTAGGAGATGGATGGGTGCTAACTTTCTTACACATGTATGTAAGTATTTGTATGCTTTCATTTATTATGTGTATTTCTTGTTCATGTTACATGTATTTGAAAATGTATTTATAGGCTAACTACACCTTAGAGTAACCCATCTGGTGAACCTTAGAATAACAGAGTTGGAAGGGACCTTGGAGGTCTTCTAGTCCAACTCCCTGCTTAGGCAGGAAACCCTACACCACTTCGGACAAATGGTTATCCAACATCTTAAAAACTTCCAGTGTTGGAGCATTCACAACTTCTGGAGGCAAGTTGTTCCACTGATTAATAGTTCTAACTGTCAGGAAATTTCTCTTTAATTCTAGGTTGCTTCTCTCCTTGATTAGTTTCCACCCATTGCTTCTTGTCCTGCCCTCAGGTGCTTTGGATAATAACTTGACTCCCTCTTCTTTGTGGCAGCCCCTGAGATATTGGAACACTGCTATCATGTCTCCTCTAGTCCTTCTTTTCATTAAACTAGACATACCCAGTTCCTGCAACTGTTCATTGTATGTTTTAGCCTCCAGTCCCCTAATCATCTTTGTTGCCTTTCTCTGCACTCTTTCTAGAGTCTCAACATCTTTTTTACATCGTGGCGACCAAAACTGAATGCAGTATTCCACGTGTGGCCTTACCAAGACATTATAAAGTGGTATTAACACTTCACGTGATCTTGATTCTATCCCTCTGTTTATGCAGCCTAGAACTGTCTTGGCTTTTTTGGCAGCTGCTGCACACTGCTGGCTCATATTTAAATGGTTGTCCACTAGGACTCCAAGATCCCTCTCACAGTTACTACTATTGAGCAAGGTACCACATATACGGTACCTGTGCATTTTGTTTTTCTTGCCTAAATGTAGAACCTTACTTTTTTCACCATTGAATTTCATTTTGTTAGATAGTGCCCAATGTTCAAGTCTGTCAAGATCCTTCTGTATCTTAAGCTTATCTTCTGGAGTGTTGGCTATTCCTGCCAACTTGGTGTCATCTGCAAATTTGATGAGTTCCCCATCTATCCCCTCGTCCAAGTCATTGATGAAGATGTTGAAGAGTACTGGGCCTAAAACAGACCCTTAGGGTACTCTACTGCATGCTTCCATCCATGTAGATGCAGTTCCATTGAAGACTACACGTTGAGTGAGGTTGGTCAGCCAGTTACAAATCCATCTGGTGGTGATGCTGTCTAACCCACATTTTTCTACTTTAACTAGTAGTAGGTTATGGTCTACTTTATCAAATGCTTTACTGAAGTCCAAGTAAATTATATCGACAGCATTCCTCTGGTCCACTAATTTTGTCACTTTCTCAAAGAATGCAATAAGATTAGTCTGGCATGATCTGTTTTTTTTTTATTATTATTGAAAAGTTTTACAAAAAAGAAAAGATTCCCCCCCCGTTCCCCCCACCCTTTGCCCCCCTTCATCCCACCCTCCCCCCCGACTTCCCAGAGGTATTTCATTTAATCAAGGTATTTATTATATATATATATATATATATATATATATATATATATATATATATATATATATATATATATATATACACACACATACATACATACATACATACATATAATACAAGGTATTTCATTTAATCAAACATAAACTAGATTAATCTACTTATCCTCAAAGTACTACCTCCCCCACTGACACCTTAACTCCGCTATCGATAACCAAATACTTCTAGTACTAACAGTCATTCATAAGCTAGTTGATATTTTCTTTTCTTTTCTTTTTTAATAAAAAGTTTTTATTTTCTGATCAAACAAGTATACAATATAAACAATCATTCAAACTATCATCAAGAAAAAGAAAAAAAAATCAATCCTTGGTAAACTCAATCTTCAACCCCTCCTCACCACCCCCCACCCCCGACTTCCCAGAACAAAAACAGGGCATAGATTTCACCAAACATTCGCTAAAATAAACTAGCTAACTGCAAGATTTAATAACTCCCAAGACCCCTTAACTCCCCTTTTACAATTTTATCAACCTCCCTTTTTATAGACTCAAAGTAGCGTATAATCCAATAACTCTAAGATTTTTAAAACCATTAACAAATATTAAACATTCAAACCTTAAAAATTCTCTTAATATATCAGTAAAGTATTCAATTGATTTGGAAAAACATTTTTCCCCCTCCTACTTTTCTCAAAGTTCAGATATTTTGAAATATCATAACAAAAAATAAACCTTAGGTATTCACTAATTAAATTTCTACATTTTTTAAGTTTCTAAATTTCCCCCCTTCATTATTCCTCCCTCCAACTTTTAAAATTTTAAAAGATAATCATCAACATAATTAACCATTAATACATAAACTAGAAAACCAAAAAAAGATTAATCTTACATTCAACCATTAATGCATCATATTTAAAAATCAATATTTAACTTTATACTTTTTCCCCCTCAGTAGTTATAACACCTAAAACATAATCATTTTTAACCATAAGTAGAACAACTGCAAAGCCAAAAGAAAAGGTTAATCTTCCATTCTTGCTTTCTTTTTATATTTTTTCCAGTCTTTCTGCATCCCTCCTACTTCTATTTTGAGGAGGTTTTTCATTTTAATTTGAGGTTGATGTAACTGCGAAGATTGTCCCCTTTTTGAAAAAATTTCCTCTGACTTAGAGCCCCCAAATCGCCTCTTCTTGCTTATATAAATCAGTTCATTCCTTCGCCTGTAGGACCAAAGTTTGTCAAGAGTTTGTGAAAAAAAGTTCAGTTGTTTCTTTTCTATTAAATGTATAAATGCCACTAGCAAATCTCCTTCATCTTCTGGAACTTCGAAAGTCTGGTCATTTACTACTTTTTTCCAAACCAAGTCATAATTTTGAAAGATTCTATCAATTTTTCCAAAAAGAGCAGAGAATAAGCTCGAAAATTCTTGAGAAGATTCTTCCACCTTCTCTGCTGCAATCAGAATATCTCCTGAATTGTCATCATGCTCCGTACTTGTTTTTGTCTCCTCAGTCATTTCTGTTGTTATCCCTTTAAGAATTGCTATTTGGTTACTTATAGCTGCAGTATGATTATTCATGGCTTCTTTTATAAAGTCTGTAAATTCTGCATCAAAATCCTTATAACTCTGTAAATCAGACAACTGTTTCATTTCTGACACCTCCAAATAGCTTCCAGCACTTTCAAGATCTCCTTTCTTAGAAGCCATTTTATTTTAAAAAGATTTTCTTTCTTCCCACAACCATAAAATCATAAAGTCAGAGCCATCCTTTTGAGCAGCTTTCAGCAATTTCTTTATAAATCACCAAACGAAATAATCTTTTCCCAAACAGCTCTTCAAAATCTATTCCAGCAACTTAAAGCCAGTCTCTGAGCACGAGTCTATTAGCAAAAACTTTCCTTTCTAACTTTCACTTTTAAAATCGTAACAAAGAAACGCCATCTTTACTTCCAGCTCAGAAAATCCAATTAGAAACATTGTATCCCCGGAGTTAAGTATTATACTTGCAAAAAGCTTGTCCTCCTGCTTCTGTTCCGCCTGCTTTTTTGAAATCATTTAATCTTCTGTTTGACAGCAGAAATTGGACGCAACGCCTAGCTCTGTAAAAAAAACAGAGTCCCCCCAGATCCGGAGCTTCAGTGGGCTGAACGGGGAGCTCTCGCCCTCCTAACCCCTGGAATTAATCCAGGGGTTTTCGGGGAGCTCTACCCTCACCCACCTGCTCTCCTCCCCTTCTTTTCCCGAAGGGGAGATTTTCAAGCCGTTTGACAGCTGACTAACGCTGTCAGAACGGCTCAACGGGATCGTGGGGGCGGCGGTCTAAAAAGACCGTCAATGGCACTGCGGAGCCAACCCGGAAGCGCTAGTTGATATTTTCTTGTCTGGTACTTATTTTGAATATAATCAATCCATCTTCTCCATTCCGATACGTATCTTTCTTGCGTGTGGTCCTTCAAGTACGCTGAGATTTTCGCCATTTCTGCTAGGTTTGTTACTTTCAATGTCCACTCTTCAATAGTAGGCAAAGAGTCCTTCTTCCAATATTGAGCTACCAGCAGCCTAGCTGCTGATATTAAGTTCAGAATCAATTTAGTCTCTGAAACTGTACAGTCTGTAGTTATACCCAATAGAAACAATTGAGGAGTAAATTTCATTCTTTTCAAAATGTTCTGCATCACCCACCAAATTTTTATCCAAAATGCCTTGATTTTCTTGCAAGTCCACCATATATGATAATAGGTTGCATCATTACATTCACATCTCCAACATTTAGCTTGCAAATTTGAGTACATACATGATAATTTCTTAGGATCTAAGTGCCATCTATAAAACATTTTATAAAAATCCTCTCTCAAATTTTGTGCTTGCGTAAATTTAACATTTCTGACCCAAATCTTTTCCCATGTTTCCATCATCACTGGTTCCTGAAAGTTTTGTGCCCATTTAATCATACAATCTTTAACCAATTCTGTTTCTGAGTCTATTTCCAGTAATGCATTATACAACCTTTTAATATACATCTGACTTTGATCTCTAATCTGTTTCACCAAATTTTCCTCATTTTGCATAACACCAAATTTTTGATCCTCCCTCCATCTAGCTTGGAGCTGACCATACTGAAACCAAGTTAAGAATTATCCCTTCTTCTTTTAATTCATCTAGAGATTTCAATTGCAACTTGCCCCTTTCCAAAAGAAGAAGCTCTTTGTAAGTAATCACCTCTATTCTTTGCTCTGTACTTATATTTTCTATTACATGTCTGGGGTTTGCCCATATAGGTATCTTGTAGTTCAGCTTATATTGGTATTTTTTCCAAACCCTCAACAATGCATTTCTAAGTATATGACCCTTGAACACTTTATCCACTTTTTTTTCATACAACAAATAAGCATGCCATCCATATAACAAATCATAACCTTCTATATTTAACATTCTTTCTTCAGTTAAGTTAAACCAGTCACTAATTTGTGATAAAGCTGCAGCTTCATAATACAATCTTAAATTAGGCATTTTAAGGCCTCCTCTCTCACTTATCCTGTACAAAAAGTTTGTACCTAATCTTGAATTTATCAAATATTTTTGGTCTGTTAGTCTAATATGTGTTTCTTGTAAGCAAATAACATCGTTGTTAAATTGTTTCAAGTAGTGAAATACTTTTTCTTTTTTGTGGAGAGTTTAGACCATTAACATTCTAAGATAGGAATTTAGTTGCCATCTTTAGCCTTTCGAAGCCTTGTAAGCATCAGCTGAAGCTCCTCCTCCACCTTACTCTTCAGCCTAGCTCCCCCCACTGCTTCTGTTTTTTGTACTACTTGAGATGAATCTTGAGATTGTTGCCCTTTTGGTTGTTGTTGTTGCAATTTATAAGTTGCTCGGGTCAGTCGTTGTGTTTTCGGCTCTCCATTCTTAGGTGGTTCCAAGGTTGGGGGTAAACCCCCAAGATCCAAATCTTCTTCCATAATAATTCCTCCAGCTGCAGCTTCAGCGTAGGTTTGTATCTGTTTTCCATCTTTTCCTTGTTGTATCATCTCCATTTTCTTCCTCCCCCCCCCCCCCCCGTGAGGGTGGATATCCAGCCTGTAACACGTTTACATAAAAATCTTTTGCCTTCCAAATTGTGTTTAATCGGTATCTTTCTCCTTTATAAGTCACTATTAGACCAGTTGGAACATCCCATCTATATGCCACCTGTTGATTTCTCAGCTCATTTACCAAAAAGCCAAAGTCTTTCCTGCTCCTCAACATCTTTGGAGGAATCTCTTTCAAAACCACCACCTCCTGCCCAGCCACCTGAACTTTATTATTGTAAGAAGCTTGTAAAATTTCATTTCTGATCCTCCTAGTTGTGAAATAAATCACCACATCTCGTGGCAGCTGTCTTTGTTTTGCCAACCAGGAATTAACCCTGTAAATTTTGTCAATTTGAATTGCCACATCTTCTGGTTTTTCTTTAATTATCTCAGCCATAGCATCAGCACAAATGTCTTTTAAATTTTCTTTGCTATTTTCCTTCAGGCCTCTCAGTCTCAAGGCAAACTCCATAGATCTGTATTGTAACATTACCAATTCATCATCCACTTTCTCTGTTTTAGTCATGACATCACCCATTTTGCTCTCCAGATTTAAATTGGCTTCATTAATTTCTTCAACTTTCCCATCAAACTGGATAACAAGATTTGAGAGTCCTGATACAGCAAAGACAATATCATCTCTTATTTTATCATGCTCCTTTGCAACTGCTCCCTTGATCGAACCTATATCTTCCTCTATTTTCTTAAATTTCCCTTCAACAAGTAAAGTTAAATTGTTCATTGCTTCTCTCATTGCTATTGCTTGATTATTCATGGCTTCTTTCATAGCTTCCTTAAAATCATTAAGTGCTGCGTCTTGACTCTGGGTCTGGCTCTGTGAATCAGCCGGAAGTTTTGCTTTCTGTGTCACCACTGACACAACCGGGGAGCCTCCCGCTCCTTTAGCAACTCCTGGTTTCACTTGCTTAGAAGCCATTTTTTTTCCTTCCCCCCCCCTCTTTTTAATTTAAAGTCTCTGAGTTGCCAGACAAAATAGTTTTTTTCCCCTTGTTCTCTTCCCTCCGCACTCTCCGTTCCCAGCAGTTAATAGGCAGCTAATCCACTCTCCCAGCGCAAAGTTCTCAAGCACTTTCGTTTCAGGCTTTCACTTTCAAAGCCCTGATAAAGACGCCATCTTCCGCCTTCAGCTCAGGGTTCAGATAGAAACAAAGTAACTTTGGAGTTAAGCTCTGTATTTTTAAGGCTTGTTCTCTTGTTTTCCGCTCTGCCTGCGCTTGGGATCAGTCAAACTCACGTTTTAAAAGCAGGATCGGATCGCGGCTTCTCGCCCTGCTTTTGCAGGGACGTCCTGGCTCCAGAGCTTCTTGGCGGGCTGACTGAGGAGCTCACACCCTCCAAGCCTCTGGAAATGATCCAGAGGACTTTCAGGGGGCTCTACTCTCGCCCACCGGCTCTCCTCTCCTTCTTTTCCCGAAGGAGAGTTTTTTCAGCCGTTTGACAACTGATTTGCGCTGTCAAAATGGCTTTTACAGAGACACAGGGCTGGCGGTCATAAATGACCGTCCACGGAGCCTGCGGTGCCAATAGGAAGTCTGGCATGATCTGTTTTTGACAAACCCATGTTGGCTTTTGGTTATTACTTTGTTTGATTTTAGGTGTTTCCTGATTCGTTGCTTGATCTTTTCCAGAATCTTTCCTGGTATTGAGGTCAGGCTGATAGATCTGTAGTTTCCTGGATCTATTTTTTTTTTCCTTTTTTGAAGATGGGAACTACATCAGCTCTTTTCCAGTCCTCTGGCAGTTCCCTGTGTGACTTATTTCTAGGATCTTACCCAATAACTCCAACACAAGATGCAGTGAATCAAATCTCTTTATTAATCAATGTTTCAATTACAGGTGTGTGGCTGGAAGTGACCTCTGGATCTCTGGACCACGTCTTAAATACCTGGGAGGCAGAGCTGAGGTAAGGAGGGGTCAGGGGAGGACCTAGGTGGATGTGGTGTTAACCCTTATCATGCCTGGGATGGACAACGGTGGGCATTTATACATAACAAATCCCCCTCTAAATGCCCAACAGTTGGACCTGCTTGTGTGTTTTGCACCCGTACCCCTAATTTAGATGTAAGGTAAGCGTGCTGTTTACTTGGTAGTGGTTTGGTCAGGATGTCTGCAGCTTGCTCGACGGTATCACAATGTACAGCCTTAATAAAACCAATGTTCGTTAATTCTCTGATGTGCTTGTGCTTAATGTCTATGTGTCTGGACCTTTGGCCTACTGCTTCTGCCAAGGATATGTCTATGGCTGCCTTGTTGTCCTCATGTATTACTATCGGGTAGGCCGGTTCGGTCCAGATGCTGGTAAGCAGGTCGTCAAACCATGTCAGGTTGTTAGCTGCTTTGGAGAGACAGATGTATTCTGCCTTGGCTGTGGAGGTGGCTACCAGGTTTTGTTTCCCAGTGTACCAGTGTACTGGGCAGCCGTTGATGAGGAACACGTAGCCGGATGTGCTCTTTCTACTTTTTGTGTCGCCTGCCCAGTCAGCGTCGGCATAGGAGGTTAGGATGGATTCTTTGGACATCTCTGGCTCTAGGTTCAGGTATGCATCCATGCTGTGCTTTAGGTACCTGAGCACACATTTCACACCCTCCCAGTGGTACATCTTTGGGTCGCTGACATGTCTGGATAGCAGGTTGACTGCCAGGAGGATATCTGGCCTAGTCCAATTGGCTATATACAGTAGTGATCCAACAAAAGACCTATAGAGGGTATTGTCCTTGAAAGCCTCAGTTTCCTCATTCATGTGTTTCAGGAAGTCAATGTGTATGGGTGTATCACATGGCTTGGCTTCCTTCATGTTGCATTTAATTAACAGGTCCAATATTTTCTCCCTTTGGGAGATCCTGAATCCCTTCTGAGTTCTATCTATCTGGACACCCAGGTATTTGTTCACTTTTCCCAGAGTTTTTAGGGCGAAGTGTTTCCCCAACTGATTGGCAAAATTGTCACAATTTTATGTTGACCACAGTACAAAATGTCATCCACGTAGATGAGTACGTACTCGATGGATGTGCCCTCCCTCTTGGTGAAAAAGCATAGGTCGGCGGAGGTGGCTGTGAACCCCATGTCCTTGAGGATCTTTGCTAGGCACTCGTACCACCTCTTACTGGACTGTTTCAGACCGTACAGACTTTTGTTCAATAACCACGTGTCCTCCCCTTGTGTGTTTCTCCCCGGGGGTGCCCTGACAAAGATCTCTTTATCTAGCTTCGCGTGGAGGTAGGCTGTCTGCACATTGAACTGGTAGACTTCTAGTCCTAGGATTGTGGCTACTACTAGGGCGCTTTTTACACTCTCTGCCCTGACCGTGGGTGAGTACGTATCTGTGTAGTCCTCCGGGTACCTTTGTGCAAACCCTTGTGCTACTAGCCTAGCTTTGTACAGTTTCTTATTGTCCTCAAGTTCTTTGATTTTGAAAACCCACTTAGTCCCGATGGCTACTTTGTTCTCTGGTACTCTGGATGGGGTATACACCAAGGGCCCAGGGTAGGGGTGGGGGGGGTGGCGGTTATTGTAAAGGAAGGTCTTGATCCTAGGGAGGCCACTGTACCTCAGATAGCCGGTTGTGAGTCTCTCCTTGTGAAGTGGGGCCATGGGAGGCAGATGGGCCTGCTGGTTACGTACCTGGCTCCTTGCTGTGTGGCAGCGACACTGCCCGAGCTCCTCAATGTTACAGCCGGGGTGGTGGTTGATACCCCCAGGCTTTTAGTCATGGGGGATTTCAACCTGCCGTCCATCGGTGAAGCATCTGAGGTGGCTCGGGAGTTCATGGCTTCCATGACGGCCATGGACCTGACCCAGTTAATTCAGGGCCCCACTCACATAGGAGGAAACACGCTGGACTTGGTTTTCGTCTCTGGTCAGTGGTTGAATGGCTTAGATACAGGAGATATAGTTATTGAACCCTTGTCATGGTCAGACCATTCTCTCCTTAGACTTGACTTCCTGACCGCTATGCCCCACCGCAGGGAGGCGGAACCGATCAGGTGGTTCCGCCCCAGGCGCCTGATGGATCCTGATAGGTTCCGAATGGAGCTTGGGCCATTTCCTGAGACTCTGGCGCGCGACTCGACGGAAGACCTGGTGGCCGCCTGGGATAGGGCGGCCGCTGGTGCTTTAGATCGGGTCGTGCCTTTGCGGCCTCTGACCCGGCGCCGAATCTGCCCAGCTCCTTGGTTCTCCGAGGAGCTGAGGGGGATGAAACGCCGGAAAAGACGCCTAGAGAGTAGTTGGAGGGCCAGTCGCTCCGAATCTGACCGTACACTAGTGAGGTCTTATATCAAGACCTACTTAGTGGCGATAAAGGCGGTGAAGTGTAATTACTTTTCCACTCTTATCGCGTCGGCAGAAAATCGCCCAGCTGCCTTGTTTAGGGTGACTCGCTCCCTCCTCCATCTGGGAGCGCGGGAAGACCCCTTGCAAGGTCGTGCTGAGGATTTTGTGCATTACCTGCACGATAAAGTCGCTCAAATTCGGGAAGGCTCGGACTCTGACTGGGTAGGTACAGGCGGGTTGTCCGAGGTCTGTCTTGAGACGGTTATCTGGGATGAGTTTGACCCTGTGACTCCCGAGGACGTGGACAGGATGCTGGGGAGGTTGAACGCAACCACATGTTTATTGGACCCATGTCCCTCCTGGTTGGTGCTGGCTACCCGGGAGTTTACACGAGGCTGGCTCCAGAGGATTATAAATGCTTCCTTGAGTGAGGGGTTCTTGCCTCCCGCCTTGAAAGAGGCGGTGGTGAGGCCCCTCCTCAAGAAGCCCTCTCTGGACCCAGCTGTTTTAGCAAACTATCGTCCAGTTTCCAACCTTCGCTTCTTGGCGAAGGTTGTTGAGAGTGTGGTTGCGCGACAGCTCCCGCAGTACCTGGATGAAACCGTCTATCTAGATCCGTTCCAGTCCGGCTTCAGGCCCGGGTACAGCACGGAAACGGCATTGGTCGCGTTGGTTGATGATCTCTGGAGGGCTCGGGACAGAGGTTGCTCCTCTGTTCTGGTCCTATTAGACCTCTCAGCGGCTTTTGATACCATCGACCATGGTATCATGCTGCGCCGGTTGGAGGGGTTGGTAGTGGGAGGCACTGTTTTACGGTGGTTCTCCTCCTATCTCTCCGACCGGTCGCAGTCTGTGTTGGCTGGAGGGCAGAGGTCGACCTCAAGGCACTTGGTCTGTGGGGTGCCACAAGGGTCGGTCCTCTCGTCTCTCCTGTTCAACATTTATGTGAAGCCGCTGGGCAAGATCATCCGTGGTTTTGGGGTGCAGTGCCATCTGTACGCTGATGACACCCAGCTGTACATCTCCACCCCAGACCACCCCAACGATGCCCTTGAAGTGATGTCCCGGTGCCTGGAGGCGGTGCGGGTCTGGATGGGGAGGAACAGGCTCCGACTCAATCCCTCCAAGACTGAGTGGCTGTGGCTGCCGGCGTCCCGATATAGTCAGCTGGTGCCATCGCTGACTATTGGGGGCAAGACATTGGCCCCCACGGAGAGGGCGCGTAACTTGGGTGTCCTCCTGAACGCACGGCTGTCTTTAGAAGAGCATATGACGGCCGTGGCCAGGGGGGCTTTCTATCAGGTTCGCCTGATACGCCAGTTGCGCCCCTTTCTGGATCGGGACTCCCTATGCACGGTCACTCATGCCCTCGTTACTTCCCGCCTCGACTACTGCAATGCTCTCTACATGGGGCTCCCCTTGAGGAGCACTCGGAGGCTCCAACTGGTGCAGAATGCGGCCGCACGGGTACTTATGGGGGCGACATGGCGCTCCCACGTGACATCTCTCCTGCGCGAGCTGCATTGGCTTCCAGTGGTCTTCCGAGTGCACTTCAAGGTGTTGGTTCTCATCTTCAAACCGCTCCATGGCTTAGGACCCAGTTATTTACGAGACCACCTTCTGCCTCCGATAACCTCCCACCGGCCAACACGCTCCCACAGAGAGGGTCTCCTCAGGGTGCCGTCTGTCAGGCAATGTCGGCTGGCGACCCCCCGGGGAAGAGCCTTCTCTGTGGGGGCACCCGCCCTCTGGAATGAGCTACCCCCAGGGATACGACTAATCCCGGACCTCCGTACCTTCCGCCGGGCCCTGAAGACTTTTTTATTTCAGCAAGCCGGGCTGGGTTAAAAAATTTTTTTTTAAGTGGGTGAATTTTATGGGTAACGGGGTTTTAAATTGGAGAAGCCTAAGATAATTTAATTTTGTTTTAATGTATTTTAATATTTGTATTGTGTGTTTTTAATTCTGGCTGTTCACCGCCCCGAGTCCTTCGGGAGAGGGGGCGGTATAAAAATTTAATAAATAATAATAATAATAATAATAATAATAATAATAATAATAATAATAATAATAATACAGGTTTAACTCTTTCAGGCTGTTCATATCCTTATCTATGGCCTCCTCCCATCTGACCCTTTCCTCTCGTGGTAACCTAATTTAAATAGATTTTTAAGGGGTTCTGAGGGTGGGGGAGGTTACGTGGGTTTGGGGGAAAACCCACGGGGGATGGAGACCAATCCGGCTGCTATTAATGGTGCCGTAGGGGGTGCGGACTCTGGGGGAAAGGGGACTGTTAGAATGCTCTCTAGTGAGGGCTTCTCTATTAACACGCTGAGTGGGAGGGGCAGGTATGGTGGGAGCAGGGGGCCAGATCATGTGGTGGGGGCACGTGCTCGCTATCTCCGAGCGATTCCGTGCCCCGGTCATGAGGGATTTCACGACCACATGTTTATTGGACCCGTGTCCCTCCTGGTTGGTGCTGGCTTCCCGGGAGGTTACACGAGGCTGGCTCCAGGGAATTATTAACGCTTCTTTGAGCGAGGGTGTCCTGCCGGCCGCCTTGAAAGAGGCAGTGGTGAGGCCTCTCCTCAAGAAGCCATCCCTGGATCCAGCTGTTTTGGCTAACTACCGTCCAGTCTCCAACCTTCGCTTTATTGCGAAGGTTGTTGAGAGTGTGGTGGCGCGACAGCTTCCCCAGTACCTGGATGAAGCTGTCTATCTGGATCCGCTCCAGTCCGGCTTCAGACCTGGGTACAGCACGGAAACGGCATTGGTCGCGTTGGTGGATGATCTCTGGAGGGCCCGGGATAGGGGTTATTCCTCTATCCTGGTCCTATTAGACCTCTCAGCGGCTTTTGATACCATTGACCATGGTATCATGTTGCGCCGGCTGGAGGGACTGGGAGTGGGGGGCACCGTTTTGCGGTGGTTCTCCTATCTCTCCGACTGGTCGCAATCCGTGTTGACGGGGGCAGCGGTCGACCCCAAGGCGCCTTGTTTGTGGGGTGCCGCAAGGGTCGGTCCTCTCGCCCCTCCTGTTCAACATTTATGTGAAGCCGCTGGGTGAGATCATCCGTGGTTTTGGGGTGGAGTTCCATCAGTACACTGATGATACTCAGCTGTACATTTCCACCCCAGACCATCCCAATGATGCCTTGGAAGTGATGTCCCAGTGCCTGGAGGCCGTGCGGGTCTGGATGGGGAGAAACAGGCTTCGACTCAACCCTTCCAAGACCGAGTGGCTGTGGCTGCCGGCGTCCCGGTATAGCCAGTTGACGCCATCACTGGTTATTGGGGGCGAATCATTGGCTCCCACGGAGAGGGCCCGCAACTTGGGTGTCCTCCTGGATGCGCGGCTGTCCTTAGAAAGGCATATGACAGCTGTGGCCAGGGGGGATTTTTGTCAGGTTCGCCTGATACGCCAGTTGCGCCCCTTTCTGGACCGGGACTCCCTACGCACGGTCACTCAAGCACTCGTCACTTCTCGTCTGGACTATTGTAACGCTCTCTACATGGGGCTCCCCTTGGGGTGCACTCGGAGGCTCCAACTGGTGCAGAATGCGGCTGCGCGGGGGATTATGGGAGCGACGGGGCGCTCCCATGTGACACCTCTCCTGCGCGAGTTGCATTGGCTTCCGGTGGACTTCCGGGTGTGCTTCAAGGTGTTGGTGATCACCTTTAAAGCGCTCCATGGCTTAGGGCCAGGGTACTTACGGGACCGCCTTCTGCCACCAATAGCCTCCCACCGGCCGGTTCGCTCCCACAGAGAGGGCCTCCTCAGGGTGCCGTCGGCCAGACAATGCCGGCTGATGACCCCCAGGAGGAGAGCCTTCTCTGTGGTGGCACCTACCCTATGGAACAATCTACCCCCAGAGATACGAGTGATCTCCGACTTTCGGATTTTTCGTCGGGCCCTAAAAACTTATTTTTTTCAGTTAGCCGGTCTGTCTTGATTTTAGGGTTAGTTTTAATATTTTAATATTGATTTTAATTGACAAGTTTTAAATTATGGGCCAAATTTATAAATTATTTTAACTTTATTTTTTAACTGATGTTTGTATAGATGTTTTTATCTTGGCTGTTCACCGCCCTGAGTCCGAAAGGAGAAGGGCGGTATAGAAATTTGAATAATAAATAATAAATAAACCTAAGAATGTCCTCGTAGGAGTTGGGTGTCGTGGTGTCTGTGTGTATTGAAAGTATGTAATCGTTGAATCTTTTTGGCATTTTGTTTCTGTTGTGTCTTATGGGTTTGCTGAGCATTGTTTCTGTGTCGTGCATGTGTTGGGCTTCCTTCTCTGTGAGTGCATCTACCTTTACCTTTATGAGGGGGTGGTTCTCCTTCCATTCTTTGGTGGTTACCCCTTTGTGTTTGGGTTTTTGTTTCTTGTGTGTCTCGTTTTCGGTTGTGTCTGGTTTATTGTTGGTTCTAACATTGTTATTAGCTCCTTGTCTGGGCAGCACCTCGTTGAGGTGTATTCTTGACCAGTTTCTGTTCTCGTGGAACACAGCTGATCTGGACACGACAAATCTGTTGTCCTTGTCGATGAATCTGTACCCCTTGGTTCCGGATTCGTACCCCATGAATCTTAGTCTCCTCAACACTTTGTCCCCCTTTCTCCTTAACTGTTTGGGTATATATACATCTGCAGTTACCCCAAATATGTGTAGGTGAGCTGTCTGGGGCTTCCTGTTATACATGACCTCATATGGAGTTTTGTTCACTACGCTTGACCATATTCTGTTCAGTGTGTAATTTGAATATGTGAGTGCCTCCGCCCAGAAGTGTTGTCCCAGCCCTGCGTCTTCTAGCACACACCTCACCATTGTTTGTAATACGCCGTTCCTGCGTTCTGATACTCCGTTCTGGAATGGCGAAAAAGGCGAAGAGGAGAAGTGTAGTATCCCGTGTTTCTTTGTCCAATTGGAGAAGTCCCTTGATAGGAACTCTGAGCCCCTATCTGTCATAATTTGTTTTATTTTTATGTTATGTTGAGTTTCTACCCTCTTGTAGAACTCTTTGAATTTTTGGAACACCTCACTTTTGTGATTGAGGGTGTACACAAACCCGTAACGGCTATAGTCATCGACTATAGTTAGGAAGAACCTCTTCTTGTATTTAATAGAGGGTCTCATGGGTCCTACCACGTCCATGTGAACTAATTGGAATATTGAATTGGTGGTGCGGGAGGCCTTTTTGGGCCTTGGTTTGGTTTTGATCTTTGAGCATTTGCACACAGAACACTCCAAATAATTGTTACAGTTCTTTAATGGTAAGCCATTTGAACATTCATTTTTTGTACCGTTGGAAAACTAGCGTGGCCTAATTTTCTATGCAGTAGGTGGGCGCACTCATCGTGAATGGGTTTGCCAATGTGTGGTTTCTCTTTGTGTGTTGTGTCTGAGGTGGGTTTGCCTTCTGCGGTGTGTTCTCCCTCACCCCCTCTAGTTTCTGTGGGCGTACTTGTCTCTTTCTCCTTACTTTCTGGGTTAGTGTTTATGTTTGTGTGTTCTTGGGGTACTAAGTATGTGAGCCCCCCTTCTATGATGATTTTTCCTATGCTTTTCCTTCCTTTAGTCATGTATGCTTTCCCTTCCTTGAAGGTTGTCTCAATGCCCAAGTCTTTACTGAGCTTGAGCGTGGCTAATATATTGTGGGGTATTTCAGGGATGAGTAGCACCCCCTCTATTTTCCCTATCCCATCTATGTGTGCGCTTCCTTCTACTGTCACCAATACCTTGTTCTGATTGGCTACATTGATGTGATATTCCTTAGGTGTGAATGTCTTCAGTATGTTTCTGTTATTGGTGGTGTGGTTGGTGGCCCCTGAGTCAATGAGCCATGTGTTCTTTCCTTTTGTCTGGGTGTGTGAGTGTTGGTGGTCCCTAAGTTCGTATAGTGACCCAGTCTGACTATCCCTGGAGCTATCCCTATATCCTCTCCTATCCCTGGGGTTGGGTGAGTCCCTGCGCCTGAACCTGCTCTCTGGGGAGCGCCTATCTGAGTGTCCTGGTTTGCGGCCCTGTCTTTCCCTACGATAGCTGTATTCTCTGTCCCTCTGGTTTCTGGGGCAATCTCTTCTATAGTGGTTCCTAGAGCCGCAGTTAAAGCATTCTGGTTTGTCTTGGTCCCTGGTCTGAAAGTCTACCCTTTTATTGGTCTGTTCTCCCTACGGCTTGATGAACGGTCCCTTCTTAGGCTGTCCTCCGCTATCAGCCTGTTGGATAATGTCTCTAAAGAGAGGTGCCCTATGTTGAGACTATCCAGTTGCATAATAAAGTTTTCCCAACTGGGGTCTAGAGAGTTTATGATGATGCTCTTCATGCTATCATCAGATATGGTTTCCCCCCTTTGTATGAGTTCTGCCCTGGTGGCGTTTAACTTAAGTATGTGCTCCCCCATGGGTGTCCCTGCCTTATGCCTGGCTGAGTAAAATTCCCTGGATGTTTTGGTTGTTGTGGCTGCACTTTTGCTGTAGAACAAATTAAATATTTTTTGTAGTATCTCTGCCACGGTTAAGTGGCGGCCAAGACTGGGGTAAATGCTGGGTGACAAGCTAGACATTAACAGTAAGCCCTGTGGTGTAAATAGTCAATCTCAAAAGTCCATGGTTTCTTTGGTGGGTCATCAAATAAATACAACATATTTTCCTTTAGAAAAACAATTTGGAGTTGATGATTCCACTCCAAGAAGTTAGACCCATCTAATTTCAACTTGTGGTTGTCAGCAGTAAAAGTTATGTTACTTACAGTCTGGTGCTGTCCATGGTTCTTTATGTGAGGGAACTCGCAATATGCTGGGGGAATGCTTGTTGCTAGTCTGAATGGATTTGTCTCTATGTTCTTTGTACTTATCTCTATGTTCCTTTCTCTTCCTGTAGGTGGCGACTGGGCATGCGCGAAGCTCATTTCGCACCGGAGGTCGTCGGGTGAGGAGCTCTCTGCTGCTGCTCTCAGGCCTAGGCCTAGGCCTGCCGGTGGGAGGCTGGGCTCGCTCCTGGCGGGCCCGTAGCCCTCCCTGGACGTCGGATGCCATGGCTGGGCCCCTGCATCTTGGACGAAGATCGGGAGGAGGCGAGGAGGCGAGGCGATCACAGGTCGAGGATCCCTGGAGCTCGGCAGCGCGGCGGCGGTCATAAGTTGAGGATCTCCCAGGTTTGGCGGTGCGGCGGCAGCAGCGGCGGCGGTGGATCGTGGGCGATGCTGGGGAACCTCCGTATGGGTCAGAAAACCTGGAGGAGGCTGTGTGGTTGGTGAGTCGTTGTTTCTTCTCCTCATTCCGCGGCCTAGGGAAGTTAGTGCGGCGGGTGGCGAGTGCGAATCCTGTGGGTATTCAGTCCTGCAGGCGGCCGGGTCTTGGTTGTAGTTTTTGGGGTGCGTTGTCCCACGTGGTGTCTGCAGGGGTGTTGCAAGGGTTCCGGTGGCTACCCTGCTGCTCTTTTGGGGGTGTTGAGCGTCGGTTTGTTTCTTTCTGGCTGCTGGCGGCTTGAGTGCTGAGCCGAGTGCTGCAGCCAAGTTTTCGATCGTTTCGTCTGCTTCGGGCTCAATGGGTGAGCCCCCGCAGGCTTGTGATCTTGTTTGGGTGCTGTTTTGGGGGTCTTCCCCAGCGAAGTTGGGGTTCTCGTTGTTTCCCGCCATTCAATTTGAATCTCGGCTTCCCATTGGCTGTTGGCCATTCCAAGATGGCCGCCGAGAGCATGGCGCGGAAATTAAATCCTCCATGTCCGGAGCTTCAGCTTGGGGATACCTTTCCCTTGCCGGGCTGGGGATTTCTTTTCTTTGTTGCTGGATGCTCATCGCTGCTCCATTGCTTTCGAGTAGGCTATGGAGTTTCGCGATGAGCTCCTCTTTGCTGGCGGTCGCTTCCATCATCTCCAGGATGGTGGATCGGAATTCTTCATTGCTCGGTGGCTCCGTCCTTTCGCAGTAGTAGATTTCTTCTCTTGGCCCTTCGTCCCTGAGTTGTGGACTCGGGTTGTAGTCTCCATCATCTTCAGTTGTGGTGATCCTTGCTGTGGCACCTTCGAGAGCCTGCAGTTCTTTCATCTGCTTGATGTAGGCTCTGGTGGCCATTCTTTTCTCTGCCTCTGTCTGGGTTCCTGATTCTGTCATCTCTGTGAGTTGTGGGTAAACCATCCTCTGCTACCAACTTGTGACTTATTTCTAGGATCTTACCCAATAACTCCAAACACAGGATGCAGTGAATCAATTCTCTTTATTGATCAATGTTTCTATTACAGGTATTTGGCTGGAAGTGACCTCTGGATGCCTGGACCATGTCTTAAGTACCTGGGAGGCGGAGCTGAGGTAAGGAGGGGTCAGGGGAGGATCTAGGTGGATGAGGTGTTAACCCTTATCATGCCTGGGGATGGACAACGGTGGGCATTTATACACAACAGTCCGTAGTGTATCCCTACATCGGGGTCTGCAACCTTTAACACTCAAAGAGCCATTTGGACCCGTTTGCCACAGAAAAAAAACACTGGGAGCCACAAAACCTGGGTGGGTGTGGCCAACTCGATGTCACTCACTCCCATCCAGTCACATGACCCACCCCTAGCCACGTCTACCCAGCAGGTCATTAGGGCAGAGAACCGGTTGTTAAAAATACCACACCAGGAACCACAAAACCCTTCTCTCTCTCTCTCTTCCTCCCCTCTTTTCCTCTCTCACCCCACACTCTCTCTCTGTATCTCTCTGTCTCTCCCCCTCTCTATCTCCCCCCTCCCTCTCTTCCCCCCTCTCTGTATCTCTGTGTGTGTGTGTCCATGTCTCTCTCTCCCCTCTCTGTAGCTCTCTATGTCTCTCCCCCCTCTCCTCTCTCTCCCCGTCTCTCTCCCACTCCCTATCTTCCCCCCCTCTCTCCCCCTCTCTCTGTATCTCTCTCTGTCTCTCTCCCCCCCCTGTATCTCTGTCTCTCTCTCTCCCTGTATCTCTCCCTCACCCTATCTTCTCTTCTCTCTCCCCCTTCTCTGTGTCTCTCTCTCTGTGTCACTCTCTCCCCCTCTCTATCTCCCCTCTCTCTCTCTGTGTGTGTGTGTGTATCTGTCTCTCTCTCTGTCTCTTCTCACTCTCTTGGAAAGGCCAGTGAGCTCTCCTCGGGGCTTTTCGCTACTCCTTTTCTTTCTTCTTGGCAACTTTTTTGGAAATTCGGGCTGGCTGAAGAACAAGCGCAAGCCATGGCAGAGGCTTCCTTCCTCCTCCCCCTCCTTCTCCTCTTGTGACCCCCTGGCCGGCTGTGGCGGGGCCGGGGAGTGTGCGCACAAATAGGAAGATCCTACTCAAGCGAGCGGCCAGGCTCGGCCAAAGCACAGCAAAGGTGCACGCTTCGCCAGCAGCCGTTTGCTTGAGGAGGGTCTCCCCACTCATGCGCACGCTCCCGGCCCAGCCACAGCCGGCCAGGGGGTCGCGAGAGGAGAAGGAAAGGGAAGGGCCCCACATACAGGTCCAGATTCCTTTTCCCGACATGTTCGAGAAGTATTGGCTGCCCAACACCTGTTGTGGCCCATACGTGGCCTGTGCAGCTAGTAGCTGATTCAGACAGCGAGTAGGCAATGAGGAGGCTGGAGAAGATGTGGTGCCAGAGGCGGGGATTCAGCCAGGGCCTTCAGAACCTCCAGAAGCTCCCTTAAGTGAAGAGGACGAAGAGGAGAAGCCTCTTCTCGATGCACGGGCGCACAGAGCTGCCAAAAGGCCAGAGTGGCTCCTCAGGAGGAGGTCTCCTCGAGAGTAAGGCTTGGGGCTAATTGGCCACTCCCTTAGCCTATTTAAGGAGGAATGCCAACTGAAGCAATTTTCAGGGAACAACTTCGTTCACATACCCTCGTGTCTTGTCTTGCTTATCTTATCAGCTTCCTGCAAATTGCTTCTGGGCATTCTGCCAACCACAGTAAGTTTTCAGTATTATTCTTTGAATTCTTGGCAGCTGTTAATGCAGTTAATTAACAGCCGTTGTTGTAAAAACTGGTTTATTTAGTAAACTAAGGTTTGAACGGACTTTGTGTGCTGTGTTCTTTGGGGTCCGTAGCTGGGGCAGAACAACACCTCATCAGACAAGCTGGTACAGGCAGGGAAGTCAAGCCCAATGTAGTTTTGGCAAAACCAGGTCAACTTTGCCATTTGGTGCGCAACCATGGGGTGCAGTGTGTCAATGCTAGAGCCGTGGTGGCGCAGTGGTTAGAATGCAGTATTGCAGGCTAATTCTGCTGACTGCCGATTGCAAGAAGTTTGGCAGTTTGATTCTCACCGGCCCAAGTTTGACTCAGCCTTCCATCCTTCCAAGGTTGGTAAAATGGAGACCTAGATTGTTGGGGGCAATAGGCTGTCTCTGTAAACTGCTTAGAGAGGGCTGTAAAGCATTGTGAAGCGGTATATAAGTCTAAGTGCTATTGCTATTGCTATCACTCTGCACAAGACCCTCTAATGCAGTCCCTATACATGTTCCATGTGTAAGGGTTCCAAGTAACACCCCCAACAAAAGAAAACTCTGAGGCTTGTTTCCTCAAAGTTACATTTTATTAGAAATGTCATATTGGCACATCTGGGAAAACCCCAAATCTGAAAGTTTCCAGGTTTTCCTGACCCAAAGAAAAGTTCAAGTCCCTGCCCAACACCCACAAGTCTATCACATGATCCAATCAAACATTGTCCCAACTGGAGATGCCTCCCAGTTCCAGCCTTCCAAGTGCAGGACAAGTTGTCCTTGACTTTCTGAGAAAGGAATGTTATTATGACTATATATCACCCATGCTCCATACAATCCCCCCTCCCAGTTTCCTACAGTAGTAAATGTGGCAGGTCTGAAGGCCTAATGCAAAGGATGGCTTCCAGGCCTGATAGGCCTCCCCCCCCACCCCCGTCCCGTCAGAAAAGTGTGTCCTGAAATGAGGGTAGCATAGTGGTTAATCATTGAGTATACTAACCACCTCTCCCTCCCCCAGGGGGACCCTTTGGCTTGTCAGGGAACTTATCATGGAATTGCTTACCTAGCCTGTCTGCTTTTAACCCATGTAGCCTCAGACAAAGGGTACCCTTTCCAATGTACTAAATATTGTAATCTACCTCTATACAATCTAGAGTCTAAGATCTTTTTTACTTCATAATGGGTTTCCCCTTGCACTACAATAGGCTTGGGGGGTGGGTGCTTGAGCTTGTGGTCTTAACCTAGAATTTATGGCTGGCTTCAGCAAGCTACAGTGGAAAACTGGATGTATTTCCCTAGAATGTGTGGGAGGTTAAGCTGAACTGTCACTGGGTTAATTACTTTCACTATTGGGAATGGACCTAAGAATTTAGGTCCTAACTTCTTGCTTGGCAGCCTAAGTCTTATGTATTTGGGTTTTTTTTTTTTTAATTTGATTTATATGCCGCCCTTCTCCGGAGATTCAGGGCGGCTTACAATGCGTTAAGCAATAGCCTTCATTCTTTTGTATATTTTTATACAAAGTCAGCTTATTGCCCCCACAAACTGGGTCCTCATTTCACCTACCTTAGAAAGGATGGAAGGCTGAGTCAACCTTGAGCCTTGGAGAGATTCGAACCAGCAGAAATTGCAGGCAGCTGTGTTAATGACAGGGTGCACCAAACCACTGTACTATCAAGGCTCTGTTTGATAGATAAACCCGATCTTCCACACGGAAAGGGGGTTGAAGAGATCAGTGTTTATCTGCTTGTTTTTTGTATGCCTCAGCAGCTTCTGCTACTGCCTTCTTGGTATTCTCCCAGCCTTTTCTCAACGACTCCATCCACTCGTTCAGGGTCATAGAGGAGGGAGGCTCCCTGGGCAGTTCAGGCATGGGCACAGTGGTGAAATCTGAACTGGTTTGCTACCGGTTTGCTGGTTGCGCATGCGCGCTGCGCACCAAAAGCACACTACATGCGTGCATGCACAGTGCGCACCAAACACACACTGTGTGCACATGCACAGTGCGTGCCAAAAGGAGGTTTGGGAAGGTAAGCTTTTTTTTACTACTGGTTCGCCCGAACCAGAGCGAACTGGTAGCATTTCACCCCTGCATGGGCACAAAGTCCATTCCGCTGGTGACCTGGAAGGGGGTCAATCTGGTGCTACTGTGCACAGTGTTGTTGTAAACCACCTCCGCAAACGGCAGTAGGTCCGCCCATTCTCTTGCTGGTAATCCACCTAGCATCTGATATATTGTTTCACTGCTCCACCGCTCTATTCGTACTTAGATGAAAAGCTGAACTAAGTCCTTGTGTGGATCTGACCGATTTCAGGAACTCTCTCCAAAACTTTGCTGTAAATTGGACCCCTCAATCCGAGATGACTTGGTGCAATATTCTGTGTAGTCAGTAGATTTGTTTGATGAACATCTTCGCCAGTTTTATAGTGGATGGTAATCCTGAACAAGCTGTGAAGTGGGCTTGTTTTGGAAACAAATCGATTACTGTCCAAATGACCGTATTTCCCCCACTCTCTGCAAGCTCGACTATAAAGTCCATCGCAATCTCTTCCCAAGGTCTGCTGGAGCTTGCCGCTTGCTGGAAGAGCCCAGGAGGTTTCCCTGGTCTCATTTTCATGGCTGCACAAGTGGGACAGCTTTTTACGTAGTCCTCTACATCAGCTTTCACTTTTGGCCACCAAAATTGCCTCTTGGCCAAATGTAGAGTTTTTAAGAATCCGAAATGGCCAGCCAACTTGGAGTCGTGGCTGTGTTGTAATAATTCTAGCCTCAAACAGGCGGGGACATATAGTTTGGGACCCTTCCAAGCCAGTCCATCCCTTATGGTCCATATGTCCCTATTATCTATGAACCACTGGTCAGCTGGGAGCGCTGCGTTCAGTGCCGCCATCAGCTTGTCCCGGCTGGGGTCGGGTTGTCTTTTGGTTTGGCCCCTGGTGGTGACTTGTGCGGCTGATTGCAAGGGGGGAATGATGGCATGGACGACTTTTTCCCTGCAGCTATCGAATTGGGGTTTTCTTGATAGGGCATCAGCTAGTAGATTCTTTCCTGCTGGATGTACTTCAGCTCAAATTTGAACCACCTGAAGTACTGTGGCCAGCGGGCTTGTTTGGGAGACAATTTCCTAGGGGTCTTTAGAGCTTTGAAGTTTTTATGATCAGTCCAGACCTCAAAGAGCACTTTACCCCCTTCTAGAAAGTGCCTTCAGGAGAGGAGAGCCCAGAGGACTGCGTAGGCTTCTTTCTCCCAGATGGCCCACCTCCTCTCAGTGTCTGTTAGTTTCTTAGACACATAGGCACAGGGTAAGAGTTGTCCCTGTGGGTCTTTTTGCAGGAGCACTGCTGCAATTGCCATGTCACTGGCATCTGCTTGGATTATGAATTGCTGTTCTGGATCCATTTCCACCCTTCCACTGGATATGTGATAGCCTAAGTAGTCAAGGGAGGTTTGGAGGAATTCACATTTTGACAGCTTTGCGTAGAGCTTAGCGGCCAGAAGTTTTTTCAGCACTTGCCGCACCAGCTTTACGTGTTCTTTGAGGGTCTCGCTGAATATGAGAATGTCATCCAGGTAAACTAAGACCCCTCTGTATAAGTGTTCATGCAGCACTTCATTAATTAATTGGAAGAAGACTACTGGGGCCCCTTGCAGACCGAACGGCATGACTTTGAATTGGAAGCTGCCAAGCAGACAGTTAAAGGCTGTTTTCCATTCATCTCCCTCTTTGTTTCTGATACGGTAATAGGCGTCCCTCAAGTCCAGTTTGGTGAACACCTTTCCCTTGGCTAAATGGCTTAGCATGTCCTTCATAAGTGGGAGGGGGTAGGTGTTTTCCACGCAGACGGCATTAATTTCACGAAAATCCACGCAAAGCCTCATCCCCCATCTTTTTTTTTTTTTTTAAACAGTACTGGGGCAGCCACCCTGGACTTTGTGGGTTGGATAAAACCCCACACTAAGTTGGCATCGATGTACTTTCTTAGCTCTTCCATTTCCTTGGGAGTCATGGAGTACATCTTTGGCTTGGGCAGCTTGGCTCCTGGCACGAATACAATTGCACAATCAGTCGGGTGGTGAGGGGGGAGGAAGTTGCAATCCTCTTTGCTAAAGACACCCGATAGGTCTTGGTATTCTCTTGGCACTTGTTTTTTATTTTATTTTTTAATAGTAAGTTTATTTCCATTTTTTAACAACCAATTCTTTACATATATACATACAAAGTTATTGCAGCGAACGTACACAAATATGCGCCTATACAATTTAGATCACTGATAAGATCCATTTCATTTCCCTCTCTTCTTTCACCCAAATATACCATAGGTTCCAACATTCATAATAATCAGAATCTTTTTGGTTCCTAAGTAATTTCGTTAACCGATCTGCCTCTGCGCATTGTGAAATTTTCCAAATCAATTTATTCTCTGTGGGTATTAATTCATTTTTCCACTCTTGCGCGTATAATATCCTAGCTGCAGTAGTGATGTGGAGGATCAAGTACCATTTTTCCTTAGTTATTTTATCTGGTTTCATTCCCAATAAGAAAACCTCTGGTTTCAGCTCTATATTATAACTTGTAATTTCCACTATCCAGTTCCGGACCTTGGACCAATATTTGCCTGCTTTAGGGCAGGTCCACCATTGGTGGTAGTATGTCCCATTACTGTTCCCACACTTCCAACATGCCGAAGAAGCTCCCGGGAACATTCTTGCAATTCTTTTTTTTTTTTTATTGAAAAGTTTTTTAAAAAGTTTACACATATTTTCCCCCCTCTCCTCCCCCCACTGCCCCAACCCTCCCACCCCCCCTTGACTTCCCAGAGCAAATACAGGGTATAGCATTTAACAAACATAAAAAAAACCATAAGCTAACTATCTATAGATTTATCTCCCTCTTGTACTTTAACTCCCCTTGTTCATATCTAAATATAACTTTTTTTAATTTGATTTATATGCCGCCCTTCTCCAGAGACTCAGGGCGGCTTACAGTGCGTTAAGCAATAGCCTTCATACTTTTGTATATTTTATACAAAGTCAGCTTATTGCCCCCACAAACTGGGTCCTCAATTTACCTACCTTAGAAAGGATGGAAGGCTGAGTCAACCTTGAGCCTGGCAAGATTCGAACTTACTTTAATTGCAGACAGCTGGTGTTAAATTACAGTGCTTAGTCTGCAGAGCTATCCAGAGCTAATTAAGCCAATTATTGCTTGAAAGTAATCAATCCAACTCCGTTCTTGTCCTTTCTTCAATAATAAGCAAGTCTTCTTTCTTCTACAGTTAAACATCAGATCTCCAACCCTTACATACATTAATACCTTAACAAAATATTTAACCAATCTCAAATAAAATATATTGTAAAAACCTTATTTTTACTTTTTTCAGTTACAGTTAAACATCAGATCTCCAACCCTTACATATATTAACACCTTGACAAAATATTTTAACCAATCTCAAATAAAATAATTGTAGAAACCTTATTTTTACTTTTTACCCCATAAACTTATATTAATTCTTCTTGAAAACATTCCTTGCTTAGTAGCTTTACATAAACTTATTCATCTTATTGTCTACAAATCCTCTACATATAATCAAATAACATCTTCACTGTTTAATATCCATATAAAATATTGTCAAAAACCTTCCCTCAACCCTTGCACCATTTATATTTTCCTTATACCCCACAAGTTTATATTCTTCAACAAAGCATTCTTTAATATGGTATTAATGTAATGTAAAACAACATATAAAAGTTTAAGTAATATCCTCCTTCTAACCCATAAACTTATATTGAATGATCTACACTGTCCATAATTTTTACATCCACAATATTTTTTTTAAAAAAATTTATTACATATATAAACACACAAAGAACACATACACATACAAATGTGACAAATATGACATTAATAACATAAATGACATCTAAACATAGTGTCTGATTTTATCCGACATCAATAACCTAAATTCATCAATATATATTCCTTCCTCTCGCCTTATATAACGATATTATTTTTTAATCTTTAATTATGCATTGTTATATCTTATTTGGTACAGAATTTTGTTTTACTCTTTTAGGATCCTCTTTTGGTTTTATTTTTCCCCTCTAACCATTGATACCACCTTTGCCAAACCAGGTAGTAGTCAGATTCTTCCTTTCCTTGAATTTCCTTGGTGAGTCTGTCCATCTCAGCACATTCCATGACTTTAGATATTATTCTATCTTGTGTTGGGACTTCTTCCAATTTCCAATTTTGTGCATAAGTGATCCTTGAGGCAGTCAAAATATGTGTGATCAAGTATATTGTTTCTCTGTCGTAATTACTTGTAAATATGCCTAATAAATATGTTTCTGGTCTTGGTACTTTTTGGGCTGTTATTTGATCCAATTGGGTTTTGATATTATTCCAGAATTGTTTGGCTTTGGGACACGACCACCACATGTGGTAGTATGTCCCTTTTTGTGCTTTGCGTTTCCAGCAGAGTGAAGATGTATTGGGGAACATTTTGGAGATTCGTGCCGGTAGGAGATGCCATCTATAAAACATCTTGTAAATATTTTCTTTGTACGGTACTGATAAGGTTAATTTACTGTTAATTTTCCATAGTTTTTCCCATTTGTTTAATTCTATAAGGTATCCAAAGTTCATCGCCCACGTAATCATATTTTCCTTGACTATCTCCTCCTCTAATTTATATGCCAGTAAGAAATTATAGATTTTTGTTATTAATTTCTCATTGGGGCCCAATAAGATTTTGTCCAGTTGGTTTAGTTCTTTTTGGATTCCAAATTTCTCCATATCTGTTTTGTGTCTGGATTGTAATTGTAAGTATGGCCACCAATCCATTTCAAGCCCTTGAGTTCTTAGTTGTTCTATTGTTTTTAGTTTTCCTTCTTCATTTAAAAGATCCTGATATGTTTTCATTTTATTTAGGTCCATTGTATTTGGGTAGATTTGTGCTTCCATTGTAGAGATCCAACGTGGTATCTTATCATAGTGAATCTTTCTGATTTCGTTCCAGGTTTTGATCAGGGTATTTCTCACAATGTGTCTACGGAATTGTTCTTGTTTTGTGGGTTTGTCTTCCCATAAGTATGCATGCCATCCCTTTGTCAAGTTGAAACCTTCCAATGTTAATGTTCGTCTATTTTTCAATTCGATCCAATCCTTTATCCATGTTAATACTGATGCTTTGTAATAAATCTGCCAATCGGGAAGTCCCATTCCTCCTCTATCTCGTTTATCCTGTAAATGCTTTAATTTGATTCTTGCCTTTTTTTTCTGCCATATGTATTTTAGTATCATCCTGTCCAAATCTTTTTTTTTATTGAAAAGTTTTTAATTTTTTATAAACAAACATACATACAATATATAATCAATCAATCAATCAGTGTATCATCTGAATACATCTTTTTTCCTCTTACTCCTCCAATATTCATCATATCTTAATATTATCATTTCATTTGTTGTAACATTTTCCCCACATTTACTTTTATATTTGTACCTTTATCTATTCAACAATTTTATCCCAACCCAACCCTCCCCCCCTCCCCACCCCCCCACCCCCGACTTCCCAGAGCAAAAACAGGGTATAACATTTAACAAGCAAAAGCTAAAATATACTAACCTACTACAAAGTTTAAAACTCCCTCACACTCTTTAACTCCTCTTTTACAAATTCATCAACCTCCCTTTTGTAAATTCTCAAAATCAATTGGGTAAAATTCTTTCTTCCTGAATATAAAAGCCTTTTTCTTGGTATATAATCTAGTAACTTTACCAATATTACAAGCATTAACAAACACTGATAAGTTTCATTTTCATCCCTCAAACACCTTTCTTTTTCAACATTGCTCCCTAATAAGATTCTAAATTAAACATTTATCCTCTTTATTCCTTCATAAACCAATTATCAATTATTAACTATTCAGCATTAAAAATTCTAAATTAAACATTTTAAAACTTTAAACATTTTATCACCTATACCTTTTAAAATAATATAATCTTATATTAAACATTTTAAAAACCTCTTAATGCATCAATAAGAACTTCTTAATTCATTTCTCAAAATATAAATTCCAAAACCTTCAGGAAACTATCCCTTAAATTTTTAATTAACCATTTCTATATTTTTTCCAGTCCTTCTTCCTCAATCAACATTGCTCCCTAATAAAGTTCTAAATTAGACATTTATTTATTTATTTATTTATTTATTTATTTATTTATTTATTATTCAAATTTCTATACCGCCCTTCTCCTTTCGGACTCAGGGCAGTGAACAGCCAAAATAAAAACATCTATACATAACATTACAGTTAAAAATAGAGTTCAAATAATTTATAAATTTGGCCCGTAATTTAAAACTTGTCAATTTAAAATCAATATTAAAATTTTAAAACTGACCCTAAAATCAAGACAGACTGGCTAACTGAAAAAAATAAGTTTTTAGGGCCCGACGAAAAGTCCGGAGGTCGGAGATCACTCGTATCTCTGGGGGTAGATTTTTCCATAGGGTGGGTGCCACCACAGAGAAGGCTCTCCTCCTGGGGGTCGCCAGCCGGCATTGTCTGGCCGACGGCACCCTGAGGAGGCCCTCTCTGTGGGAGCGAACCGGCCGGTGGGAGGCTATTGGTGGCAGAAGGCGGTCCCGTAAGTACCTTGGCCCTAAGCCATGGAGCGCTTTAAAGGTAATCACCAACACCTTGAAGCGCACCCGGAAGTCCACCGGAAGCCAATGCAGCTCGCGCAGGAGAGGAGTCACATGGGAGCACCCCGTCGCTCCCATAATCCCCCACGCGGCCGCATTCTGCACCAGTTGGAGCCTCCGGATGTACCCCCAGGGGAACCCCATGTAGAGAGCGTTACAATAGTCCAGACGAGAGGTGACGAGTGCTTGAGTGACCATGCGTAGGGAGTCCCGGTCCAGAAAGGGGCGCAACTGGCGTATCAGGCGAACCTGACAAAAAGCCCCCCTGGCCATGGCCGTCATATGCCCTTCTAAAGACAGCCGTGCATCCAGGAGGACACCCAAGTTGCGGGCCCTCTCTGTGGGGGCCAATGATTCGCCCCCAATAACCAGCGATGGCGTCAGCTGGCTATACCAGGACGCCGGCAGCCACAGCCACTCAGTCTTGGAAGGGTTGGGTCGAAGCCTGTTTCTCCCCATCCAGACCCGCACGGCCTCCAGGCACTGGGACATCACTTCCAAGGCATCATTGGGATGGTCTGGGGTGGAAATGTACAGCTGAGTATCATCAGCGTACTGATGGAACTCCACCCCAAAACCACGGATGATCTCACCCAGCGGCTTCACATAAATGTTGAACAGGAGGGGCAAGAGGACCGACCCTTGTGGCACCCCACAAACAAGGCGCCTTGGGGTCGACCGCTGCCCCCGTCAACACGGATTGCGACCGGTCGGAGAGATAGGAGAACCACCGCAAAACGGTGCCCCCCACTCCCAGTCCCTCCAGCCGGCGCAACATGATACCATGGTCGATGGTATCAAAAGCCGCTGAGAGGTCTAATAGGACCAGGATAGAGGAATAACCCCTATCCCGGGCCCTCCAGAGATCATCCACCAACGCGACCAATGCTGTTTCCGTGCTGTACCCAGGTCTGAAGCCGGACTGGAGCGGATCCAGATAGACAGCTTCATCCAGGTACTGGGGAAGCTGTCGCGCCACCACACTCTCAACAACCTTCGCAATAAAGCGAAGGTTGGAGACTGGAGACTCCCCATGAGGGGGGAGTTCCCCTCGTGGAGATGTGCCCATCAGGCTTCCGTGCATTTCATCAGCCGAGAGCTCAGGGCAGGGGCGGGGGGGTGGCAGTCATTCTAAGAGAAGGTCTTTATCCGAGGGAGACCACTGTACCTCAGCCGGATGTGAGACCCTTTTTGTGAAGTGGGGTCGTGGGGTGCAGATGGGTCTGTTGATCACGTACCTGGCTCCCTGCCACATGGCAATGACCTTGCCCGAACTCCTCAGTGTTATAGCCGAGGTGGCGGCTGATACCCCCAGACTTGTGGTCATGAGGGATTTCACGACCACATGTTTATTGGACCCGTGTCCCTCCTGGTTGGTGCTGGCTTCCCGGGAGGTTACACGAGGCTGGCTCCAGGGGATTATCAATGCTTCTTTGAGTGAGGGTGTCCTGCCGGCCGCCTTGAAAGAGGCGGTGGTGAGGCCTCTCCTCAAGAAGCCATCCCTGTATCCGGCTGTTTTGGCTAACTATCGTTAGCTAAATATTTATCCTCTATAATCCTTCATAAAATTAAACATTTTAAAACTTTAAACATTTTATCTCATATACCTTCTTAAAAGACTATAATCTTATATTAAACATTTTAAAAATCTCTTAATACATCAATAAGACATTAAGTCATTTCTCAAAATATAAATTTCAAGCCCTTCAGAAAAATATCCCTCAAATTTTTAATTAGCCATTTTAATACCTCAATACCTCTTAAAAAGCTATCATTTTTACCTCGATAACTCTTAAAAAGCTATCATTTTTATATCCAAAACCAATTGTAATAACACACTATATTATCTTAGAATAAGCTTTAAAAATACAAATTTAATTAAGCTTCTCGACCTATAGCCAAAATCCTCCCCCCAAAAAAATTAATCTTCAATTCTTCCCTTCTTTTTTTTCCTCCAGTCCTTTTTCTTCGATAATTCTTTCTTCTTCCGCATTGCTCCTCCTGCTTTTATTTTCGAGAATTTTAAAATTTGGATTTGAGGTTGATGTCTCTTTGAAAGTTTTTGTAAAGTTATTTTCAAAAATAATGTACAACAGAGGATTGAAAGATTGAAAGTTTTAATGATCCAATATAATTTTACAGAATATGCAATTAGACTGAGAGGTCTGCAGGAAAATAACAGAGATGATTTAAGGAAAATATCTTCTGAAATTCTGGCTGGGATTTTAAAGGTTCAACCCGATGAAGTGTTTTGCAGGATTGACAGAATTTATAGAATAAACTCCTGGTTGGCAAAGCAAAGGCAATTGCCTAGAGATGTGGTGATTTATTTTACAGATAAAGAAATTAGGAATAATATTGTGCAGAACTCTTTTAATTCTACCTTGCAATTTCATGGAAAAAAGATTTGGATTTTTAAGGAGCTCCCGCCTAAGATGTTAATGGAGAGGAAGAAATTTGGTTTTCTAGTGACTGAGTTAAAAAAAAGAAATATCCTATTTAGGTGGGATGTCCCAGTTGGTTTAATATTGAGACACCAAGGAGTAAGATACCAACTGAACACTGTTGAAAAAGCGGAGGAATTTTATCAAAAAATTTTAAAAATGAATTTAACATCTTTAGGCACAATACAGGACAAGCAAAAGGAGTTGGAAACAAAGGGAAAATATCAAATTACAGAGGCTGTGGTAGATAAATTGTCTTTGGACTCCCTGGATACCCCAGCTGGACTGTCTATAAATATGAGAGCAGTGTCATCCGACTCCAATGTGATGAATCATCAAGTTACAGACAAGTGCATAAACCAACCAGTTGATATACAAGTGATGGAAAAGAAATACGAGATAACAAAACAAAACCAACAAGATCAATTTATAAAGCAGAATGAAAATCGATCAGCTGATACACAATTTGTAGGAAGGAAACCAGGATGGAAATTCAACCCGCAAAAGAAAAGGAAAAGAAATAGATCTCATAGAAATAGTAGTTTCTAAACCAAGCAGCAGTGAAGCCAGGGACTTTAAAAAATGAATGAATATGTGAAAAGATAGTGGAGGCGAACTATTGTTTAATATTATCTTGAGGATAGTGGCAGATCTCTGCAATGCCGTGATTTTGGGATGTGAAAAGAGCTTTACATTGTTGGATTTGAATTATCTACTTTGGATTTCTTTTACTGGTAAATATATTATAACTATTTCGAGTTACAAGGCAAGAGAGTCACGCTGGGGCATGCAGAAGATCTGGATGTTACCCATTAGGATGATGGGAATTAATAATCCTGATGAAAACCACAATTACAACTATATGGATATAATTATAATGTCACTCGGGTGGTTGTTTTTACTTTTATATATATATGAGGATATCTACTACTGATGGGGGCAGAAGATGATTGAAGATCTTGAACAAACTGTTGCACCAGCATGTTATTTTACCCTATTATGGATGATGGATTTAACAATCCAGTGGAAAGACATCAAAGAAGATATTATATGGATTATAAATTTAAAGTTATTGTCTTTTTTCTTTTTATAAAATGGAATGCATATATAGATATATGTATATTTTAGCAGAGTGGGCAGTGGATTATATTTAGAATTGTATTGTATGGTAATTTTGCAGGAAATTGGGTTGAAATAGGTTAGCTTACTGATTGATTAGTTTAAGAAAAAGGATTTTTAAGTCATATATTTAGGGGAGTAGAGGAATTGGATAGAACTGAATAAATGTTAAATTTGGATGTAGGGAGAAGGCTGCTTTGAAATGTTATATTAATATATATAAAAGATTAAATGTTATGTTGTTGTAATAATATACTATAAGTTTGGGGGAGGAGAAAAAGGGCATATTATTGCGAAAATGGGAGTTACAAGAATATTATGCTAAGGGTCAGTATTTTGAGGAGGGAGTAAGGGTATGGTAAAATATGTAATTAGTTATGAATTAGCTTATTGTTGTGAAGAAGTCACGGGGGGATGGGTGGTGAGGGGGGGGTTAGGGAAGGGGGGGGGAAGGGGGAAAAAACTTGTATTTGAAAACTTTTTCAATAAAAAAATAAATAAATAAATCCAATAATTTTCCACTCAATTTAGAGATATAAAGTAGTTAAGGTCAATACCATAGTCTTTTTCATTTCACTAGCACTTTAAATCTTTTTCTTGCCACGTAATCTGGTAGCTTTTACAATGTTGCAGCTTTAACAATCACTTTCACTTATAAGTTTAGTTTTAAACGCCCTTAAGCGCCATCTTTTTTCCCTTTTCTTTTAAACGGAGTTAAAGTTTAATACTTGCATTTTTTGTTCTCCTGATTTGCTCTGCCAGCATCCAGGTTTGAATTTTCTCATAATCCTTAAAATTGCGCTGCTGGTGTGGTCGCAACCCCTTGTTCTGTTTAAAGCAGAATCGTCCCGGATCCGGAGCACTGAAGGGCTTTCAGGGAGCTCTCACCCTGCAAACCCCAGGCTTAAAAAAAAAAGCCTGGGGGTCTAGGGGAGCTCTACCCAGACTCTTCTGCTCTTCTCTCCCCCTTTTTCCCTGGGGGAGAGTTTCGAGCCGCTAGAACAGCTGATTTTCGCTGTTCTAGCGGCAAACGGAATTGCAGGGCTGGAGCTCCTAAAGGAGCGTCCATTCGGGAAATGCGGAGCCACCGGAAGTCCCTGTCCAAATCTTTAAAGTATGTTCTGCCCGGGTTTACTGGAATCACCCTGAATAGGTACAGCACTCTTGGTAGAATATTCATTTTGATAGTGGCAATTTTACCTAAAAAAGATAACTGGAGTTTTGTCCACTTTTCCAAGTCTTTTTCTACTTGTTTAGCCAGTTTAGTATAATTCTCTTCCTTCAGCGTCGATATTTTGTTGGTAAGCCATACCCCTAGGTATTTGACCTTTTTTGTTGTTTGCATTCCTAGCATATTTTCCAACTCTTTTTCTTGGTGTTTGGTGAGATTCTTTGTTAAAATTTTAGTTTTTTGTTTGTTGATTTTCAAGCCCGCCACTTCTCCATATTGCTGTATTTTAGTCAGTAGACTTAATCCCGATTGTAGTGGTTTTTCTAATATAAGTACTATGTCATTGGCGAAGGCTTGCAATTTGTATTCCTGATTTTTGATTTTTAATCCCGTTATTTCTGTATCCTTTCTGATTTCTTCTAATAGTATTTCCAAAGTTAATATAAACAATATGGGGGATAGGGGGCATCCTTGTCTTACCCCTCTTTTTATATCAAATTGTCCTGTTGTCTCACCATTAATTAATATTTTTGCAGTTTGGGTACTGTATATCCTTTTAATCATCTTTACAAATCTTTCTCCAAATTTCATCTTTTCCAGTTGTGCAATGAGAAATGTCCAATTCAGGTTATCAAACGCTTTTTGAGCGTCCAGGAGGATTAAGGCTAGCTGTTTGTCCGGTCTTTGCTTGTTGAATTCAAGGGTGTCCATAATTGTTTTTTTGTTATTTTGGATTTGTCGTCTGGGGATGAAGCCATTTTGGTCAGGATGTATATAATGTTTGATAAAGGTTTTCAGTCTCTGTGTTATGATGGATGTATATAGTTTGTAATCTACGTTGAGGAGGGAGATTGGTCTGTAATTTTTGATTTCAGTGGGGTCTGAATCTTGTTTTGGGATTAATGTAATTATTGTCTCGTTCCATGAATGTGGAGTTTCAGCTTCCAAAAGTGCGTTGTTGAATACTTGTAGCAGGATACCATCTAGCGATTGTTGGAAAGTCTTGTAGAACTCCGCTGGTATGCCGTCTGTTCCCGGTGTCTTATTGTTTTTTTGTTTGTTCCTTGTTTCTATTAATTCTAACATAGAAATCGGTCTGTTCAGTAATTCGATGTGACCTTGTTTTAATTCCTGTATTTTTCATTTATTTAGGTATACTCTCGTATCCTTCTCTCGAATTTCTTCTTCTGCATATAAATTTTGGAAGAATTCCTTTGCAATTCGTTTTTTATCTTCATTATTCTGGTATAAACATCCGTCCTTGTCTTTTAATTGCATTATTATCTTCTTTTCTTTTTCTGTCTTCAATTTGTAAGCTAACCACCGTCCAGTTTTATTTGCATGCTCAAATTGATTTTGTTTGGTCATTTTTATTTTTCTTGCTATCTCTGCTGTTGTGCTCAAATTCAATTGGTGTCTTATAAGGTTTATTTTCTCTTTGGTTTCTTGGTTATGCGGATGTTCCTGTAGATCTAATTCATATTGTTGTAATGTTGTCAATAAGCTTTGTTTTATTCGTTGTTTATCTTTGTTCTTTTGTGCGGTATAGGCAATTGTTAGGCCTCTGATGTATGCCTTAGTTGTGTCCCATAGGTTTTGCAGACTGGTGTGTTCTTTAACGTTTATTTGGAAAAATAATTTCAGTTCCTTTTGGATCATTTCCACATATTGCTTATCATTCATAAGGTCTCTATCCATCACCCATCTTCTCCTCATTTGGTGGCCCTTCCATATTATTTCAATTGGGCTGTGGTCTGCCCATGTATTAGTTGCTATTTCTATTTTTTTGATGTCTGTTCTAAGTTCTGCTGTCATCCAGGCCATGTCAATTCTGGACCACGATTGGTGCGGGTTTGAGTAGAATGTAAATTGTAGTTTATCGTAGTTAATTTCCCTCCAGGCGTCCTTTAATTGAAACTCTTGTGCCATATCGTAGAATGTCTCAGGGAGTACTTTCTTCCTAGATTTATTTCGTTTGCTGGTCCGATAGTCTTTCTCTGTATTTACAATTGCATTGTAGTCTCCAATGAGACATATGTTTGAGTAGTCCAGTTCTTTGATTCTATTGTGGATCCTTTTCAAGTAATCACTTTGCGTTCCGTTCGGTGCATAGAGTGACACTAGTAAAAAAAAATTTGTTCCTGTTTCGATTTCGACCATCAGCGTTCTACCCTCATCAGCGTACATTTGCTTTGCTTGTATATGGTTTTGAATATACATTGCTATACCTTTCTTTTTTTGTTCAGATAATGCTGTGTAAAGTGTTCCTAGACGTTTATTTTCTAATAATCTACGTTGTTGATTCTTGATATGAACTTCTTGTAGTGTGATAATGTCCATATTCAATTTTTGTAAATTCCTGAATGTGTGTGATCTCTTAGATGGAGAGTTGAGGCCATTTATGTTTATTGATAGTAATCTTATTTCTTTCTCCATACCAATCTTCTATCTCCTTGTTGTCCTGAGTTTCCTAGTGTTTTTTCCAGTAGTTCGTATTTTTTCCCTTGCCCCCTCTCTTTCCATCCTTTCTTTCTCTCCCCTTGTTCTTCCTTCCCGCTGAACTTCTTCCAAATGGTCCTCCTGATTTACAGATTCTCACTGTGTTTCGGATTCTTGTTCCTCTTCTAAGACGAAATTGCTGTCAAAAAACTGTTGTGCCTTCTGTAGCGTGTCAAGTCTATGTTTTTTGTCTTGCCAAGATACAAGAATTCCCTCAGGTGTTAACCAGCGGAACATTATTTTGTGGTTATTTAATTCTGTTGTCAAAAAGCTGTAATTTTTTCTTGTTTCTCTTATTCTTCTTGGTATTTGTTTTAGTATAATTATTTCTTTGCCCTTATAGGTGATTGGTTCCTCTCTCATTATTTTGTATATTTCCTCTTTCACAGATTTTCTTGCAAACTGAATGTGGATCTCTTTAGGTAACTTAGTCCTTCGGGCATAATTGGTAAACACCCTATAGCAGTGATGGCGAACCTTTTTGGCGTTGCGTGCCAAAAGTCCAAGTGCGTGCCAGCACCCATAATGCAATGGGTGCCCCATTTGCGCATGCGCACATGACCCACCCAATGCTCCTAATGCGCACGTGCCTCACACTGCACATGCGCACATGCAACCCCCACTGTGCATGTGTGCGCCCGCCACGCATGCGCCCCCACTTTTTCCAAGAGGGCCGGCGCGCCTCTTACTGGAGGACAACCAGTTACCCTAGCGAGACAGCTGTTCCCAAACCAGCGGCAGCGCTCTCGGCCCTGCCTGACAACTCGCCAGCGCCCCATTCACCCATCCCAGCAGAGGCCTTTTGCCCATGCTGCTCCCCCCGTCAGAAGGGGGTGCGGGGAAACACGCGAGGAGGCCGCGGTTGCTGCCAGCCGGGCCCGCCCACCTTCTCTGGTAGGCGGGCGGCTGAGGCTTGCAATGAATGGTGCAAGCAGGACTGCAGCTCCGCCCCCGGGCTGTAAATGTGCCTTGCGGGAGCGGAGGCTCGGGAGAGTCAAACCCTCCTGCCTGCCTTACGACGGGCCTTTCCAAGGCAGGGCTGGACTTTCCAACCGTGGCAACTTTGAGAACTCTGGGAGTTCTCAAAGTCCACAAATCTTAAGGTTGCCAAGGTTGGAGAGCCCTGTTCCAAAGGGCGCCTGCAACCCATGGCTGAAGGAGCTGGAGTTGTGGCTGTGCCAGCCATCCCGTCCTGTCCTGTCCCACCCCATTCGGCTCCCTTCCCCCCAGCCGCCCCCTCCTGCCATTGGGCTCGGCGGATCCCGGGTTTCCTCCTCGCGCTCCGAGGGACCCAGCAAGGGAGCGCCAGGACCCCGGCCGCGCTGCGCTCTCCCCCGAGGTGGCCTTGCCTGGACCGCTGCCCGGCCTGGCAAGCAGAGAGCGAAGGGGCGGCGTCTCTGGCCCGGCACCTGCTCTCTGCTTGGAGGACCCGCTGCTGTCTTTAAGAATGGTGCTGAGCCGAGCTGCCCCAGGAGGAGCGGCCGCGAACTGGCACTGCGCTCTTGGTCTCTGACTGAGGAAGTCAGCCCTTTCCATGGGGAAACCCACAGCAACACGCGGGGAGAGGCAACCTAGTGTGAAGCGGCGGCCCCGAGGCTGGACTCAAAGCTTGCCAGCCTTTTGGGGAAAGTGGAGCTCCGGTTGGGAGGCTCGGGCCCCAAACAACGGCGGCTCCTGGCCTTGCTGGCGTGGGGCAGAGGGACCACGGGGGAGTTTGCGAGGGCTGCTCGGAGGGACCTTTGGGGAAGTTTCAGCAGCCGGAGATTGAATGAAAAAATCTGGAGAAGCTAATAAACTAAACAATTGATCTGATACAGAATTTTCAGGCGGCAGTGCTGGCTGGGACCAGCCGCTGCCTGAAATGCAATGCACTTATCCCGCAGCTTGTATAAACTGCTCCCGCCCCTTTCAAAATAGCCACCCCACTTCCCTTGGGCGCTCAGGGCCGGCAAGAAGAAGCGGGGGGGAGAGGCAGGTGTGCCGGTGGAGACGGGCTTTGGCTGCTTATTCTGCTGCGACCCTGGACCCTTGCTTGGGCTCCTCCCCGCTGCCGCCCAAAAATGCTTTCCTCCCTGGAAATGCACATTCCAGAGCCGAGCGCCCTTCTCCTCCTTCTCCGCAGACTCACTTTCTCTTTCCTCTTGGCTAGATCTGCCACCCGAAAACGCTTGCCAAGATCACGGCAACAGTATTTTTGGGTGGCAGCGCCTTGCCTTATGCCCCCTGCACAGCGCCCGCTTCGCCAACTGAATCCTGACCTCCACACTTCCCTGGGCCACTTCTGTAATCAGGCTCTGACAGAGGCAGCAAAGGCACAGGGGGCTTCCCGGGAAGCCCAGCAGCCAGCAGGGAGGAGGCCAAGCAAGGGTTCAGGGTTGCAGCGGAATGAGCAGCCAAAGCCCATCTCCGCCAGCGCGCCTGCCTCTCCCCCCCCCTTCTCAGAAGAAGAGCCGCTTGCCGGCCTTGAGCGCCCGAGGGAAGGGCCGGGTGGCTATTTTGAAAGGGGTGGGAGCGGTTTATGCAAGCCGCGGGATAAGTGCATTGCATTTCAGGTGGTGGCTGGTCCCAGCCCGTGCTGACACCTGAAAATCTGCAGATCTAGCCAAGAGGAAAGAGAAAGTGAGTCTGCGGAGAAGGAGGAGAAGGGCGCTCGGCTCTGGAATGTGCATTTCCAGGGAGGAAAGCATTTTTGGGCGGCAGCGGGGAGGAGCCCAAGCAAGGGTCCAGGATCGCAGCAGAACAAGCAGCCAAAGCCCGTCTCTGCCTCTCCTCCCCCTTCTTCTTGCTGGCCCTGAGCGCCCAAGGGAAGCGCCGGGTGGCTATTTTGAAAGGGGTGGGAGCGATTTATACAAGCCGCGGGATAAGTGCATTGCATTTCATGTGGCGGCTGGTCCCAGCCCGCGCTGCCGCCTGAAAATTCTGTAGGGGGGGTGAGCTTTCCAACCAGCAGGCGCAGCCGGGAACCGGAGCTCCACTTTCCCCAAAAGACTGGCAAGCTTTGAGTCCAGCCAAGGGGCTGCCGCTTCGCACCGGGTTGCCTCTCCCCGCATGTTGCTGTGGGTTTCCCCACGGAGAGGGCTGACTCCCTCAGTCAGAGACCAAAAGCGCAGCGCCAGTTCGCGGCCGCTCCTCCTGGGGCAGCTCAGCTCAGCACCATTCCTAAAGACAGCAGCAGGTCCTCCAAGCAGAGAGCAGGTGCCAGGCCGGCCAGAGACGCCACCCCTTCGCTCTCTGCTCGCCGGGCCAGGCAGCGGTCCAGGCGGGGCCACCTCGGGGGAGAGTGCAGTGCGGCCGGGGTCCTGGCGCTCCCTTGCTGGGTCCCTTGGAGCGCAGCGAGGAGGAAACCCGGGATCCGCCAGCAGTGTGGACAATTCCCAACTGGTGCGATTGCAGGCACCGAGCCCAATGGCGGGAGGGGGTGGCTGGGGGGAAGGGAGCCGAATGGGGTGGGACGGGACGGCAGGCAGGCACAGCCACAACTCCAGCTCCTTCAGACGCTGGTTGCAGGTGCCCTTTGGAACAGGGCTCTCCAACCTTGGCAACCTTAAGATGTCATGGGTAAATGCCTTATTCTTGAATGGAGGAAATGTATGTTCATAGAATATCAAGGGTTAATTTATTCTTCCTTTCCTAATGTATTCATATGTAACCACTCCTACCTCTAATCCCGCCTTATTGATATAAAAGGGGATACACGCTCCTCCTCCTTGCTTCTATCTACAATCATTCAGAGAATATAGAATGCCTACTGTAAATAAACAATACTTTATTTGAATACTACATTTCTGAACCCTTTATTGAGTCCGATCCTCGAATTACTGCAACAATTTGGTAGCAGAGGATGGTTGGCTGACTCAATAAAAAACAGACATGCCAAAGAAAGAAAACTCCAGAAACAAAAGAGAAAGACCCAACACCAGGGCACACAACAAAGAAATGGAAACAGATCAAGAAATGATCGATGAATCTACAACTATAATGACAAGAGAATCTGAAAACTCCACTACAGACAACGAGGAGGTAATCGATGAACCTGACGACCAAGAAGTGAGCGAGACAGAAAACAACACTCTCAGATCAGAGATACTAAGACTGCTGAAAAGCCAAAAAGATGACAAAAATCTCATTGCGAACCTCCAAGACATCATAAAAGATAGCGGAGCAGCGAGAGAAAATCACACCATCGCACAAGAATCTAAAGACCTCAAAATGGTAAGTGAATTACCTATAGATGAAAATATAACTAAAAGAAAGACTAACGGTCCCGCGCAAAATTTTGAATGGCAGCCATCTTGGTTTCAACAGACCACCAAAATGGCCGAAGCAGAACCAATCAGAAGGCAGAATTCAAAATAGCTGGCGCGAAAAGCCTTACACAGCATGAAAAGTAAAAAAGAAAAACTCTACTCTTTAGAAGAATCTGATACAGACACCGAAGAAACACCAACCGAACTGCAAATCGAAACAGCCATGAAAACACTTTTTGCAACTTTTGGTCCAAATTTAAAAATAACAAAAAAATTGGCAAAAGCAGCCAATCAAACAGCGAAGAAGAAACAAGCAACGCAATTCAAAAGCAAAGACACAGAAGCAAGCAAGCAAACGTCTCGGCGCCTATCCGCTCCTACCCGAATGGCGAGGACACCAACGCCCGAACCCAGAGAACCTTGCAAGTACTCACCCACACCACAAACGCTTCCGGGAGCCAGAAGCCTCAACCAAGACAACTTCGATGAAAAGAAGCAAGCCCCGATCATCACCTGGACACCAAAAGTCGAGCCAGAGAGCGAATCATCAGAAGAAGAACACTACGAGGGAGCTACAGCGACGAGAACCTCTCCCGACAGCTTCAGGAACAAAATGAGCAACGCGCATGCGCAAATACACGCAGACGAATATAGAGACAATGAAGGACAGAGAGAACCATTCAGACTAATCGCAAGCATACCTACACCATTCTGCAATTATCAGCATTTACAAGATCATGGACAGCCTCCAGTTGTAAGTAATGCAACAAATAACATTGGAAACTTGCCTAATGATTTTCCAAAATTGAGAATAGACGGTATTAATTTACAGGAATGGAGTCAACAACTCCAGGTTGTTTTCTTAAAAGAGAATTTATTGTTTTTCATAACTAACCCTCCCAAAAAACCATGGACCCTAAAATTGGACTGCCTACACCACAGAGCATTCTATTTACTAATATCTAGTATATTTCCTGCTATCTATCATAGTATTAAGCATAATCTGACTGTCTCAGAAATAATTCATTGTATGTTTAAATTGTTTCATAGTGAAAGTGTAGCAACCACAACAAGAATGTCTAAAAATTTCTTCTCAGCCAGGATAAAACCTGGAACTACTGTAAGTGAACATTTACTATCACTAAATACAACTAGAGCAGAACTTCATTTAAGGGGAGAAATAATATCTGATCAGACAATGAAAAGCGTTATCATTAATTCATTAGACTCATCATGGGATAATTACATATCACATTTGGACACAATTAATTTAGGATATCTATCTATAGAGAGTTTATCAAATAGACTAATAGCTGAAGATAATTTGAGAAGAAGCCGCTACAGCGCATACAAAGAACACAGACAGACCAAAAGGGTAGTATTTCAAGACAGGCATCAAGAACCAATTGAATGTTATAATTGTGGATCCAAAGAACATTATAGAAGAGATTGTCCAGAATTTCTTAGAGAAAGACAAAACCATGACAATAGAAACAGATACCATAACAGACAATCATCTATTGACAGATACAGGTATAGAAACTCACCAAATTTTAGAGAACGTAGAGGGGGCAGAGATAACTCAAGAGATAGAAAGTCTGGATCATTAAATGGATTAGATAAGTATACCATAACCAAAAACCAAAACTCAAAAGATAATGCCTGGCTCATTGATTCTGGGGCAACAAATCACACAACACATGATAAGAAAATATTATCTTCCTTCATAGAAGATAAATTTGTAATTAAAGTAGCTAATCAAGAAGAAGTCCAAGTCATTGGAAGAGGAAGTGTAAATTTACCCGGTCTAGGGAAAATAGAGGGGGTTTTATTAATACCCGAAATACCCCATAACATTCTTAGTGCAATAAAGTTGAGCAGAGACTCTGACATAAATATAGTGTTCTCAAAAGGAAAAGCAACACTAGAGAAAAACAAAACAAACTTAGGCAATATAGTTATCAAAGGAGATCTACCATACTTAGTCACAGAAGAAAGATGGCTACACAACATTGATTCAAACATGGAAAATGACACTAGCATAGAAAATGAAAATAACAGTGACAGTGACAATGAGGAACATGAAACAAATCATAACCATGAAACCACATCTGTTAACGATACACATAATAACAAAAGACCAATAATTGGAAAACCAATCCATGATGAATGTGCACATATATTACATAGAAAATTAGGACATGCTAGTTTTCCTGTAATACAAAAAATGATTGAACATGCTGAAGGTGTTAAAATAAAAGATTGCAAAAATTATTTGGAATGTTCAGTATGTAAGTCCTCAAAACTCAGAACTAAACCCAGACCAAAAAAGGCAATAAGATCATCAAATCATATTTTTAACCTGGTACATATGGACCTAGTTGGTCCATTAACCCCATCAAGTCTTTCAATATGATATACAAACTGCATACCTACATGCAAAACTCGATAAAGAAATATATGTAAGAGCTCCTCATAGCCAAAACACAAATAGAAATGAAACGTGGTTACTAAACAAAAGTTTGTATGGATTAAAGCAATCTGGCAAACGTTGGTATGAATGTTTGGTCAATGTACTCAAAGCTATGAACTTCAATGCCACAACTGCAGACAATTGTTTCTTTGTTAGGAGGGATGGTGATTCACTAGAATTTGTGTTAATTTATGTGGATGACATTTTGTATATTGGCAAACATAAAGAGAAAAGAGATACATTTGTAACAAAATTAAATGAACATTTTTCTTTTAAAATCATTAGGGAAAGTAAATAAATATCTTGGAGTTCAAATTAGTAAGACTAAAAAAGGATTTAGATTGTCTCAGAAAGATAAGATTATAGAACTCTTGAACAAATGTAATATGAGTGATGCAAAGCCTTGTGATACTCCAATGCAAGCTGATTTTTTAAGAAATATGAATGAATCATCTCCTGAGTTTAATGATAATACACTTTACAGATCAGTTATTGGTTCCCTTTTGTATATCTCTAATTGGACCAGACCCGATATTGCTCTACCCCTTAATTTATTATCCAGATATGTCAGTAAACCTTTAATGTATCATTGGGAAGCCATTAAATGAGTGCTAAGGTATTTGAAACACAGCTTAGATTTCTGCCTACTATTAGAACCTAACGATGTTAAAGAGCCTATTCTCACTTGTTACGCTGATGCAGATTGGGCAGGTGACACTAAGTGCAGGAAAAGCACTTCCGGCTATGTATTCTTTCTTAACAATTGTCCAGTCTACTGGTATACTGGAAAGCAGGATCTTGTAGCTACATCAACAACTGAGGCAGAGTATATTTGCTTGTCAAAAGCCTCTAATAACCTTGTATGGTTCAATGATCGATTATCAGACGTTTGGAAGAGTCCTTCATTACCATTTGTTATACATGAAGATAACAAAGCTGCAATAGAGATATCTAGAGCAGACGCTATTGGTCAGAGATCTAGACATATAGATATCAAATTCAAACATGTAAGACAATTATCTCAAGATGGATTCATTAAAGCTATTCATTGCAAAACTACAGAACAAATAGCTGATATATTGACTAAACCTCTACAATCTAAGCAACATAAATATTTAACATCAAAATTACAAGTTTTATATTGTTCTGAATCTGAATGTAATTACTGTTGTATGTCGAATCGGCATTTAGAGGGGGATTTGTCATGGGTAAATGCCTTATTCTTGAATGGAGGAAATGTATGTTCATAGAATATCAAGGGTTAATTTATTCTTCCTTTCCTAATGTATTCATATGTAACCACTCCTACCTCTAATCCCGCCTTATTGATATAAAAGGGGATACACGCTCCTTCTCCTTGCTTCTATCTACAATCATTCAGAGAATATAGAATGCCTACTGTAAATAAACAATACTTTATTTGAATACTACATTTCTGAATCCTTTATTGAGTCCGATCCTCGAATTACTGCAACATAAGATTTGTGGACTTTGAGAACTCCCAGAGTTCTCAAAGTTGCCAAGGTTGGAGAGCCCAGCCCTGCCTTGGAAAGGCCCGTCATAAGGCAGGCAGGAGGGTTTGACTCTCCCGAGCCTCCGCTCCCGCAAGGCACATTTACAGCCCGGGGGCGGAGCTGCAGTCCTGCTTGCGCCATTCATTGCAAGCCTCAGCCGCCCGCCAACCGAAGAAGCTGGGCGGGCCCGGCTGGCAGCAACCGCGGCCACCTCGTGTGTTTCCCCGCACCCCCTTCTGACGGGGGGAGCAGCATGGGCAAAAGGCTGCTGGTCCACCGGTGGTCTGGACCGCCTGGGACCGCGCAAGTAGCTCGCGCGGACAGGGAGGGAGGGAGGGAATCCCTGGCTTACCTTGCTCTGCTCCCTTAGGAAGTGACCACAAGGATTCCCTCTCTGCATCTTTTGGCAGGCACGCCAATTGCTGGTCTTTGTGTGCACATGCGTGCCAGAAACCAGACCAGCTGGCCGGTGCGCATGCACACTCTGGAAACAGGAAGATCGTTTTCCTGGAGTGCGCATGTGCAATGGGCGGCTGCTCTTCCAATTTCCGGCACGCCCGTTCACATGAAAACCAGATGACTGGCGTACCAAAACCCGGAAGAACAACGGGCGATGGCTTTGCGTGCCCAGAGAAATGGCTCTGCGTGCCACTTCCAGCACGCATGCCATAGGTTCGCCAACATGGCCCTATAGACTTCATCAATTTCCGAATTTATTTCTCCCTTATTCTTTTGGGTCGCCTCCACTAGAATTCCCACCATCGAGTCTCTAAGTTCTTCTTTGGTTTCCACGATATTTTGAAATCTTAAATAAAATGACGCCTTTTCCATCTCTAAGAATGAAATTGAGTCTTCCAGTTCTTTATTTGTTGTTATCTGGTCACTTTCTAGATCCTCCAGTTTCTTCTCTGTTTGCTCCATCTTTACTTCAATGTTTTGGATTTGTTGTTCGTTCTTGGCGATGTTTTGCTGAATTTTCTCCATTTTATCGTCCATTTTTTTTAGGTTGTCCTTTATTTCTGTTACATCCAACTTCAATTCTTCATGGTTTTTCTTGCTTTCTTGATGGTTATTGGCAACTGATTCCTGTGTTCTGTTCATCCCCTCTTGTATCATTGCTAGTATTGAGTGTATATTTTGGATATTAACTGATTGGGGAGTTTTCTCCTTTTCTGCCAATAACATTGTATCTATCGTTTTCTGTTGTGCAGGTGATGCAATAGACGATGTTTGGCTGGTGACTATTCTTTTACTAGTTTTAGTCATTGCGGATGGGCCGGTAGTTGTCATCTTGATTCTCTGGTTTAGCAATTCCCAAATTTTCATTCACAGTCTATATTGTATAATGGAATTTCTCTTCTGTTAGTAGCAGGAGCCAATTTCTGTTATTCAAATTTCAAATCCACTCTAATTCCTCAAATTTGGCTAATATCGTTATATAAGGGATTGATTTAGTCTTTAACAGGGAGTAGGGAAAAAATACGACGTTTCAGCATGTCATTTTCAATTACTATATTAAATATTCTATTTCAATATTCTATTAACCTTATTTAATTCTATTAAATTCTTAATTATATCTCTATTAACTCTATTAATTCTATTAACTCTTACCAACCTCAATTTCTCACTTAAATAATATAATTAATTATAAATACGATAATAGAATAATATATCAATCACTTTATCTAATGTTAAATTATAGCACAAAAGCAGTCAAATAAATGCGAAGAAGGTACAAGTAAACTATTTGTTATAATATTCTTATTCAAAATCTGTTTCAATCAAATTACTTTCTTAATTTATATTCCACTTCCTCTTACTTTGCTTAAATTCTATATTTTAAGCTTCAACTTAAAACATTTCAAAACTATATGTTATATATACTGTAATCTTCTGTATAATATACTATTATACTCTTATAATATACTATTATACTCTTATATACTATATTATACTATATACTCTTATTATACTCTTAATATACTATAAATTATTAAGTATTGCAAATAGAAATTTAAAACAAGTTAGAAAAAGGTTTGATTGAATTAAGTCTTAAGCGTTATATTTAGTTCCTGGATTATAAACGTTGCAATCCACACTCAATGTTGCATCATTCAAGCAGTTCGTCCTGTGATTCTTATCAAAATCTTCCATGTATCTCCCAAGGATATTACTACTATAACTCCAAAACTGCAGTATCTTTTAGAATGTTGTCTCTTTGCCGTCGATACAAAGTCTCAAAGTTCCTTCCGATCGCTCTCAACGTTAATTACTATCTGTTCTCTGTTCTCTGTCTCTCTCACCTCAACTCCACTTCCATTTATAATAAATCCAACACTTGATCTTGTGTTCCTTCGCAAATCAATTAGTCCTTGCCAATTCCAAATCCAAGCCCCAGTCAATTTCGTAATGATATATTTGATATTCAATCCACAACTCTCCAGTATCTCTTTAAATCCACCTTAAATCTGTTGTCTGTCAGCTCTGCTTAGTCACCCTCTGGTTGGTCTCGCTGATTCCCTCCGTTTACTTTCACTTCGCTGCTTCCTTATGGCTCAGCCTCGCTGATCTGTTTGGAGTCTCTCTCTTAATTATACTTCCATCAATGTATGTATGTACCTTTCACAGTCTTGTTCTTTGTTAATTTGGTGATGTCTTTATTCGATCTTCGCTTCCATTTCTGAGACGGCAGTCAGCGTTCCGGCCAGCCCAGGGAGGGCTGGTTTTTTTTCGGTCGGAATTAAGGGGTTTTCCCTGAACCTCTGGGGCGATTGCTGTCACCTCCGAGGTCCTCGGGATTTCCCCTTTAATCTATTGACCTCTTTGTGGTCAATAGTGCCAAAGAGTGGCTCCCAGATCGAAAATTGGAACTTAGGGAACGGAACGCTGTCCCCTTAGTCCCTGTCACGCTGGCGTCACCGGCGGAAGTCCACAATATTTTTCTTTTAACCCATAAACTTATATAAATTCTTCACCAATTATAACAATTCAACCATAACATTATTTAATGTAACTTTTCAAAGCAAATCATGTCCCTAAATATAGGTAAATCATTCATTTTACCAATAATATAATTTATACAGGTATAATCATTCTTTTTCACTATTACTATCCTCCCCAAAAAAGAGGATTGTAATTTTTCCTTCTCCATTTTTTCCTGACTTTTTTGCGAACCTTTTGCTTCAGTCTTTTTCCTCCGCCTTCTTTTATTTTTATAAGTTCTTGGATTTTTAACTGAAGTTGCTGAACCTTACAATCCTATTCTCTTCGCAAAGTAATTCCTTTCAGTAAAAACACCTCTTTAACTGCGATTGGGAATCCATTTTTGTAAAAAAGTTGTAAAGTTCCACTTCGAATCTTCCTTCTTATATAAGAAATCCCAACGCCCCCTGACAATTTTCCAGTTGTCTGTGTCCAAGCCTCTGAAGAAATGTCTCTCATTGTTTCCTGGTTGCGCTCCTTCAAGCCTCTCTGCCTTTCCTTCTTAATTTGAAAAACCTCCATTTCATTTTCCAAAGGCACATTAAACTGAGTTATTTTGTCCGCCTCCTCCTTCAGCAACTCCTTGTTGTTTGGCAACTGGAACAATACAATATCTTCACTTGTATCTTTGTTTCGAATTTGTGTAAAGTCCTTCTTGAAAAGCCCTTCCATTCTTTCCACAAACGCGGAGGTAAATGATTCTAAAATTTCTTCAAAGAGATCCACAGTCAGTATTTGTGTATTTACTGATGTATGTAATGGTGAGCCTTCATCACTTTCAAAAAAGCCAGCCATTTTTTTTCCCTAATAAGACTTTCACTTTATACTTTTCCAACAACTAAATCAATTATTCCAGTCCTTAAATGGTACCAGTCTTTTTAAATAAAAGTCCTTTTAAAATAAAATCCTCTTCTTTTAAACAGGGGCTTTCAGCACCACATGATACTTTGTAACTAACTTTCACTTCTCCACGCCCTCGTTAGAATCAAACTCCATCTTACTTTCCCTTTCTCCCATAGAAAACCAGAGGGAAGTGATAGACTCTTCGGAGTTAAAGTTCAGTACTTGCCATTTTAGTTTCTCCTGTATTTGCTCTGCCAGCTTTCAAGTCCAAAATTTTTTTCTTTAAAGTTGAGTTGCTGGGGTGGTCGCGACACCTAGTTCTTCTTGAAGCAGAAATGTCCCAGGTCCGGAGCAATGATGGGCTTCCCGGGGGAGCTTTCACCCTTTAAGCCCCAGATTTAAAAAGAAACCTGGGGCTTTTGGGGAGCTCTACCCACCCCGTCAGCTCTCTTTCCCCCCTTCTCCCAGGGGGAAAGTTTTCAAGCCGCTGAACAGCTGATTTTCGCTGTTCTAGCAGCTCTAACGGAGTCCTGGGGCTGGCGCTCACAAGGGAGCGGCTTTCGGTGTCGGCGGAGTCACCGGAGGTCCACATTCTTGCAATTCTTGTCGGGGGGATATGCCAACAATAGACCATATTATAAATGTTTTCCTTGTAGGGGGTTGCCAAAGTAAGTTTCATATTCCTGTTCCATATCGCCTCCCATTTGTCTAGATCTAGAGAAGATCCGAGGTTCCTCCCCCAGGCAATCATGGTGTCTTTAATCACCTCCTCACCAATCCATCGTGATACCAAGAATTGGTAGCACCTTGAAAGTAATTTCTTTTCGATTCCCAGTAAAATTTTATCTAACTCCTGTAATGACCTATAGATTCCCTCGTTTCCTTTGTCCCTTCTGACTCTCGACTGTATTTGGGCATAAGCCCACCAATCTATCTTCTTGCCCTGGTTCATAAGCTCCTCACAGGTCTTCAACTCCCCTTGGGGATCGAGCAAGTCCTGATATGTCAATGGTATTTCCTTATTATATAGTGTGGAGTGTGTTACTGCCTCTAGTGGGGCAAACCAAATCGGGATCATTGAATAATACCTATTCCTAACCCCTTCCCAGGATTCTAATAAGATTCTCTGAAAGTAGTGTCTCTTAAAGTATCCACATTTCTTACCCCTCTCTCTCCATAGAAAATGGTGCCAACCTTGACACAAATCATAACCCTCCAATGTAAGAATCCTCTTCCTATTTAAAAGCATCCAATCTCTAATCCAAGTTAAATTAGCCGCTTGGTAGTAGAACTCCCATTTTGGTAAACCAAATCCCCCTCTACATGGTGTCTCTTGAAGCATTTTAAGTTTTATCTGGGGCTTCTTCTTCTGCCAAACAAATTTCCTCACATAGCTATCTAACCATTTAAAAAAAAAACGCTATCCAATCTTGCAGGGGAAGTCTGGAATAAATAGTTCCATTTCGGGAGCACATGGGTTTTAATCGTAGCTATCCTACCAAGTAAGGAGAGTTGCAGGTGTTCCCACTTCTCTAAGTCTATCTTTGGGCTAAGAGTTTTATATAATTATCTGCCATAATAGATGTATTTTTAGAAGACATCCAGACACCCAAATATTTTATTCTTTTAGTCACTTGAAAGCCCAATTCTCTCTCCAGTTCACTCCAACGGTTCTGTGCCATATTCTTTGTTATAATCTTCGTCTTATCTTTGTTAATTTGGAAACCTGAAACTCTACCGTAGTTCTCTATCTCCTGAAGTAAGTTTTTACCTGAATCTAAGGGCTCCTCTACAATAAAAACCAAATCATCCGCATAAGCCTGAATTTTATATTCTTCAGATCTCACCTTCAGCCCTTTTATTCCCTGATTCCTCCTAATTTACCTTAGGAGAGGTTCTAGTGTAAGAAAAAATAAAAGTGGGGACAGTGGGCATCCTTGTCTCGTGCCTTTTCCGATTTCAATCTTGCCCGTTTCTTCCCCATTGATTAAAGCTCTAGCTATTTGAGTTGAGTAAATAGATCTTACCGCCCATATGTAATTGTCTCCAAATTCCATCCTATCTAACAAGGCAAACATAAATTTCCAGCTAACCCTGTCGAAGGCCTTCTGAGCATCAATAAAAATAAATGCTACTTCCTTATCCGCAAAGGTCTCATAGTACTCCATTGCATCTATTATCGTCCTCACATTGTCCCTTATTTGTCTTTGCAGCAAAAACCCATTCTGGTCTCTATGTATATAGTGGTTTAAAAAATTTTCATTCTCCCCGCTAAGATTAAGGCGAAGATCTTATAATCAGTATTCAGGAGGGATATAGGCCTATAATTGTGGATCAACGATGAATCTGTTTCTGCCTTGGGAATCAGGGAAATATAGGCCTCAGTCCAGGAGTTTAAAATAATTCCATTAAAAACTTTGGTCATATGTTGTCCCACTGTATCAGAAATTTTCTTATAAAATTTCATAGGTATCCCTGCCGCCAGACGTTCCTTCGGGATCGTCAGCTTCCATTCCCTGTCAGATCCGCCGTTACAGCGGATGGCGGCTCGAAAAAACTCCGTTTCCAAGAGGAAACAGAGATAGAGCCGGCAGGGGTGGGTAGAACTCTCCGCAGAGTCCCAAAGGTTTTTTTTTTAACTTTTGGGACGGAGCGGATGAGAAGCCCCATATCCCCTGCCGCTGCTCCGGGCTTTGGGAGACCTCTGCTTATGCAGAGCCAGGCGTCAAGAGCAAGCCTGCAAATTTAACAGAATACTCAAAGAAAATGCGAGCTGGACCCTTAATACTGAACCGCAAGTATTTCACCTTTCCAAAATCTATCTAAGAGAAAAGAGGAGAGGAAAAGAGGGAAAAAGAATCTTTTAAAATGGCGTCTGCTCTGGCTGGAGAAGGGCTAAAAGGGAAAGTCCTTCCGTTTCTTCTTACTACAATGTAGCGGAATAAATATCACTGGCTACATTTGTAGATAAAACCTCGCTCCTGTGCTGTTGATTGAAAAGAAGTTTTTTTTTTCCTTTTTTAAGGGAAAGTTCTTTTGTTTTCTATTTCTTCTCTCTTTTTTGCTAAATCTTGTCTGTGTGGGAAATGGCATCGGGACTTACACAGCTGGACAAATGGGGGGGGGAACTTCCCCTCTCAAGAAATTGCGCCAACAAATTTCAACTCTCCAGCGTGAGAAACCCGATTTTAATATATTAGAATTTATCCTTGAAGAGATTGTAAGAAGGGATGAGATTGTGAACCAGCAACTTGAAAAATTTAAGCAGGAAATTAAAGAAATTGGTGAATTGGTCAAATCAAAGTTTGACTTTTTGAATCAAAAGATTTTAAAAGCTGCTAATGGTTTATCAGGCTTTCTGATTCAGGTGGATGCAAAGACTAAATTATTAGAGTCTAAAATGAAGGAAATTGAGGAGAATTTGGATGACATGACTCAAAAAATTAAAAAGGATTTGATAAACATTCAGGATAATAGCTCGGAAGACAAATCTAAAATGGAGACTGACCAAAAGATTGGTAATGAGGAAAATGTACAACAGAGGATTGAAAGAGAAGTTTTAATGATTCAATATAATTTTACAGAAGATGCAATTAGACTGAGAGGTTTGCAGGAAAATAATAGAGATGATCTAAGGAAAATATCTTCTGAAATTCTGGCTGGGATCTTAAAGGTTCAACCTGATGAAGTGTATTGTAGGATTGATAGAATTTACAGAATAAACTCCTGGTTGGCAAAGCAAAGGCAATTGCCTAGAGATGTGGTGATCTATTTTACAGATAAAGAAATTAGGAATAATATTGTGCAGAACTCTTTTAATTCTACCTTGCAATTTCATGGAAGAAAGATTTGGATTTTTAAGGAGCTCCCGCCCAAGATGTTAATGGAGAGGAAGAAATTTGGCTTTCTAGTGACTGAATTAAAAAAAAGAAATATCCTATTCAGGTGGGACACCCCAGTTGGCCTAATATTGAGATATCAAGGAATAAGATATCAATTGCATACTGTTGAAAAAGCGGAAGATTTTTATCAAAAAATTTTAAAAATGAATTTAACACCTTTAGGCATAATACAGGATAAGCAAAAGGAGTTGGAAACAAAAGGAAAACATCAAATTACAGAGGCTGTGATGGATAAATTGTCTTTGGACTTCTTGGATACCCCAGCTGGACTGTCTATAAATAAGAGAGCAGTGTCATCCGACTCCAACGTGATGAACCATCAAGTCACAGACAAGTGCGCAAATCAATCAGTTGATATACAAGTGATGGAGAAGAAAGATGAGATGATAAAACTAACCCAACAACAACAATACATAAAGCAGAATGAAAATCAACTAGCAGACAAACAATTGGTAGGCAAGAAACGAGGATGGAAATTCAACCCGGAAAAGAAAAAGAAAAGAAATAGATCGCATAGAAACAGCAATTTCTAAACTATGCAACAGTGATGCCAGGGACTTTAAAAAATGAATGAATATTTGAAAAGATAGTGGAGGCGAGCAATTGTCTGATACTATCCTGAGGATTGTGGCAGATCTCTGCAAGGCCATGATTTTGGGATGTGAAAAGAGCCTCACTTTGTTGGATTTGAATCATCTAAAAAAATTTTTTTTTTTTTTTTTTTTGGTAAATATATTATAATCATTTTGAGTTATAAGGCAGGAGAGTCTCGCCGGGGCATGCAGAAGATCTGGATGTTACTCAGTAGGATGATGGGAATTAATAATCCTGATGAATACCACAACTATAACCATATGGATATAATTATAATTATAATGTCACTCGGGTGGTTGTTTTTGCTTTTATACAGATGCGAGGATATCTACTACTGATGGGGGCAGAAGATGACTGGAGATTTTGAACAAACTGTTGCACCAGCATGTTATTTTACCCTATTATGGGTGATGGATTTAACAATCCAGAGGAAAGACATCAAAGAAGATACTATATGGATTATAAATTTAAAGTTATTGTTTTTTCCTTTTTTACAAAATGGAATGCATATATAGATATGTGTATATCTTAGTAATGTGGGCAGTGGATTATATCTAGAATTGTACTGCATGATTTTGTAGGAATTGAAGGGTTGAAATAGGTTAGTTTACTGATTGATTAGTTTAAGAAAAAGGATTCTTAAGTCATATATTTAGGGGAGTGGAGGACTTAACAATTCAGTGGAAAGATACTAAAGAAGATATATTTTTTTCTCTTCTTTTTTTTTTCTCTTCTTTTTATAAAATGGGATGCATATATAGATATGTGTATATTTTAGTAAAGTGGGTAGTGGATTATATCTAGAATTGTACTGTATGATTTTAAGTCATATATTTAGAGGAGTGGAGGAATTGGACAGAATTGAATAAATGTTAAATTTGGATGCAGGGAGAAGGTCGATTTAAAATGTTATATTAATATATATAAAAGATTAAAGGTTAAATTGTAATAATACTCAATAAGCTTAACATGTTAAGGGTCAGTACCTCGAGAAGGGATTAAGGGAAAGGAAAGATATTATGTATGTAACTAGTTATGAAATAGCCTATTGTTGTGAAGAAGTCACAGGGGGGGTTGGGTGGAAAGGGTGGGTTAGGGAAGAGGGGGGGGGGAAAGGGGGAAAAACTTGTATTTGAAAACTTTTTCAATAAAAATAAATTCCCTGCCAGCCCAAAAAAAAAAAAAAAAAAAAAAAAAAAAAAAAAAAATTCATAGGTATCCCATCTGTCCCCGGAGTTTTCCCTAATTTCTGCTTCCCAATTGCCTCTTCCACCTCCTTCTCTGAAATTTCCCTATTAAGTATTTGTCTTACCTCTTCTGGCACTTTTGGAAGATCCAGCCCCTCTATATATTTGTCCATCTCTTGATCTGACCCTTGTATAAATCCGTGAAGAACTTCTGTACAATTCCCTTCATACCTTCCCCGTCTGTTACCCATCTTCTGTTCGCATCCTTCAAGCCACCTACTCTACTTCTTTCCCTTAACTTTTTAATTCTATAGGTTAGCCATCTTCCCGGCTTATTAGCATTTTCAAAATAACCTTGTTCAACCCACCTAATTTTTTCAGCTACTTCTTCTTGATCCAATAGATTTATTTTATGGTGGATTAATTTTTTTTCCTCTATTAATGCCTGATCCATCGGTTTATTCCGTAGTCCCTTTTCCACCTGTCCTAAAACATCTATTAGATTTAATAGTTCCTTCCTTTCCAGGCTCCGTTTCCTTATTGCATATTTTATTACCGATCCCCTAATTACCGCCTTATAAGAATCCCAATTATTTTGCAGGCTCATATCTTCTTTCTTGTTCTCTGTAAAGAAATATTCTGTTTCTCTCTTAATCCAGGTCACAACTTCCTCGTCCTTCAGCACCCTCGCATCCATCTTCCATCTTTTCCTTTTCTGTTGGCCCCTCCATGTTATAAACAACGGGCTATGATCAGCCCAATCATTAACCCCAATCTCTATCTCGGATACGTACTCCCCTAATTGCAGTGTCATCCAAGCCATATCGATCCGCGACCATGACTTATGCCTGGGGGAGTAAGATGTATATTGTCTCGTGTCTGGGTGTCGCTCTCTCCATATGTCCCAAAGGCCTACTTCTTCTCTGATCATAATTCCTTCATTTGGCAACCCCCTCCTGTATGTTTTCTTCTCTCCCCCCAGCAATTTGGTACCCGGTAAATAGTCCAGGTTACTATCCAATATAACATTAAAGTCCCCAATCAGGCAGACATGGTCATAATTTAATTCAGTCAGCTTTTTATATATACCTTCGTAAAAAGACTTCTGGTTCCCATTCGGGGCATAAATAGTAACCAATAAACATTTCAATTGCCTTATTTCTAATTCTATTATCAGTAATCTTCCCTCTTCATCTTTAAAAATTTCCTTAGGGTTTAAATAGTCCTTCACATATATCAAACCCCCCCCCACAATTTTCTCTTATCTGCCGACGAGAAGTACATCTTTCCAAGTCTTGAACACAACAAAAGTTTCTTGTAAGATTTTTTTATATGTCCGGCTTCCGGCGTGTTCCAAGATGGCGGCGGTCGGCTGAGCTCCGCGGAGGAGATGGAGAGGTCGCTGGTGTCGGGGGTCTTCGGGAGCCGCTTTAACTATCTGCGGCTCCAGTCCCAATGAGGGGAATGCCCGCCCTGCCTGCTGAGGGCTTTTTCGCCCTCCGGAATATCAGGGCAGGGCGGGACGCGCTGTTTGAAGCCGCCGCGGGAGATGGGGCAGCGGCCTGCTAAAAACAGCTGTTTCCGGCTTGTCAGCGCCGGGAGGAGTGGAAGCCGGAGCGTTCGGCGGCGGTCGGTGTTGCTATGCGGCGGTGGCGGCTTGGAGGTGCCCTTCATCCCCTCGCCCCTCACGGATCTCTGGGACGCTCTGGGACGCTCTCCGGACGTTTTTCGGGGGTCCTGGAGGCGCCATGGGGAGCCCAGGGTGCCGGTTGCAAGCCGGCCGCGGCGGTGGTGGCGGCGGCGGCGGCGGAAGGCAATGGCAGCCACGGATCATCCGGCTGAGGAAAGAACTTGCAGCAGGTGGATGGGGGAATACGGACAGCCTTGCCTTGCCCTCAGGATTACCATCTGCTCTTCTTTGAGCCTTGACCCCTGTTATCCGGGGTTTGTTTGTCATCAGAGCTGAGACTGGGGATTTGGGGAGTCTTGGGACAGGAGAGGCGGGAGGCTGACCAGGGCTTTATTGGTCGCCTCGGGTGGCTTCTCCTCCCCCCCGCTTCTTCCCCCAGGTATGTGTGGGTGTTGGCTTTTGATGGCCACCCACCCTTGGACTTGGACTGGGTTTTTTGTCTGCTATCCCTACTTTCGCCACAGGGAAGAACTTGTGCCTGTGGGATTATCATCATTGTCTTTAATAACTTTACAAACTGCTGGCTTCTTGTGCGACCCCAAACTGGAGGAGAACTGGGCAAAATGGTGTGCAGGTGCTGAGGGGGCTGTTTGTCATCCGCCAGATGAAAGGATGGACTATTGTGACTTTATTGTCGGTGTCATCTGCCCCAGTCACTGTGAGAGGGTGACTGGGATAATTATCCTCCAGACGTGGGGGGATGTCACTGGCCCCTTTCACTGTCGTGAGAGGGCAGTGAACCAGCTCCTGATATGAAGATCTACTTTGACCCAGTATTATTGGACGATCTGGCGAAGCCCTGACCAGTTGACTCTCCATCTCTGTTTTGTGCGATGTTTACAGCTGCTGACCTGCTTGCGCTGCGAGACTCCCCCCTCTCGCAGGTTTGGCCCTCCTCACTATCGAGGGCCTACCTTGATGACGGATTTTGGAATCCCGAGAGGTGGCATGCGGCGAGGAGGGGGTTGTGGGGTTTTTTGGGGAAATTTTTAGATAAGGTTTTAAAGGTTTCTGGGAGGGGGGTGGGCTCGGTGGGTTTGGGGGAGAACCTGTCGGGGAGGAGGCCAGAGCCGGCTGAAGAGCACGGCACTAGAGATGCGGGAACCGGGGTCAAGGAGGGGGTTAGAGCTTGTGTTATGGATGGTCATTACATCAGTACTGTGGGTGGGAGGGGCAGATATGGCGGGAGCAGGGGGCCACATCAGGTTGTGGGAGCGCGCGCCCGCTGGCTCCAAGCGGTGGCGCGCTCCGGCCTCCAATGCTCCCCTCGTTCCCCAGGTTGCACAGACCCTCAGGCTCTGGGCCTTTGGCTGATGCTGTGCAACGCCCGGTCCGTGGTAAATAAAGCCCCCCTCATTTGTGATCTTGTTCAGGAGGGGGGAGCGGACCTGGCGGGTATTACGGAGACCTGGTTGGGCCAGGAGGGGGGGTCCCCCTCGTTGAGATGTGCCCACCCGGTTTCCGTGCATTCCATCAGCCGAGGACACAGGGGAGGGGCGGGGGGGTTGCGGTTGTCATTAGAGAAGGTCATGGTCCGAGGGAGGTCACTGTTCCTCAGACGGCTGGTTGTGAGTCCCTCCTTGTGAAGTGGGGTCATGGGGTGCAGATGGGTGTGCTGGTTACATACCTGGCTCCCTGCCACGTGACGGCAGCCCTGCCTGAGCTGCTCAACATTATAGCCGCGGTGGCGGTTGACACCCCCAGGCTTATGGTCATGGGGGATTTTAACCTGCCATCCGTCGGTGAGGCGTCTGAGGTGGCTCGGGAGTTCATGGTTTCCATGACGGCCATGGACCTGACCCAGTTAGTTCATGGCCCTACTCACACGGGGGGAAACACGCTAGACCTGGTTTTTGTCTCTGGTCAGTGGTTGAGTGATCTTGAGATAGGGGATATAGTGATCGAGCCCTTGTCATGGTCAGATCACTCCCTCCTTCGCTTTGACCTTCGAACCGCCGCACCCCGCCGCAGGGAGGCGGAACCATTGAGGTGGTACCGCCCCAGGCGCCTGATGGATCCTGATAGGTTCCAGACGGAGCTTGGGCCATTTCCTGAGGCTCTGGCACACGGCTCGACTGAGGAGCTAATGGCCGCCTGGGATAGGGCGGCCGCTGGAGCTTTGGATCGGGTCGTGCCTTTGCGGCCTCTGACCCGGCGTCGATCTCGCCTGGCTCCTTGGTTCACCGAGGAGCTGAGGGAGATGAAGCGCCGGAAAAGACGCCTGGAGAGTGGTTGGAGGGCCAGCCATTCTGAATCTGACCGAACACTGGTAAGGTCTCATATTAAGACCTACCTGGTGGCGATAAAAGTGGCGAAGTATAACTATTTTGCCACTCTTATTGCGTCATCAGATAATCGCCCGGCCGCTCTGTTTAGGGTGACCCGCTCCCTGCTCCACCAGGAAGCGCGGGACGACCCCTTGGAGGGTAGAGCCGAGGATTTTGTACAGTATCTGTATGATAAAATCGCTCAGATTTGGGAACACCTGGACTCTGACTGGGTAGATTCAGCGGGGAGGACAGAGGCAGGTCTTGTGAGTATTATCTGGGAAGAGTTTGATTCTTTGACGCCCGAAGACGTGGACAGGATACTGGGCAGACTGAGCGCAGCGACATGTTTATTGGACCCGTGTCCCTCCTGGTTGGTGCTGGCCTCTCGGGAGGTTACACGAGGCTGGCTCCAGGGGATTATAAATGCTTCCTTGAGTGAGGGTGTCTTCCCTGCCGCCTTGAAAGAGGCGGTGGTGAGGCCTCTCCTCAAGAAGCCTTCCCTGGACCCGGCAGTATTGGCAAATTATCGTCCAGTCTCCAACCTTCGCTTCGTTGCGAAGGTTGTTGAGAGTGTGGTAGCGCGACAGCTCCCCCAGTACCTGGATGAATCGTCGTATCTGGATCCGTTCCAGTCGGGCTTCAGGCCTGGGTACAGCACGGAAATGGCATTGGTCGCGTTGGTTGATGATCTCTGGAGGGCTCGGGACAGGGGTTGCTCCTCTGTCCTGGTCCTATTAGACCTCTCAGCGGCTTTTGATACCATCGACCATGGTATCATGCTGCACCGGCTAGAGGAGTTGGGGGTGGGGGGCACCGTTCTACGGTGGTTCTCCTTTCTCTCTGACCGGTCACAGTCTGTGTTGACAGGGGGGCAGAGGTCGACCCCGAGGCCCCTTGTATGTGGGGTGCCACAGGGGTCGGTCCTCTCGCCCCTTCTGTTCAACATTTATGTGAAGCCGCTGGGTGAGATCATCCGTGGTTTCGGGGTGAAGTACCACCAGTACGCTGATGATACTCAGCTGTACATCTCCACCCCGGACCACCCCAATGATGCCCTTGAAGTGATGTCCCGGTGCCTGGAGGCCATGCGGATCTGGATGGGGAGAAACAGACTCAGGCTCAACCCATCCAAGACCGAGTGGCTGTGGTTTCCGACATCCCGATATAATCAGTTAGTGCCATCACTGACTATTGGGGGCGAGTCATTGGCCCCCACGGAGAGGGTTCGCAACTTGGGTGTCCTCCTGGACTCTCGGCTGTCTTTAGAAGAGCACATGACGGCCGTGGCCAGGGGGACTTTTTATCAGGTCCGCCTGATTCGCCAGTTGCGTCCCTTTCTGGATCGGGACTCATTAAACACGGTCACTCATGCTCTCGTTACTTCCCGCTTGGACTACTGCAATGCTCTCTACATGGGGCTCCCCTTGAGGAGCACCCGGAGGCTCCAGCTGGTCCAGAATGCGGCCGCACGGGTGGTTATGGGAGCGACGTGGCGCTCCCATGTGACCCCCCTCCTGCGCGAGCTGCACTGGCTCCCGGTGGTCTTCCGGGTGCGCTTCAAGGTTTTGGTTACCACCTTTAGAGCGCTCCATGGCATCGGACCAGGGTATCTACGAGACCGCCTTCTGCTACCAATAGCCTCTCACCGACCAGTACGCTCCCATAGAGAGGGGCTCCTCAGGGTGCCGTCGGCCAAACAGTGTCGACTGGCGGCCCCCAGGGGGAGAGCCTTCTCTGTGGGGGCACCTACCATCTGGAACGAGCTCCCCCCAGAGATACGGAGGATCCCAGACCTGCACACGTTTCGCCGTGCTCTCAAAACTTTTCTATTTCAGCAAGCTGGCCTGGCCTAACTCCCCTCTTTTAAACTTTTAAATTTTTAAATTTTTAAATTTTTTTAATTCATGATTTTATAAATTGGGTGTTTTAATCTGTGTTTCGGCCGAAATATTTAATAATTTTAAGGGATTTTTAATATTTGTATTATCTGTATTTTATCTTGGCTGTTCACCGCCCTGAGTCCTTCGGGAGTAGGGCGGTATAGAAATTTGATTAATAAATAAATAAATAAATATGAGTTTCTTGAAGACAAGTAATATCATAATTAAGTTTCACTAAATTGTTTAGTATTTTCCTTCTTTTAGAGGGGATATTTAAACCGTTGCCGTTCAAAGAAATAAGTCGCACCTCTTCCCCCATCACCACCTTTCTTCCCCTCCTCCTATTAGTCCTATTTTCCTAATACCTTTTTCTTGGTTTGCCGGGTTTCTCTTGGTAACACCATCTCTTTGCCTCCCCCTCCTTTTTCCTCCAATTTCCCCTCCTTCTTCCTCTCCTCTTGGTTTCCTGCACTATTTTCTTACTGTAGCTCCTCTGAGCTTCTACTCTCCTCCTCCCTTTCTAATTCCAGCTCCAGTTGCATAACTTTAAAATTATGTTCATAAAATTCCTGAGCATCCCGGCGGTTTTCTATTTTCACTTTCCTATCATTCCACGTGAACATGAGACCCTCCGGTAGTAACCACCTCTACATAATCCCATTCTTCCTCAGCTGCAGTGTTAAAGGCTGGTAATTCCTCCTGATTTCCCTAACCCGTCTTGGAATTTGCCTCAGAACTGAAATCTGTTTTCCCCTAAATACTACGGCTCGGTCCCGGGATTTCTTATAGATCTCCTCCCACACAGATTTCTTACTAAACCTAATACGCACTTCTCGTGGGTGATTAGATCTCTTTGCATAATTAGTAAAGACCTGGAATACCTCATCAATATCACTAAGGACGACAGCTTTATCTTTTTCCAGGATTTCAGAAATAATGTCCCCCGTAATTCCTTTTAAATCTTCTCCTTTTCCCTTTGTTACATCTTGCAGTCTTAAAAAGAAAGAAGATGTTTCAAGTTCCAAGAAAATTATCTCCTCTTCCACAGCTCTATTTACTGAAATCTGTTCACATTCATAACCATCCAGTCGACCTTCACATCTACCTATCCTGGTTTCCACCTCCTGTAGTCTTCCCTCCTGCTTCACCATGTCACCTCGTATTTCTTCTAACCTCTCATTAAGTTCCTTAATATCCCCCCTTACCACTCCCATTTCGTCATTCATATCTGAGGTAAGATCCTCAAGTTTTTCAAGTTTTTTAGAGATAAACTCCTGATTCTTTATCATAACCTCCTGCATAGTTTGGAGCATCCCCTGCAGGCTTTGCAGGGTGGGAGTCTTTCCCGCAAAAGTCTGGTCATCAGTATTTTTCACCATTGTCAAAGTTGACAAAATCGGAGATGACACAACTGAGGACATAACAACTTTTTCCCCTGTTTTAATCGCTGTAGTTGTCGCTGCGGTTGACATAGTTGCTAATCAATCTATATAATACCGGGAATTAGAATTTCACTCCTCCAGCACAAAGTCTCCCTTAGGATTTAAGCAAGCTGTCAATAATAAAGTTCACAGGAGCGTGGATTGCAACATTCAGTTCTCTCCTCCGCAGAGGTTCACCATCAAATGGAGGGGGGAGGACAGAGATCGAGCGTTCACTCCATATTCATCTTCACAGAAATGGTGGGATAGTTACAGATAAGAAAAGGACCACAAAGAGGAGCTTCAGATCTCTAATTTATTTTCTATTGCCAACAAATCGGTCTGTTTAGTCCCTCCAGTCAGCACCAGAAAGAACGTTCGCCTCTCTCGCTACAGCTGCTCTACATGTGGTTAAAACCACGTTTCGCTGGCAGGTCTAACACAAAGAAGTTCTTCCAGTTCTTCCTCTCCGATCCCGACCTGCTACAAAATGACGTCACCGGAAGTCCTCCCTTGGCACTTTTGAGCAGCCATGCGGTCCATCAGTCGCAGGGGCTGCGGCGTGTGGCTTGCTAGTACTAGCGTGGCTTACAGAGACTTGGCCTCAGTCGGTTTTTATGGGAGGTAGCGGTCCGATGCCTATATTTAACTTTCTATAGCCATCCTCCCAAGTGATGGTTGGTTCCCATTTGTCTAGCCAGGCGAACCCCAGTATGATTGACTCAGTCATTTTTGGGGCTATGACGAATTGAATGAGTTCTCGGTGACGGCCCATTTCTAGTCTGACCAATTCTGTGACTAGTGTGGCAGGGGCTCCGCCAATTAGTGTCCCATCAACCTGCTCAAAGCGGATCTGTCATGCTAAGGGTCTCGTATGTATGCCTAGCTGCTCGACTATGGGGAGGCTGATTAGGCATCTGGTGCAGCCAGTGTCTATGACAGTTTCTACTTCCCCTTGGGCCCCTGTCTCCAGCACTACTATTTGGGTTTTGACAGTAAAGGGGGTGGATGGCTTCACTTAGCATCGGGTCATCATCCCCGCTGCTTCCCTCGTTTAGGGTTGGTAGGTTTTCTTCAGCTGGAGTTTTAAAGAAAAAATAAGAACCCAAAATTTAAAAAGCGGCTACAGAGCTTTGGGGCTTGAAAATTTGACACAGAATAATTAACTGGAAATAAGTGACCCATGTTAGAATTTTTTAGTATAATTGATTCGGAAGAATTGGCTTTTACTGAATTAGAAAATTGGATTTTATTTTCCCTATTTTTCTAATTGGAATGGATTGGAGAAACATTTTTTTTGTGCCTTTTTTTGGGAGTTAACAACTTTGGAAAGTTAATGAAGAAAGGCAGCTGAACGGCTACATTGTAGCTATGGAGTCTGCAGTGACTAGGTGGAATGTGGATTAAAGAAATTTCCCTCCTATTTGGAAAAGAAACACTATGAATGGAGTTTTACTTTGGATTATTTTGAAATTAATTTTAGACTTAAGGATTTTGGAGATTCCTGTTCTGTCGCTGGGTGATTTTAAAAAGAAGAAAGAAGAAATACTCTGGATTTACTAGAAATGAAACTAACTGGCCTAGCAAGAAAAAGGTGCGGGGGGTTTGATTGAAGAGATTTTACTTTCTGCTTGTAAAAGAAACAGCCTAAATGGCTTTCTATTTTGGATTATTATGATTACTTTGGAATTAACGTTAGATTAATGGATTTTGGAAATGTTTATTCTGTTCTGGGTGATTTTAAGAAGAAAGAAGAAAGATCCTGGACCCTTTCTATAATGGAAATTTACAGACTTAGCAAAAGGAAGGTGTGGCACATGAATACAAGATAGGAAGTGGATACATTACGCTTGGAGCAGACATTTTAAGAGCATTAAAGTGATATGTAGCACTTTTAATTTGAATAGATGAACTTTGAAGTGGAACAGGTGGACAGGCAGGAAAAAGAAGAAACAAAATAGATTTAAACTAAATGTAATTAAATTGTAATGTAATGCTTAAAAGCTTAATGGAATAAAAGGTTTTTGTTTTTCTTTTTTTCGGATTAAAACAGGAAGGTTTTTGGAATAATAAAGAAAATAATAAATGGCAATTAAAATAGGGATTTATATACTAAGTGGTTAAAAATTACAATGAGAAGTGTATACTAACGTGAGATAACTTTAAGAAAAACTATTATTTGTTGTAATACGCTATACTCTGCAAACAAAGTTAGACTGATGACTATGATTGATTAACATATTATTGAATGAAACTATGAAATACACAGATGATAGAGATAAATAAATTGTGATTTAATTCAACAAATACTGGAAATGATTACTATGAAATATAATGAGAATTAATTTTGATGAATATGTTGAGACATAAAGATCAAATAGATAACTATGATGTAAGGGAAAGCTAAAATAATGAGGTGAAGGATACTAACTAGATAAGAGTTAGAGACTCAGAGGAAATAAGTGGGAAAATAACTAAAATGTTGGAAATCAGCCAAACAATGGCAGGAGAGTTGGAGGAGACTATGCTGGAAATCAGCCAAACACAAAATGCTGGAAATCAGCCAAGCAAAAGGAGGAGAGTTGGAGAAAAATATGCTGGAAATCAGCCAAATAATGGAAGGAGCTCTGGAGGAGACTATGCTAGAAATTAGCCAAATAAAATATGCTGGAAGTCAGCCAAACAATGGAGGGAGTCTGGGAGAAGATTATGCTAGAAACTAGCCAAATACAATATGCTGGAAATCAGCCAAACAATGGAAGGAGTTCTGGAGGAGACTATGCTAGAAATTAGCCAAATAAAATATGCTGGAAGTCAGCCAAACAATGGAGGGAGTATGGGAGAAGATTATGCTAGAAACTAGCCAAATACAATATGCTGGAAATCAGCCTATAACGTGGGGAGATAGGGATGAGATAATATTGGGAATAATCTCAAAAGAGTTGATAACTTGGGAAATAATAAGTAATATGTTCTTGTGATAAGACTGTGTAATAAGTGGGATATTAAATTGGAAAGTTTAAGATACTTTGATTTGATAAAAAGGGTCAAATAATTAAGATGTTGATAAAATTGTGTTTTATAAATTTTAACAAAATGGAGTTGTATTGAAATTGAACTTGATAATTCTGGTGATAAAATTGTAAGGTATATAATTAGAATAAGACTAGAATATTGTTAACAACTAATTGGATATTGATGAGATATAGATACAGAGATAATGAGTTAAAATTTAATTTGAAGCTAAAACTGTATTGATATATTAGATTTGTTTAGATGAAAATGTTAGAATTTTATGTTTAAATTTGTTTTTTTTTTCTGTTTTAAACTTTTAAAAGATGTAATGGAAAAGTGGAATAGAGCGTGTTAAAAGAATGTAAGCATGTTAACCATCTATGACCGGATCGAAACTCTGTTCTTGAAAGTTATATTTTATGTTTATGTTTGGAAAAAAATAAAAAAATATTTACAAAAAATATTATAACTATAAATTATTTTACAGACATTATCCATTTATGACCTTTCCTCATTCATTCTTATTTGCTGTTTCTAATCTCCAGCCAATTATACCATTTGTTCCATACTGCATAATATTCTGTATCTTCCTTTTCTTTTATCTCCTTCATTAATTTGTCCATCTCGGCACAGTCCAGAATTTTCCTTATCAGTTCTTCCTCAGTTGGTATCTTATCATTTTTCCAGTTCTGTGCATATGATATTCTTGCAGCCGTTATTATATGTAAAATTAAATATTGTATTTCTTTAATATATTTCCTAGTAAATATTCCCAACAAAAATGTCTCCGGTTTCCAATCTATGGGTTGGTCAATTATCTCTTCCAACCATTTTCTGATTTTGGCCCAGTACTTTTTTGCAGATGGGCATGTCCACCATAGATGATAATACGTTCCATAAGCCTTTTTGCACTTCCAACATGTTAGTGAACTGTTCGGAAACATCTTGGCAAGCCTTGCCAGAGGGAGATGCCATCTGTAAAACATCTTAAACTGGTTCTCCTTGAATGCCGCGGACATAGTCAATTTTATATTTGTTTGCCACACTTTTTCCCATCTCTCCAATTCTATGTTATATCTGAATTTTTTTGCCCATTTAATCATTGTTTCCTTGTCATGGGCTTTCTATGAGGGTTGATTTCCAAATCTAAGGCCACGGCGGTGTTGTACCAAGCCTGTATGCGCTCCAGTACTCCTCTGATGCCACAAGCTTTCCAAAGTTCTGGGTCTAGGGCCTCTTTGAAGTGGTGGACCAGTAGGCATTCCGGCCAGTCTCTCAGCTTCCCAGCCAGCCTCCGAAACTCCCAAATTAGCTGCTTGGGGGCTTGGCCAGCTTGCTTCAGCACTTTGATCTGGGACTCAGCTTCTACTCGGTGGGCCATGTCTTCGAACTGACCTCTGAGCAATTGGACGAATTTGTCAGCGGCCTCCAGCTCAAGGGCTTCTTCATCGTGAAGCTCAGCTATCCATTCCGATGCTTCTACCTCATTCATGCCATCTGCTATGGCCAAAATCAACTCCCGATCTGACGGGTATTGGTTTCCATATTGATCAATGTAGGTCTAGACTCGATTGAGGAAATAGGCTAGCTTCCCTGGGGTTCCATCAAAGGTTGCCCTGAAGTATGGGGGCAGAGCTGCTGGCGGGGCATGTTGTTGAGCCGGTTGCTGAGCTTGCATGGGCTGCTGGGCTGGCACGGGCTGCTGGGCTGGTACTTGCTGCTGGGCTGGAACTTGCTGTTGGGCTGCAGCTGGTTGTTGGGCCTGTGCAGGTGGTTGGGCTGGTACCGGCTGGGGCCCCAGGACCGGTGGCGGGAAGTACGCTGGTTGGTAGATAGGCATGGGTTGTAGCATCAGGGCAGGCATCCATTGGTATTGCACCCACCCCTAGCCAGGGTAAAATGCCCATCCGGGAGGAATCTGGTCCACTGGAGGCAGACTGAATGCCGGCTGCTGGGTTAGAGCACTTGGTCCTAATAGCCCCAGTTTCGATCCCTGTAGCACCGTGCCAGGCTGGTTCAGGAAACTCGGTTGCTATGCCAGTCCAATCCCTGCGGCAGCTGTCACTCCAGTAGCTCGGACTCAGTGCAGAAGGCTGTGGAACGATCCTATGGGTGCCGAATAGAAGGAGGCAGATGCCCCGCTCAGCGGTGCTGCAGCTTCCTGGCTCAGGAAGGTGAACGTAGGTTGAACCAGGGTCCACTTAGGCTGCTCAGCCCCAATAGCTTGGGCAGGACTGGTCATGATGAGTTGGTCGAACTGCTCCGGGAGGCTGGCCAGCGACTGGCTGTGTGACGGCAGCGGGAATGGCATTTCAGGGAAGAAGGAAAAGGATTTATGAAGGTTTTAGAACTTAATACAGGAAGGATGCAATCGATTGCAGGCATATATTCTTACAGAAGCATATGTTCTTACAAATGTTTAAGAATTCAGGAAAATACTTTTACAGCAGCATAACATATACTGTATATATATTACAATAGAACAAATGTCTATAGCAGTGATGGCTAACCTTTTTGCCATCATGTGCCAGGAGGGGGGGGGGGCGGGGGAGGTTCGCATGCATTCGTGCCCACACCCATAATTCTATGTGCCCTGCCCTGCACATGTGCGCACAACCCCCCCTCTCCCCCCCCCCCGCTCCTGGCACGTGATGGCCCGGTAGGCCCATTTTTCTTTCTCACCTGGCTCCAGATCCTCTCTATGCATCTGGGGAGGGCAAAAACAGCCTTCCCCACCCCCTCGGAGGCCCTCTGGAGGCCTGAAATGGCCCATTTCCCAACTCCCGGTTGGACAGGAAGTGATGTTTTTTGCTGTCCCCAGCCTCCAGAGCCTCTCTAGTAGATGGCCCAGAAGGCCCAAAAATCAGCTGGCTGGCGTGCGCATGCTCGCCAGAGCTGAGCTGAGCTGGCGTGCCCACTGATATGGCTGTGCATGCCACCTGTGGCACGTGTGCCATAGGTTCACCATCACGGGTCTATAGAATAACAAGTTTCCATTTATTTATTACTATTCCCTTCATTACTATTTTATTTTTGAATTCTCTTATTCCTTAGCCTAGCAGACAACTTTGTTTCCCAAAAAGTAGAGAAGGGAACAAGGGAATCAGCCACATTGGACTTAATTCTCACTAACAGAGATGATATGATAGAAGGTATTGAAGCTACAGGAACCTTGGGGGCAAGCGATCATGCAATATTGGAATTCAACATTATGCAAACAGTAGTAGAACCAAGTCAAACTAGAGTCTTGGACTTTAAGAGAGCTAAACTTAGCGAGATCTTGGGAAGGATTCCATGGATGAGAATCCTCAAGTGGCAAACAACTCAAGAAGCTTGGGAAATTTTGAAAAGTGAGATTATAAAAGCCCAGTCTAGCACAATACCAATGAAGAAGAAAAATAATAGATCTCAAAAGAAACCAGCATGGCTGCATAAAGAACTCTCTGACAAATTGAAAGAGAAAAAGGACAAGTATAAAAAGTGGAAAGAGGGGCAAATAACTAAGGCAGAATATCAGCAAATAGCCCGAGCCTGTAAAGATGAAGTGAGGAAAGCTAAGGCTCACAATGAACAAAGGCTTGCGACAAAAGTAAAAAATAACCAAAAAAAGCTTCTTCCAACATGTTAAAAACAAGAAAAAAAGTCAAGGAAACAATTGGTCTATTGCTGAGAGAAAGTGGCAAGAAGGTGACAAGCAACAGGGAGAAAGCAGAACTACTTAATTCATTTTTTGCATCTGTCTTTACACAAAAGGAAAAAACAGTCCAACCTATCAAAAACAGCACCACAAAAAACAGATTAGGAACACAAGTTAAAATAGGGAAGAAAATGGTAAGTGAACACCTGTCTACCCTAGACGAGTTCAAATCACCAGAACTGGATGGATTACACCCCAAGGTTCGGAAGGAACTGGCAGACGAGATCTCAGAACCACTGAACTATATCTTTCAAAGATCCTGGAGTACCAGGGTGTTATGTATAAATGCCCACCGTTGTCCATCCCAGGCATAAGGGTTAACACCACATCCACCTAGGCCCTCCCCTGACCCCTCCTTACCTCAGCTCTGCCTCCCAGGTATTTAAGACGTGGTCCAGAGATCCAGAGGTCACTTCCAGCCACACACCTGTAATTGAAACATTGATTAATAAAGAGATTTGATTCACTGCATCCTGTGTTTGGAGTTATTGGGTAAGATCCTAGAAATAAGTCACAAGTTGGTAGCAGAGGATGGTTTACCCACAACTCACAGAGATGGCAGAATCAGGAACCCAGACAGAGGCAGAGAAAAGAATGGCCACCAGAGCCTACATCAAGCAGATGAAAGAACTGCAGGCTCTCGAAGGTGCCACAGCAAGTATCACCACAACTGAAGATGATGGAGACTACAACCCGAGTCCACAACTCAGGGACGAAGGGCCAAGAGAAGAAATCTACTACTGCGAAAGGACGGAGCCACCGAGCAATGAAGAATTCCGATCCACCATCCTGGAGATGATGGAAGCGACCGCCAGCAAAGAGGACCTCATCGCGAAACTCCATAGCCTACTCGAAAGCAATGGAGCAGCAATGAGCATCCAGCAACAGAGAAAAGAAATCACCAGCCCGGCAAGGGGAAGGTATCCCTAAGCTGAAGCTCCGGACATGGAAGAATTCATTTCCGCGCCATGCTCTTGGCGGCCATCTTGGAATGGCCAACAGCCAATGGGAAGCCGAGATTCAAACCGAATGGCGCGGAACAACGAGAACCCCAACTCCGATGGGGAAGAACCCGAAAATAACACAGAAACAAGATCGCAAGCCTGCGGGGGCTCGCCCATCGAACCCGAGGGAGAGAAAGCAATCGAGAACCTGGCTGCAGTGCTCGGCTCCGCACTCAAGCCTCCAGCAACCAGAAAGAAACAAACCGATACTCAACAAACCCAAAAGGGCAGCAGGGTAGCCATCGGAACCCTTACAACACCCCAGCAGACACCACGCGGGACAACGCACCCAAGAAACTACAGCCAGGACCCAACCGCCTGCAGGATTGACTACCCGCAGGATTCGCACTCGCCACCCGCCGCACCAACTTCCATCGGCCGCGGAATGAGAAAAAATAACTCACCAGCCACGCGGCCTCCACCAGGCTTCCCGACCCATCTGGAGGTCCTCCAATGTCGCCCAGGGTCCGCTGTCGCCACCCGCCATCGCCGCCGCCGCCACTGCACCAATGGTTCCCGAAGGTCCTCGACTTACGTCCACCGCGCTGCCGAGCTCCAGGAGTCCTCGACCTACGACCGGCTTGCCGCTCCAGCTGCTCCCGTTCCTCGCCGGGGATCCAGGGGCCCAGCCACAGCATCCGCCATCCGGGGAGGGTTACGGGCCCGCCAGGGGCGAGCCCAACCTCCCAGCAGCAAGCCTAGGCCTAGGCTTGAGCCCAGTAACAGAGAGCTCCGCACCCGACGACCTCCAGCGCGAAATGAGCTTCGCGCATGCCCAGTCGCCACCTATAGGAAGAAAAGAGAACATAGAGATAAATCCATTCAGACTAGCAACAAGCATTCCCCCAGCATATTGTGAGTTCCCTCACATAAAGAACCATGGACAGCACCAGACTGTAAGTAACCTGCCATACAGCTCAATAACTTTTACTGCTGATAACCACAAGTTAAAATTAGATGGGTCTAACTTCTTGGAGTGGAACCATCAACTCCAAATTGTTTTTCTAAAGGAAAATATGTTATTTTTGTTTGATGACCCACCAAAGAAACCATGGACTTTAGATATTGACTATTTACACCACAGGGCTTACTGTTAATGTCTAGCTTGTCACCCAGCATTTACCCCAGTCTTGGCCGCCACTTAACCGTGGCAGAGATACCAGGGAGCCTCCCTCCTCTATGACCCTGAACGAGTGGATGGAGTCGTTGAGAAAAGGCTGGGAGAATACCAAGAAGGCAGTAGCAGAAGCTGCTGAGGCATACAAAAAACAAGCAGATAAACACTGATCTCTTCAACCCCCTTTCCGTGTGGAAGATCGGGTTTATCTATCAAACAGAGCCTTGATAGTACAGTGGTTTGGTGCACCCTGTCATTAACACAGCTGCCTGCAATTTCTGCTGGTTCGAATCTCTCCAAGGCTCAAGGTTGACTCAGCCTTCCATCCTTTCTAAGGTAGGTGAAATGAGGACCCAGTTTGTGGGGGCAATAAGCTGACTTTGTATAAAAATATACAAAAGAATGAAGGCTATTGCTTAACGCATTGTAAGCCGCCCTGAATCTCCGGAGAAGGGCGGCATATAAATCAAATTAAAAAAAAAAAAACCCAAATACATAAGACTTAGGCTGCCAAGCAAGAAGTTAGGACCTAAATTCTTAGGTCCATTCCCAATAGTGAAAGTAATTAACCCAGTGACAGTTCAGCTTAACCTCCCACACATTCTAGGGAAATACATCCAGTTTTCCACTGTAGCTTGCTGAAGCCAGCCATAAATTCTAGGTTAAGACCACAAGCTCAAGCACCCACCCCCCAAGCCTATTGTAGTGCAAGGGGAAACCCATTATGAAGTAAAAAAGATCTTAGACTCTAGATTGTATAGAGGTAGATTACAATATTTAGTACATTGGAAAGGGTACCCTTTGTCTGAGGCTACATGGGTTAAAAGCAGACAGGCTAGGTAAGCAATTCCATGATAAGTTCCCTGACAAGCCAAAGGGTCCCCCTGGGGGAGGGAGAGGTGGTTAGTATACTCAATGATTAACCACTATGCTACCCTCATTTCAGGACACACTTTTCTGACGGGACGGGGGTGGGGGGGGAGGCCTATCAGGCCTGGAAGCCATCCTTTGCATTAGGCCTTCAGACCTGCCACATTTACTACTGTAGGAAACTGGGAGGGGGGATTGTATGGAGCATGGGTGATATATAGTCATAATAACATTCCTTTCTCAGAAAGTCAAGGACAACTTGCCCTGCACTTGGAAGGCTGGAACTGGGAGGCATCTCCAGTTGGGACAATGTTTGATTGGATCATGTGATAGACTTGTGGGTGTTGGGCAGGGACTTGAACTTTTCTTTGGGTCAGGAAAACCTGGAAACTTTCAGATTTGGGGTTTTCCCAGATGTGCCAATATGACATTTCTAATAAAATGTAACTTTGAGGAAACTCAAGCCTCAGAGTTTTCTTTTGTTGGGGGTGTTACTTGGAACCCTTACACATGGAACATGTATAGGGACTGCATTAGAGGGTCTTGTGCAGAGTGATAGCAATAGCAATAGCACTTAGACTTATATACCGCTTCACAATGCTTTACAGCCCTCTCTAAGCAGTTTACAGAGACAGCCTATTGCCCCCAACAATCTAGGTCTCCATTTTACCAACCTTGGAAGGATGGAAGGCTGAGTCAAACTTGGGCCGGTGAGAATCAAACTGCCAAACTTCTTGCAATCGGCAGTCAGCAGAATTAGCCTGCAATACTGCATTCTAACCACTGCGCCACCACGGCTCTAGCATTGACACACTGCACCCCATGGTTGCGCACCAAATGGCAAAGTTGACCTGGTTTTGCCAAAACTACATTGGGCTTGACTTCCCTGCCTGTACCAGCTTGTCTGATGAGGTGTTGTTCTGCCCCAGCTACGGACCCCAAAGAACACAGCACACAAAGTCCGTTCAAACCTTAGTTTACTAAATAAACCAGTTTTTACAACAACGGCTGTTAATTAACTGCATTAACAGCTGCCAAGAATTCAAAGAATAATACTGAAAACTTACTGTGGTTGGCAGAATGCCCAGAAGCAATTTGCAGGAAGCTGATAAGATAAGCAAGACAAGACACGAGGGTATGTGAACGAAGTTGTTCCCTGAAAATTGCTTCAGTTGGCATTCCTCCTTAAATAGGCTAAGGGAGTGGCCAATTAGCCCCAAGCCTTACTCTCGAGGAGACCTCCTCCTGAGGAGCCACTCTGGCCTTTTGGCAGCTCTGTGCGCCCGTGCATCGAGAAGAGGCTTCTCCTCTTCGTCCTCTTCACTTAAGGGAGCTTCTGGAGGTTCTGAAGGCCCTGGCTGAATCCCCGCCTCTGGCACCACATCTTCTCCAGCCTCCTCATTGCCTACTCGCTGTCTGAATCAGCTACTAGCTGCACAGGCCACGTATGGGCCACAACAGGTGTTGGGCAGCCAATACTTCTCGAACATGTCGGGAAAAGGAATCTGGACCTGTATGTGGGGCCCTTCCCTTTCCTTCTCCTCTCGCGACCCCCTGGCCGGCTGTGGCTGGGCCGGGAGCGTGCGCATGAGTGGGGAGACCCTCCTCAAGCAAACAGCTGCTGGCGAAGCGTGCACCTTTGCTGTGCTTTGGCCGAGCCTGGCTGCTCGCTTGAGTAGGATCTTCCTATTTGTGCGCACACTCCCCGGCCCCGCCACAGCCGGCCAGGGGGTCACAAGAGGAGAAGGAGGGGGAGGAGGAAGGAAGCCTCTGCCATGGCTTGCGCTTGTTCTTCAGCCAGCCCGAATTTCCAAAAAAGTTGCCAAGAAGAAAGAAAAGGAGTAGCGAAAAGCCCCGAGGAGAGCTCACTGGCCTTTCCAAGAGAGTGAGAAGAGACAGAGAGAGAGACAGATACACACACACACACACACAGAGAGAGGGGAGATAGAGAGGGGGAGAGAGTGACACAGAGAGAGAGACACAGAGAAGGGGGAGAGAGAAGAGAAGATAGGGTGAGGGAGAGATACAGGGAGAGAGAGAGACAGAGATACAGGGGGTGGGGAGAGAGACAGAGAGAGATACAGAGAGAGGGGGAGAGAGAGGGGGAAGATAGAGAGGGAGTGGGAGAGAGAGACGGGGAGAGAGAGGAGAGGGGGGAGAGACATAGAGAGCTACAGAGAGGGGAGAGAGAGACATGGACACACACACACAGAGATACAGAGAGGGGGGAAGAGAGGGAGGGGGGAGATAGAGAGGGGGAGAGACAGAGAGATACAGAGAGAGAGTGTGGGGTGAGAGAGGAAAAGAGGGGAGGAAGAGAGAGAGAGAGAAGGGTTTTGTGGTTCCTGGTGTGGTATTTTTAACAACCGGTTCTCTGCCCTAATGACCTGCTGGGTAGACGTGGCTAGGGGTGGGTCATGTGACTGGATGGGAGTGAGTGACATCGAGTTGGCCACACCCACCCAGGTTTTGTGGCTCCCAGTGTTTTTTTTCTGTGGCAAACGGGTCCAAATGGCTCTTTGAGTGTTAAAGGTTGCAGACCCCGATGTAGGGATACACTACGGACTGTTGTGTATAAATGCCCACCGTTGTCCATCCCCAGGCATGATAAGGGTTAACACCTCATCCACCTAGATCCTCCCCTGACCCCTCCTTACCTCAGCTCCGCCTCCCAGGTACTTAAGACATGGTCCAGGCATCCAGAGGTCACTTCCAGCCAAATACCTGTAATAGAAACATTGATCAATAAAGAGAATTGATTCACTGCATCCTGTGTTTGGAGTTATTGGGTAAGATCCTAGAAATAAGTCACAAGTTGGTAGCAGAGGATGGTTTACCCACAACTCACAGAGATGACAGAATCAGGAACCCAGACAGAGGCAGAGAAAAGAATGGCCACCAGAGCCTACATCAAGCAGATGAAAGAACTGCAGGCTCTCGAAGGTGCCACAGCAAGGATCACCACAACTGAAGATGATGGAGACTACAACCCGAGTCCACAACTCAGGGACGAAGGGCCAAGAGAAGAAATCTACTACTGCGAAAGGACGGAGCCACCGAGCAACGAAGAATTCCGATCCACCATCCTGGAGATGATGGAAGCGACCGCCAGCAAAGAGGAGCTCATCGCGAAACTCCATAGCCTACTCGAAAGCAATGGAGCAGCGATGAGCATCCAGCAACAAAGAAAAGAAATCCCCAGCCCGGCAAGGGAAAGGTATCCCCAAGCTGAAGCTCCGGACATGGAGGATTTAATTTCCGCGCCATGCTCTCGGCGGCCATCTTGGAATGGCCAACAGCCAATGGGAAGCCGAGATTCAAATCGAATGGCGGGAAACAACGAGAACCCCAACTTCGCTGGGGAAGACCCCCAAAACAGCACCCAAACAAGATCACAAGCCTGCGGGGGCTCACCCATCGAGCCCGAAGCAGACGAAACGATCGAAAACTTGGCTGCAGCACTCGGCTCAGCACTCAAGCCGCCAGCAGCCAGAAAGAAACAAACCGACGCTCAACACCCCCAAAAGAGCAGCAGGGTAGCCACCGGAACCCTTGCAACACCCCTGCAGACACCACGTGGGACAACGCACCCCAAAAACTACAACCAAGACCCGGCCGCCTGCAGGACTGAATACCCACAGGATTCGCACTCGCCACCCGCCGCACTAACTTCCCTAGGCCGCGGAATGAGGAGAAGAAACAACGACTCACCAACCACACAGCCTCCTCCAGGTTTTCCGACCCATACGGAGGTTCCCCAGCGTCGCCCACGATCCACCGCCGCCGCTGCTGGCGCCGCACCGCCAAACCTGGGAGATCCTCAACTTATGACCGCTGCCGCGCTGCCGAGCTCCAGGGATCCTCGACCTGTGATCGCCTCGCCTCCTCGCCTCCTCCCGATCTTCGTCCAAGATGCAGGGGCCCAGCCATGGCATCCGACGTCCAGGGAGGGCTACGGGCCCGCCAGGAGCGAGCCCAGCCTCCCACCGGCAGGCCTAGGCCTAGGCCTGAGAGCAGCAGCAGAGAGCTCCTCACCCGACGACCTCCGGTGCGAAATGAGCTTCGCGCATGCCCAGTCGCCACCTACAGGAAGAGAAAGGAACATAGAGATAAGTACAAAGAACATAGAGACAAATCCATTCAGACTAGCAACAAGCATTCCCCCAGCATATTGCGAGTTCCCTCACATAAAGAACCATGGACAGCACCAGACTGTAAGTAACATAACTTTTACTGCTGACAACCACAAGTTGAAATTAGATGGGTCTAACTTCTTGGAGTGGAATCATCAACTCCAAATTGTTTTTCTAAAGGAAAATATGTTGTATTTATTTGATGACCCACCAAAGAAACCATGGACTTTTGAGATTGACTATTTACACCACAGGGCTTACTGTTAATGTCTAGCTTGTCACCCAGCATTTACCCCAGTCTTGGCCGCCACTTAACCGTGGCAGAGATACTACAAAAAATATTTAATTTGTTCTACAGCAAAAGTGCAGCCACAACAACCAAAACATCCAGGGAATTTTACTCAGCCAGGCATAAGGCAGGGACACCCATGGGGGAGCACATACTTAAGTTAAACGCCACCAGGGCAGAACTCATACAAAGGGGGGAAACCATATCTGATGATAGCATGAAGAGCATCATCATAAACTCTCTAGACCCCAGTTGGGAAAACTTTATTATGCAACTGGATAGTCTCAACATAGGGCACCTCTCTTTAGAGACATTATCCAACAGGCTGATAGCGGAGGACAGCCTAAGAAGGGACCGTTCATCAAGCCGTAGGGAGAACAGACCAATAAAAGGGTAGACTTTCAGACCAGGGACCAAGACAAACCAGAATGCTTTAACTGCGGCTCTAGGAACCACTATAGAAGAGATTGCCCCAGAAACCAGAGGGACAGAGAATACAGCTATCGTAGGGAAAGACAGGGCCGCAAACCAGGACACTCAGATAGGCGCTCCCCAGAGAGCAGGTTCAGGCGCAGGGACTCACCCAACCCCAGGGATAGGAGAGGATATAGGGATAGCTCCAGGGATAGTCAGACTGGGTCACTATACGAACTTAGGGACCACCAACACTCACACACCCAGACAAAAGGAAAGAACACATGGCTCATTGACTCAGGGGCCACCAACCACACCACCAATAACAGAAACATACTGAAGACATTCACACCTAAGGAATATCACATCAATGTAGCCAATCAGAACAAGGTATTGGTGACAGTAGAAGGAAGCGCACACATAGATGGGATAGGGAAAATAGAGGGGGTGCTACTCATCCCTGAAATACCCCACAATATATTAGCCACGCTCAAGCTCAGTAAAGACTTGGGCATTGAGACAACCTTCAAGGAAGGGAAAGCATACATGACTAAAGGAAGGAAAAGCATAGGAAAAATCATCATAGAAGGGGGGCTCACATACTTAGTACCCCAAGAACACACAAACATAAACACTAACCCAGAAAGTAAGGAGAAAGAGACAAGTACGCCCACAGAAACTAGAGGGGGTGAGGGAGAACACACCGCAGAAGGCAAACCCACCTCAGACACAACACACAAAGAGAAACCACACATTGGCAAACCCATTCACGATGAGTGCGCCCACCTACTGCATAGAAAATTAGGCCACGCTAGTTTTCCAATGGTACAAAAAATGAATGTTCAAATGGCTTACCATTAAAGAACTGTAACAATTATTTGGAGTGTTCTGTGTGCAAATGCTCAAAGATCAAAACCAAACCAAGGCCCAAAAAGGCCTCCCGCACCACCAATTCAATATTCCAATTAGTTCACATGGACGTGGTAGGACCCATGAGACCCTCTATTAAATACAAGAAGAGGTTCTTCCTAACTATAGTCGATGACTATAGCCGTTACGGGTTTGTGTACACCCTCAATCACAAAAGTGAGGTGTTCCAAAAATTCAAAGAGTTCTACAAGAGGGTAGAAACTCAACATAACATAAAAATAAAACAAATTATGACAGATAGGGGCTCAGAGTTCCTATCAAGGGACTTCTCCAATTGGACAAAGAAACACGGGATACTACACTTCTCCTCTTCGCCTTTTTCGCCATTCCAGAACGGAGTATCAGAACGCAGGAACGGCGTATTACAAACAATGGTGAGGTGTGTGCTAGAAGACGCAGGGCTGGGACAACACTTCTGGGCGGAGGCACTCACATATTCAAATTACACACTGAACAGAATATGGTCAAGCGTAGTGAACAAAACTCCATATGAGGTCATGTATAACAGGAAGCCCCAGAGAGCTCACCTACACATATTTGGGGTAACTGCAGATGTATATATACCCAAACAGTTAAGGAGAAAGGGGGACAAAGTGTTGAGGAGACTAAGATTCATGGGGTACGAATCCGGAACCAAGGGGTACAGATTCATCGACAAGGACAACAGATTTGTCGTGTCCAGATCAGCTGTGTTCCACGAGAACAGAAACTGGTCAAGAATACACCTCAACGAGGTGCTGCCCAGACAAGGAGCTAATAACAATGTTAGAACCAACAATAAACCAGACACAACCGAAAACGAGACACACAAGAAACAAAAACCCAAACACAAAGGGGTAACCACCAAAGAATGGAAGGAGAACCACCCCCTCATAAAGGTAAAGGTAGATGCACTCACAGAGAAGGAAGCCCAACACATGCACGACACAGAAACAATGCTCAGCAAACCCATAAGACACAACAGAAACAAAATGCCAAAAAGATTCAACGATTACATACTTTCAATACACACAGACACCACGACACCCAACTCCTACGAGGACATTCTTAGGTTTATTTATTATTTATTATTCAAATTTCTATACCGCCCTTCTCCTTTCGGACTCAGGGCGGTGAACAGCCAAGATAAAAACATCTATACAAACATCAGTTAAAAAATAAAGTTAAAATAATTTATAAATTTGGCCCATAATTTAAAACTTGTCAATTAAAATCAATATTAAAATATTAAAACTAACCCTAAAATCAAGACAGACCGGCTAACTGAAAAAAATAAGTTTTTAGGGCCCGACGAAAAATCCGAAAGTCGGAGATCACTCGTATCTCTGGGGGTAGATTGTTCCATAGGGTAGGTGCCACCACAGAGAAGGCTCTCCTCCTGGGGGTCATCAGCCGGCATTGTCTGGCCGACGGCACCCTGAGGAGGCCCTCTCTGTGGGAGCGAACCGGCCGGTGGGAGGCTATTGGTGGCAGAAGGCGGTCCCGTAAGTACCCTGGCCCTAAGCCATGGAGCGCTTTAAAGGTGATCACCAACACCTTGAAGCACACCTGGAAGTCCACCGGAAGCCAATGCAACTCGCGCAGGAGAGGAGTCACATGGGAGCGCCCCGTCGCTCCCATAATCCCCCGCGCAGCCGCATTCTGCACCAGTTGGAGCCTCCGAGTGCACCCCAAGGGGAGCCCCATGTAGAGAGCGTTACAATAGTCCAGACGAGAAGTGACGAGTGCTTGAGTGACCGTGCGTAGGGAGTCCCGGTCCAGAAAGGGGCGCAACTGGCGTATCAGGCGAACTTGACAAAAAGCCCCCCTGGCCACAGCTGTCATATGCCTTTCTAAGGACAGCCGCGCATCCAGGAGGACACCCAAGTTGCGGGCCCTCTCCGTGGGAGCCAATGATTCGCCCCCAATAACCAGTGATGGCGTCAACTGGCTATACCGGGACGCCGGCAGCCACAGCCACTCGGTCTTGGAAGGGTTGAGTCGAAGCCTGTTTCTCCCCATCCAGACCCGCACGGCCTCCAGGCACTGGGACATCACTTCCAAGGCATCATTGGGATGGTCTGGGGTGGAAATGTACAGCTGAGTATCATCAGTGTACTGATGGAACTCCACCCCAAAACCACGGATGATCTCACCCAGCGGCTTCACATAAATGTTGAACAGGAGGGGCGAGAGGACCGACCCTTGCGGCACCCCACAAACAAGGCACCTTGGGGTCGACCGCTGCCCCCGTCAACACGGATTGCGACCAGTCGGAGAGATAGGAGAACCACCGCAAAACGGTGCCCCCCACTCCCAGTCCCTCCAGCCGGCGCAACATGATACCATGGTCGATGGTATCAAAAGCCGCTGAGAGGTCTAATAGGACCAGGATAGAGGAGTAACCCCTATCCCGGGCCCTCCAGAGATCATCCACCAACGCGACCAATGCCGTTTCCGTGCTGTACCCAGGTCTGAAGCCGGACTGGAGCGGATCCAGATAGACAGCTTCATCCAGGTACTGGGGAAGCTGTCGCGCCACCACACTCTCAACAACCTTCGCAATAAAGCGAAGGTTGGAGACTGGACGGTAGTTAGCCAAAACAGCTGGATCCAGGGATGGCTTCTTGAGGAGAGGCCTCACCACTGCCTCTTTCAAGGCGGCCGGCAGGACACCCTCGCTCAAAGAAGCGTTAATAATTCCCTGGAGCCAGCCTCGTGTAACCTCCCGGGAAGCCAGCACCAACCAGGAGGGACACGGGTCCAATAAACATGTGGTCGTGAAATCCCTCATGACCGGGGCACGGAATCGCTCGGAGATAGCGAGCACGTGCCCCCACCACATGATCTGGCCCCCTGCTCCCACCATACCTGCCCCTCCCACTCAGCGTGTTAATAGAGAAGCCCTCACTAGAGAGCATTCTAACAGTCCCCTTTCCCCCAGAGTCCGCACCCCCTACGGCACCATTAATAGCAGCCGGATTGGTCTCCATCCCCCGTGGGTTTTCCCCCAAACCCACGTAACCTCCCCCACCCTCAGAACCCCTTAAAAATCTATTTAAATTAGGTTACCACGAGAGGAAAGGGTCAGATGGGAGGAGGCCATAGATAAGGATATGAACAGCCTGAAAGAGTTAAACCTGTATTATTATTATTATTATTATTATTATTATTATTATTATTATTATTATTATTTATTAAATTTTTATACCGCCCCCTCTCCCGAAGGACTCGGGGCGGTGAACAGCCAGAATTAAAAACACACAATACAAATATTAAAATACATTAAAACAAAATTAAATTATCTTAGGCTTCTCCAATTTAAAACCCCGTTACCCATAAAATTCACCCACTTAAAAAAAATTTTTTTAACCCAGCCCGGCTTGCTGAAATAAAAAAGTCTTCAGGGCCCGGCGGAAGGTACGGAGGTCCGGGATTAGTCGTATCCCTGGGGGTAGCTCATTCCAGAGGGCGGGTGCCCCCACAGAGAAGGCTCTTCCCCGGGGGGTCGCCAGCCGACATTGCCTGACAGACGGCACCCTGAGGAGACCCTCTCTGTGGGAGCGTGTTGGCCGGTGGGAGGTTATCGGAGGCAGAAGGTGGTCTCGTAAATAACTGGGTCCTAAGCCATGGAGCGGTTTGAAGATGAGAACCAACACCTTGAAGCGCACTCGGAAGACCACTGGAAGCCAATGCAGCTCGCGCAGGAGAGATGTCACGTGGGAGCGCCATGTCGCCCCCATAAGTACCCGTGCGGCCGCATTCTGCACCAGTTGGAGCCTCCGAGTGCTCCTCAAGGGGAGCCCCATGTAGAGAGCATTGCAGTAGTCGAGGCGGGAAGTAACGAGGGCATGAGTGACCGTGCATAGGGAGTCCCGATCCAGAAAGGGGCGCAACTGGCGTATCAGGCGAACCTGATAGAAAGCCCCCCTGGCCATGGCCGTCATATGCTCTTCTAAAGACAGCCGTGCGTTCAGGAGGACACCCAAGTTACGCGCCCTCTCCGTGGGGGCCAATGTCTTGCCCCCAATAGTCAGCGATGGCACCAGCTGACTATATCGGGACGCCGGCAGCCACAGCCACTCAGTCTTGGAGGGATTGAGTCGGAGCCTGTTCCTCCCCATCCAGACCCGCACCGCCTCCAGGCACCGGGACATCACTTCAAGGGCATCGTTGGGGTGGTCTGGGGTGGAGATGTACAGCTGGGTGTCATCAGCGTACAGATGGCACTGCACCCCAAAACCACGGATGATCTTGCCCAGCGGCTTCACATAAATGTTGAACAGGAGAGACGAGAGGACCGACCCTTGTGGCACCCCACAGACCAAGTGCCTTGAGGTCGACCTCTGCCCTCCAGCCAACACAGACTGCGACCGGTCGGAGAGATAGGAGGAGAACCACCGTAAAACAGTGCCTCCCACTACCAACCCCTCCAACCGGCGCAGCATGATACCATGGTCGATGGTATCAAAAGCCGCTGAGAGGTCTAATAGGACCAGAACAGAGGAGCAACCTCTGTCCCGAGCCCTCCAGAGATCATCAACCAACGCGACCAATGCCGTTTCCGTGCTGTACCCGGGCCTGAAGCCGGACTGGAACGGATCTAGATAGACGGTTTCATCCAGGTACTGCGGGAGCTGTCACGCAACCACACTCTCAACAACCTTCGCCAAGAAGCGAAGGTTGGAAACTGGACGATAGTTTGCTAAAACAGCTGGGTCCAGAGAGGGCTTCTTGAGGAGGGGCCTCACCACCGCCTCTTTCAAGGCGGGAGGCAAGAACCCCTCACTCAAGGAAGCATTTATAATCCTCTGGAGCCAGCCTCGTGTAAACTCCCGGGTAGCCAGCACCAACCAGGAGGGACATGGGTCCAATAAACATGTGGTTGCGTTCAACCTCCCCAGCATCCTGTCCACGTCCTCGGGAGTCACAGCGTCAAACTCATCCCAGATAACCGTCTCAAGACAGACCTCGGACAACCCGCCTGTACCTACCCAGTCAGAGTCCGAGCCTTCCCGAATTTGAGCGACTTTATCGTGCAGGTAATGCGCAAAATCCTCAGCACGACCTTGCAAGGGGTCTTCCCGCGCTCCCAGATGGAGGAGGGAGCGAGTCACCCTAAACAAGGCAGCTGGGCGATTTTCTGCCGACGCGATAAGAGCGGAAAAGTAATTACACTTCACCGCCTTTATCGCCACTAAGTAGGTCTTGATATAAGACCTCACTAGTGTACGGTCAGATTCGGAGCGACTGGCCCTCCAACTACTCTCTAGGCGTCTTTTCCGGCGTTTCATCCCCCTCAGCTCCTCGGAGAACCAAGGAGCTGGGCAGATTCGGCGCCGGGTCAGAGGCCGCAAAGGCACGACCCGATCTAAAGCACCAGCGGCCGCCCTATCCCAGGCGGCCACCAGGTCTTCCGTCGAGTCGCGCGCCAGAGTCTCAGGAAATGGCCCAAGCTCCATTCGGAACCTATCAGGATCCATCAGGCGCCTGGGGCGGAACCACCTGATCGGTTCCGCCTCCCTGCGGTGGGGCATAGCGGTCAGGAAGTCAAGTCTAAGGAGAGAATGGTCTGACCATGACAAGGGTTCAATAACTATATCTCCTGTATCTAAGCCATTCAACCACTGACCAGAGACGAAAACCAAGTCCAGCGTGTTTCCTCCTATGTGAGTGGGGCCCTGAATTAACTGGGTCAGGTCCATGGCCGTCATGGAAGCCATGAACTCCCGAGCCACCTCAGATGCTTCACCGATGGACGGCAGGTTGAAATCCCCCATGACTAAAAGCCTGGGGGTATCAACCACCACCCCGGCTGTAACATTGAGGAGCTCGGGCAGTGTCGCTGCCACGCAGCAAGGAGCCAGGTATGTAACCAGCAGGCCCATCTGCCTCCCATGGCCCCACTTCACAAGGAGAGACTCACAACCGGCTATCTGAGGTACAGTGGCCTCCCTAGGATCAAGACCTTCCTTTACAATAACCGCCACCCCCCCACCCCTACCCTGGGCCCTTGGTGTATACCCCATCCAGAGTACCAGAGAACAAAGTAGCCATCGGGACTAAGTGGGTTTTCAAAATCAAAGAACTTGAGGACAATAAGAAACTGTACAAAGCTAGGCTAGTAGCACAAGGGTTTGCACAAAGGTACCCGGAGGACTACACAGATACGTACTCACCCACGGTCAGGGCAGAGAGTGTAAAAAGCGCCCTAGTAGTAGCCACAATCCTAGGACTAGAAGTCTACCAGTTCAATGTGCAGACAGCCTACCTCCACGCGAAGCTAGATAAAGAGATCTTTGTCAGGGCACCCCCGGGGAGAAACACACAAGGGGAGGACACGTGGTTATTGAACAAAAGTCTGTACGGTCTGAAACAGTCCAGTAAGAGGTGGTACGAGTGCCTAGCAAAGATCCTCAAGGACATGGGGTTCACAGCCACCTCCGCCGACCTATGCTTTTTCACCAAGAGGGAGGGCACATCCATCGAGTACGTACTCATCTACGTGGATGACATTTTGTACTGTGGTCAACATAAAATTGTGACAATTTTGCCAATCAGTTGGGGAAACACTTCGCCCTAAAAACTCTGGGAAAAGTGAACAAATACCTGGGTGTCCAGATAGATAGAACTCAGAAGGGATTCAGGATCTCCCAAAGGGAGAAAATATTGGACCTGTTAATTAAATGCAACATGAAGGAAGCCAAGCCATGTGATACACCCATACACATTGACTTCCTGAAACACATGAATGAGGAAACTGAGGCTTTCAAGGACAACACCCTCTATAGGTCTTTTGTTGGATCACTACTGTATATAGCCAATTGGACTAGGCCAGATATCCTCCTGGCAGTCAACCTGCTATCCAGACATGTCAGCGACCCAAAGATGTACCACTGGGAGGGTGTGAAATGTGTGCTCAGGTACCTAAAGCACAGCATGGATGCATACCTGAACCTAGAGCCAGAGATGTCCAAAGAATCCATCCTAACCTCCTATGCCGACGCTGACTGGGCAGGCGACACAAAAAGTAGAAAGAGCACATCCGGCTACGTGTTCCTCATCAACGGCTGCCCAGTACACTGGTACACTGGGAAACAAAACCTGGTAGCCACCTCCACAGCCGAGGCAGAATACATCTGTCTCTCCAAAGCAGCTAACAACCTGACATGGTTTGACGACCTGCTTACCAGCATCTGGACCGAACCGGCCTACCCGATAGTAATACATGAGGACAACAAGGCAGCCATAGACATATCCTTGGCAGAAGCAGTAGGCCAAAGGTCCAGACACATAGACATTAAGCACAAGCACGTCAGAGAATTAACGAACATTGGTTTTATTAAGGCTGTACATTGTGATACCGTCGAGCAAGCTGCAGACATCCTGACCAAACCACTACCAAGTAAACAGCACGCTTACCTTACATCTAAATTAGGGGTACGGGTGCAAAACACACAAGCAGGTCCAACTGTTGGGCATTTAGAGGGGGATTTGTTGTGAATAAATGCCCACCGTTGTCCATCCCCAGGCATGATAAGGGTTAACACCTCATCCACCTAGATCCTCCCCTGACCCCTCCTTACCTCAGCTCCGCCTCCCAGGTACTTAAGACATGGTCCAGGTATCCAGAGGTCACTTCCAGCCAAATACCTGTAATAGAAACGTTGATCAATAAAGAGAATTGATTCACTGCATCCTGTGTTTGGAGTTATTGGGTAAGATCCTAGAATTAAGTCACACGGACGCAGTAACAAAGAAAGATGAGAGCTATATACTCAGTTCTCCGATCAAGAGAAGCTGGTGTTGGAAGGGAAATCCATCTGGTTCAGTTCCAAGCGAGGATAAAGACGCTGGAAATAACATGCTGATTGGAAAGACTCTGTTTATTGATGACCAGAACCAACACACACACACAACATGCAGTTCTGTTAGTTTAGCTTATGCTAACTTGTGACGCCTGCGGGGTTGAATACGCCCGCCTGCTGCAGCCGATAACGTCCTATCCAAATCTTGCGTGACAAAAAAAAAATCTCAAACGCGGCTTCACAATAACTGCTGTTATATGTCTGTAGAAATTCTCAGTCATCCTGGTCATGGTTATCTCAAAGGTGCTGTTCCAAAAGCTGAGAAGCTTCTTGGATGAGAAGTAAAACGTTTTCAAAGAAACAAAACCCCAAGAAAGTCCAGTTGCCTTTTGGAAAAACACCTTTGAGACAACCGCTGCTCTAGCAACCGTGCAAAACACACCCACACGTTAAAAACCCATTTTCCACGCCATCACGCCTCTGTGCCTGAGTTTTAAAGAAGAGGACACAGCAGTCCCCGCCTCTAGAGGTGGGACTTCCGGTCGGTTTAAGCTTCTCGGTCATGACAGTGTCAACATGTAAGATGGCTGCTCATCACCGACAGACGACGGCGGGGCGGCGGAAAGTGCAGGTGAAGGAGGCGAAAAGGGCCTTTGGTCGGGAGGGCGAAACTGAAGCGACGGCTGGGGAGGCGCGTGAGGATCGTGGTGGTCCAGTTACGCTGCGTGAGGAGACAAAAGAGCGAGCGGCGTGATGGTTTGGCGGGTAGAGCAAGGGGCCAAGGGCGGGATGGCCCCGATTGCAGCCAGCCTTCTTCACCTTGTCTCCCTCATCTGTGGGGCTTCGCCTTGTATCATCTCTAGGCTCTGTGTGCCTAGGTCCGGAGGGTGTCACGTTGGGGGAGGTTGAAGGCGGGTCGGCGTTTTGTGCTGCTTGGAGGCGTAAAGTTTTCTACCATGTTGTGTTGCCAGGCTATAAGAGATGGATGGTGGCTTTTCCCCCCGGCAAATCGCTTTCCCTCGGCCCAAACTAAATGAACAAAATAAAGCAACTCCGAAGACCTTTCACATCCGAATTGGGTGGGTCATTTCACTGCCTAGAGTCCATTGGAGTTGGGCGGCAAAATTCAAATTAATACGTAATTTCACAGGTCTAATATAATATGAGATGGGGTGGGACTGGGAAAAAGTTTCAAGTAAGGGCTTGCTTGAAATCTCCATTCCGCCGTGAACCTGTGAGGGACTTGGTGTTATTCCGCTTTTTAGCGTAGCCTACCTTACAGAAGATAAAAAAGTGTAATATTGATAAGGTGTCTCCACCGACAGTCTTGGGTCTTGTTGAAGTATACTACTTTGTGTTTTAGTGAGTTGAGAAGTTTGCTGAAAAAGAGTGAAAAAATAATCCCATTGAAATCTGTGGCAGGGATATGATGAATTTGGAATAGGTTTCTCTCTCACACTAATGGCCTGAACAAAATGTGACCAAAGTTTATTTATTAAACTTATATCCTGCCCATCTCTCTTAGAGGCTCAGTAACTCTAGCTTTCCACTTCTGCAGGCACTATCCTAAACCACTCCTAATGCTGTTTTACGGATTGTTTTAGACTAGAGCACAGATGGCTAACCTTTTTGCAGTGTGCTGAAAGCGCGTTTGCGCGCATGTGACAGCGCATGCACCCGCCCCACCAATAATGCAATGCGCGTGTGACCCCCTGTGTGCCCCGCACCCTTGCACATGCGCGCGTGGACCCCCTGTGCTCCCCTCGCACCCCGTTTTGGCCCTAGTAGGTCTCCCTGCAGCCTCCTGTGAGCAAAAGTGGGCCGCGGGGGGGGGACACACTGCACCCCCCCCGCGCCCTGTTTTGGGCCTAGTAGGCCTCCCTGCACTTATAACCCATAATGCAATGTGTGCACTCCCCCCCCCACCCCCACACATGCTCGCACATCTCCTGCATATGTGCCCCGCCCCCTACACATGTGCAGCAGACACCCAAAAATCAGCTGGCTGGCAGGAGGTGCACGCGCATGCGCGGTGGAGCTGAGCTGAGGCGACAGCTTGTGTGCCCACAGAGAGGCCTCTGCGTGCCACAGTTATTAGCTTTTCCTATTGTCCATCCTTTTCCTAGTCTCTCAAAATCATCTTGTTGCTTTTTTCACGCCCTGTGAAAGGTAAAAAATAGCTTGCCTTCTGCTGCAGCTCGGTGTATTTCTCATGCCAATTTTGAGTATAACTGATACTTGAAAAGTGGAGTACATCTGGATAAGTATTGTTTACCTGGATCTTCTGACAGATATACAACTGATTGGGTTGTGTTGGAAGAAATCTCCTTCTAGGTTCTGCTCCAAGTGGGGAAAAAGACACTGGAAACATGGAGACTGCTTGGAAAGATGGTTTAATGGTGGACAGGATCGGATGGCTTGAGTTCCTGAACAGAAAAGGGGCAGATACAGCGAGTTTTTCAGATTTTATGCTCTCTCTGGCTTTGAACTTCCTGGGGCCCAGAAAGAGTACTCTGATTGGTTGTCAGACTCCCAGGGGGTGGGGGGTCTTGCTGGCTGATGGTCACATGTGCTTCCCAGGTCACATGTGGTGAGTTTCTGCTGCTATTGTGTAGAGGGCTAATCCTATCTTTGTTGGATCTTTGGCAATTCCTACTATGGCTCTGTCTGAAGGAGGCAGATCTTTGTTATGTAGAATAGACTGGCCCAGGCCTTAATGGCCCATTGACAAAGGGTGGGGGGGGGGCAGGAAGGTGGGAGTTGCTTTGTCTGTAAAATATGCTTCTCCATTTCTCATCCAGGGAAATATAATATTCTGCCTTTTTCATATTTCCTAAAATATTTCACTCTTCCAGGAAAGGGGTGGGTGCTAACTTCCTACAGTTGTATAATAGCAGTCAAGACTAGATTAGAGCTCCCACAGTGGTGGATACAGTGGATATAAAAAGTTTGCACACCCCTGTTAAAGTGCCAGGTTTTTGAGATGTAAAAATCAGACCAAGATAAATCATTTGATTTCTTTCCACCTTTAATATAACCTAAGCTGTACAATTCAAATGAAAAACAAATCTTTTAGGGGGGGAAATAAAACTAAAAGTTGCATAAGTGTGCATACTCTTAAACAAATAGTTTGTTGAAGCACCTTTTGATTTTATGACAGTATTCAGTCTTTTCGGGTAGGAGCCTATCAGCATGGCACCATCTTGCCTTGGGAATCTTTGCCCACTCTTCCTTGCAAAATCTGTCCAATTCTGATGGCATCTCCTGTGCACAGCCCTCTTAAGGTCACCCCACAGATTTTCAATTGGATTCAGGTCCAGGCTCTGGCTGGGCCATTCCAAAACTTTGATCTTCCGGTAAAGCCATTCTTCTGTTGATTTGGACGTATGCTTTGGGTGGCGGTTGTGTTGAAAGGTGAAATTCCTTTTCACCTTCAGCATTTTAGCAGAGGCCCAAAGGTTTTGTGCCAAAATTGATACCGGGAACTGTGTTCCTAATTCCCTTCACCTTAACTAAAGCCCCAGTTCCAGCTGAAAAAAAGTAGCCCCAAAGCATAATGCTGCCACCACCAAGCTTCACCAAGTTTGGTGATAGTGTTTTGCACCAAACATATCTTTTGGAATTATGGCCAAAAAGTTCAACCTTGGTTTCATCAGACTGTAAGGTCCCAAAATATACTTGAGTCACCAGAATGCCAAAGCGAGAGACTCAAGATGAGGTTTGCAAAAAAAAAAGCAGATTTTATTTATGGCCAAAAACAAAATACTGGGTGGGACTATATCCAGAACAAAGAGATACAGTGCATGCAAGGAGATAGCCACACCTTGGGGAAGATATGGTGTCCTTTTTATACCCTCAGAAGCATCAGCTTAGTACCCAATTCTGGCCTTCTAGTTAAGGTTTGTATATTCCTTGTTGCCCTGCAAAGGAATAGAAGCCTCCCAGTTAGTGTTATCTCTTCCTTGAGCATTCCTTTGTTCTCCCAATTGCTCATTTGGCCCCCTGGTTCTGCAAGGAATGAGTTTATACAGATCAAAGGTGTAAGTTAGGGCTGAAGTGTAAATTATCCCTCAGATGATGTCTGCAGTTCCAACTGAGATACGTACCATGCTCTTAGATGGCACAAGAAAAACAGGAAGAAAATTGATATGGGTTCAGATCAAATGGCAGGAACATATGTTTGACAAATACCAGATACTTTACAGAGGCTTAATAACAGAATGTGTTTGTTACAGGAGATACAAATATAAAGGCATAATATATGTGATACAAATACAAAGGCATATATGTATTACAGGAACCTAATAGTTACAGAATCTAGTATACCAGTATATCATATTCTAGTATTATTTATTATATCATTATTGTTTCCCTTGAAGACCATAACACATTTTCCCACATGCTTTTGTCAAACTTGAGGTAAATGAACCCAGCTTGGGTGTTTTTCTTTGTAAGAAAAGACTTTCATCTTGCCACCCTACCCCACAGCCCAGACATATGAAGAATTTATTTATTTATTTATTTATTTATTTATTTATTTATTTATTTTTCAGATTTCTATACCACCCTTCTCCTTTCGGACTCAGGGTGGTGAACAGCCAAGATAAAACATTTATACACAAAAGTTAAAATAGATTTAAAATAATTAAATAAATTTGGCCCGTAATTTAAAGCATTTCAATTAAAATCCATATCAAATTTTAAAACCAACCATAAAATCAGGACAGCCCAGCTAACTGAAAAAAATAGGTTTTTAGGGCCCGACGAAAAGTCCGGAGGTCGGGGATCATTCGTATCTCTGGGGGTAGATTGTTCCAGAGGGTAGGTGCCACCACAGAGAAGGCTCTCCCCCTGGGGGTCGCCGGCCGACATTGTCTGGCCGACGGCACCCTGAGGAGGCCCTCTCTGTGGGAGCGAACTGGCCGGTGGGAGGCAATTGGTGGCAGAAGGCGGTCCCGTAAGTACCCCGGCCCTAAGCCATGGAGCGCTTTAAAGGTGATCACCAACACCTTGAAGCGCACCCGGAAGTCCACCGGAAGCCAATGCAGCTCGCGCAGGAGAGGAGTCACATGGGAGCGCCCCGTCGCTCCCATAATCCCCCGCGCGGCCGCATTCTGCACCAGTTGGAGCCTCCGGGTGTACCCCAAGGGGAGCCCCATGTAGAGAGCGTTACAATAGTCCAGACGAGAAGTGACGAGTGCTTGAGTGACCGTGCGTAGGGAGTCCCGATCCAGAAAGGGGCGCAACTGGCATATCAGGTGAACCTGATAAAAAGCCCCCCTGGCCACGGCCGTCATATGCTCTTCTAAAGACAGCCGTTCATCCAGGAGGACACCCAAGTTGCGGGCCCTTTCCGTGGGGGCCAATGATTCGCCCCCAATAACCAGCGATGGCGCCAGCTGGCTATACCGGGACGCCGGCAGCCACAGCCACTCGGTCTTGGAAGGGTTGAGTCGAAGCCTGTTTCTCCCCATCCAGACCCGCACGGCCTTCAGGCACTGGGACATCACTTCCAAGGCATCGTTGGGATGGTCTGGGGTGGAGATGTACAGCTGAGTATCAACAGCGTACTGATGGAACTCCACCCCAAAACCACGGATGATCTCACCCAGCGGCTTCACATAAATGTTGAACAGGAGGGGCGAGAGGACCGACCCTTGTGGCACCCCACAAACAAGGCACCTTGGGGTCGACCGCTGCCCCCCTGTCAACACAGATTGCGACCGGTCGGAGAGATAGGAGGAGAACCACCGCAAAACGGTGCCCCCCCCAGTCCCTCCAGCCGGCGCAACATGATACCATGGTCGATGGTATCAAAAGCCACTGAGAGATCTAACAGGACCAGGATAGAGGAGTAACCCCTATCCCGAGCCCTCCAGAGATCATCCACCAACGCGACCAATGCTGTTTCCGTGCTGTACCCAGGTCTGAAGTCGGACTGGAGCGGATCCAAATAGACAGCTTCATCCAGGTACTGGGGAAGCTGTCGTGCCACCACACTCTCAACAACCTTCGCAATAAAACGAAGGTTGGAGACTGGACGATAGTTAGCCAAAACAGCCGGATCCAGGGATGGCTTCTTGAGGAGGGGCCTCACAACCGCCTCTTTCAAGGTGGCCGGCAGGACACCCTCACTCAAAGAAGCGTTAATAATCCCCTGGAGCCAGCCTCGTGTAACCTCCCGGGAAGCCAGCACCAACCAGGAGGGACACGGGTCCAATAAACCTGTGGTCGCGTTCAGCTGTCCCAAGATCCTCTCCATGTCCTCTGGAGCCACAGGATCGAACTCCTCCCAGATAACACTCTCAAGCCCTGCCTCAGTCATCTCGTCTGAACTAACCCAGTCAGTGGCCAAGTCTTCCCGAATCTGAGTTATTTTATCATACAGATACTGTACAAAATCCTCAGCTCGGCCCTGCAAGGGGTCATCCCGCGCTCCCAGATGGAGAAGGGAGCGGGTCACCCTGAACAGGGCGGCTGGGCAGTTATCTGATGACGCGATAAGTGCGGCAAAATAGCTAGATTTCGCTGCTTTTATCGCCACTAGGTAGGTCTTAATATGAGACCTTACCAGTGTCAAGTCAGATTCAGATCGGCTGGCCCTCCAACCGCTCTCTAGGCGTCTTTTCCGGCGCTTCATCTCCCTCAGCTCCTCGGAGAACCAAGGAGCTAAGTGAGTTCGGTGCCGGGTCAGAGGCTGCAAAGGCATGACCCGGTCCAAACCCCCGGCGGCCGCACTATCCCAGGCAGCCACCAGGTCTTCAGCCGAGTCATGAGCCAGAGTCTCAGGAAATGGCCCAAGCTCCATCTGGAACCTATCCGGATCCATCAGGCGCCTGGGGCAGAACCACCTGGTCGGCTCTGCCTCCCTGCGACGGGGTGCGGTGGTCAGAAAGTCAAGTCGAAGGAGCGAGTGGTCAGACCATGACAAGGGTTCAATACCTATATCCCCTGTATCAAGGCCACTCAACCACTGACCAGAGATAAAAACTAAGTCCAGAGTGTGTCCACCTATGTGAGTAGGGCCATGAATTACTTGGGTCAGGTCCATGGCCGTCATGGAAGCCATGAACTCCCGAGCTACCTCAGACGTTTCACCGATAGATGGCAGGTTGAAATCCCCTATGACCACAAGTCTGGGGGTATCAGCCCCCACCTCGGCTATGACGTTGAGGAGTTCGGGCAGGGTCGTTGCCACATGGCAGGGAGCCAGGTACGTGATCAACAGACCCATCTGCACCCCATGACCCCACTTCACAAAAAGGGACTCACATCCAGCTATCTGAGGTACAGTGGTCTCCCTCGGATCAAGACCTTCTCTTAGAATGACCGCTACCCCCCTGCCCCTGCCCTGAGCTCTCGGCTGATGAAATGCACGGAAGCCTGGTGGGCACATCTCCACGAGGGGATCCCCCCCCCATGGCCCAACCAGGTCTCCATAATACCTGCCAGGTCCGCTCCCCCCTCCTGGGAATAGGGGAGATTGTTGTCACATGTAATATGTCGGAGTCTGTAGCGATTCAGCCAGCACACAAGCAAATAATTCAGCAGGATTCATTATATAGAAGAAACTTGTTTATATGCAAGAATATAAAACATGATGCATGCATACAATACCCATGCAGCTCATGCAACGTGGTAGAGAGAAGCAGCAGCAGCTGTTGTGGCCCGCAACAGCCAGCAGAGCTGGCAGTAGATTCAGACAGTGAGGAGGTTGGGGAGGAACGTGGCCCAGTCCTGGAATCTGGGGAAGGCTCGGACGATGGCTCTGAGTTGGAGGCAGAGAGGGGGCCAAGGCCATCTGGTAGTTCTTTGCTGCCTCTGGAGTCTGACATCAGCGAAGCAGAAGAACAGCGTGAGCCTGTTCCCAGTGTGCGCATGCTCAGAGCTGCCAGGAGACAGGAACAATTAAGAAAACAGGGTCAACTTGGGAGTAAGGCTTGGAGATGATTGGCCCCTCCCATAAGACATAAAAGAGAAGCAAATGGGATTTGAGCTTTTGCTGGAAGCAATTAGTTCATCTGGTTGGTAAAAGCTGTGGAAAAGTTCTGTTTGACTCTGTGCTAAGTTTGGTCTTGCCCTGCGTGTGGCAATTAGTTCTCTGGCAGCATTCCAAGGGAGATAAGGTGAGTGTTTGTAAACACTCCCCTGCAAGACTGTTTGATAAGCCTTTCGACTGGGAATGACAATAATTCACAGCCGTTTTAAATAAAGAGGTTTGCAGGGACTAAGTTTGTGCTGTATACTGTCTAAGGAAGCCTAGGTCAGAACAGTAGCAAGTACTCTCAAGCAAAGACAAACGAACTCACAGCACAGAACAGCCCAGGCTCCAAGCCGTCTCACATGGCTCACACAACAAATCCCGTGTCTCAGTCACCAAACAGTTCCCATTGGCTGACTTGTTGCCATGGCTATTTCAGTTCATAAATTCTTATACACTGACATAATACACAGCCAGTACTTGCCAGAAATTCCTGCAGCTCCTTTAAATGTTGTTGTAGGCCTCTTGGCAGCCTTGGGATCCTTATTTTTTAATCAATTTTGGAGGTACATCCAGTTCTTGGTAATGTCACCGTGTGCCATATTTTCTCTACTTGTTGATGACTGTCTTCACTGTGTACCATGTTATATCCAATGCCTTGGAAATTTTTTGTACCCTTCTCCTGACTGATACATTCCAACAATGAGATCACTTTGATGCTTTGTAAGCTCTTTGCAGACCATAGCTTTTGCTGTAAGAGGCAACTGAGTATATGTCAGAAAAAATTTGCTAGAACACCTGAACTTTATATGGGCTTGATTAGAGTTACTTTAACTAATGGCAGCTGTGTACTGACTACTACGGTATTTAACGTCAGTTTGACTGTGATTTGTCAGGTTTCGGTGCTATCTTGAATAAACTTCATTCTCAAGCGCAAACTCTCTAATGAATCACTTTTATTTTAAGAATAGCAGAGTCCGACATTTCTGATTCAAGTTGCAGCCAAACTGGCCCCTCCTTCCAACCCCCTCCTCTTCCGCACTCCAACCCCAATGTCCCATTGGCCATCATGCAGATCCATCTCTACATCCCAGCACGTTCTTTTCACAGGAATGTAGCCCCCCTCCTCGTCTCTCAGGAAACACTATCTGTAACATACAAAAACTAGGTAAAAGTTCATCTCAGCAATAAATCAAGCTTCTGCTCTCTCTGCTTCATCTCGTTATGTCAGCGCTGGAAGAGAGCCTAATTTGGAACGCTGACATCCGGCCCCTCTCCCTTCACTTCTGCGACATCACCTATCCCATAGGGAAAACACAACAAGATTAGTCTCCTCAGCCCCTCCCTGGCTGTGCACCCCCCCTCCCGGCTTTCCCGGGTGGTCTGCATGGAATTTTGCTATAAGGCGATCAGCTTGAATGTTTGCGCTCTTCACCCAGGAAGCCTCTGACACTGGGTAACCCTTCCATTTAATTAAGTGCTGAAGGCGCCCCCTGTGCCATCTTGAATCAAGAATCCGCTGCACTTCGTAGTGCGTTTGGCCCCCAACAACCAGGGGCCCGGGGGTTCACGTGGCATTGGCCTTAAAGTAGACCCCACTACAGGTTTTAGAAGGCTACTGTGAAAAACGGGGTGAATTTTCCCCAAAAGCCGTGGCAACTGCAATTGCACTGTAACGGGGTTGATTATTTTTATTATAGGAAATGGTCCTATAAATTTTGGGCCCAATTTCCTGCTCGGGAGTCTAAGTCTCAAGTACTTGGTGGAGAGGTAAACTTTCTCTCCCAGCTGAAATGGTCTTTGGGGAGTTCGGTGCTTGTCTGCTTGTTCCTTATAAGATTGAGCCGCCTTTGCCAGCGCCCTCTTAACATTTTCCCAAGTTTGTCTCAACATTGCCATCCAGTCGGTCAAACTGACTGAGGAAGGGGGCTCCCTCGGGTATTCTGGCATGGGAACAAAATCCATGCCACTCACTATTTTGAACGGGCTTAGGCCCGTGCTGCTGTGGACAGCATTATTATATGCAACCTCCGCAAAAGATAGGAGGTCTGCCCAATTGGACTGCTGGTAGTCGACGTAGCATCTTAAATACTGTTCTATCATAGCGTTCAGTCTTTCTGCCCCCCCATTGGTGCTCGGGTGAAATGCTGAGCTGAGCCCTTGGGATAAACCTATGGATCGTAGAAACTCCCTCCAGAACTTTGCTGTGAACTGGACCCCTCTGTCGGAAATGATTCTCCTGGGGACTCCATGTAGGTGGTAAATGTGTTTCAGGAACAGTTTGGATAACTGACGGGCTGAAGGCAGTCCACTACAAGGAATAAAGTGTGCCTGTTTGGAGAATAAGTCTATTACAGTCCAGATCACTGTATTTCCACTGCTCCTCGGTAGGTCTACTATAAAGTCCATTGCAATCTCCTCCCATGGTCTTGTTGGTTCAGCTACTGGTTGCAACAATCCAGGAGGGCACCCTGGCCTTGTCTTCATCGTGGCACAAATGGTGCAGCTTTTTACATAACTGTCTACGTCCTTTCTCATGTGTGGCCACCAGAACTGCCTTCGTACTAGGTGCAGAGTCTTTAGGAATCCGAAGTGTCCTGCTGGTTTAACGTCGTGGCTCCTCTTGAGAATCAGGATGCGTAAACTCTGTGGGACATAGAGCTTTGTCCCCCTCCATGCTAGTTCATCTCTTTTTGTCAAGAAATGTTGATTGTCCCAATACCAGGGGTCTGTCAGCGTTTCATTTTTTAATTTTGCAGTTAAGTCACTTGCAGGTTGGCCTTGCTGGTCACGTCGTTGCCGTCTGGTGATCACTTGGGCCGCAGCTTGGGTGGAGGGGATGATGGCATTCACTACCTGCTCCCGCTCACTGTTGTATTGGGGCATCCGGGAGAGGGCATCAGCCAGGAAATTTCTCCCTCCTGGGATGTGCTTAAGCTCGAAATTGAAACGATTGAAGTATTGTGCCCACCGCACTTGCCTGGGCGACAGTTTTCGTGGGGTTTTTAGGGCCTCTAGGTTTTTATGATCAGTCCAGACTTCAAATGGTTTCTGGCCTCCCTCTAGAAGGTGCCGCCAGGTCAACAAGGCCCACCTTACTGCAAACGCTTCCTTCTCCCACGCCGCCCATCGCCTCTCCGTATCGGTGAGTTTGCGGGAGGTGTAGGCGCAGGGTTGTAGATCACCTTGGTTGTTCTTTTGGAGTAACACGGCTCCTACTGCCACATCACTTGCGTCTGCTTGGATGACAAAAGGCTGTTCCGGATCCGGGTGTTCTAAGACAGGTTCTTTCGCGAACAGTCCTTTTAGCGTCTCAAATGCCTGTTGGCAGGTCAGGTCCCACTGTAGGGGTTGTCCCGGGCGAGGTTTCATCGCTGGGCTTCCTGTCTTTAGGAGGTCCGTCAAAGGTTTGGCAATCTTCGCGAGCGAGGGGATGAATTGTCTGTAGAAATTCGCAAAGCCTAGAAAACTTTGCAGTTGTCTGCGGGTGCGAGGGGGCTGCCATTGTAGAACTGATTGGACCTTGGCTGGGTCCATCTCTATCCCCTCATTTGATACTCGGTAGCCCAGGTAGTCTAGCCGTGATTGGTGGAAATCGCATTTTGGCAGTTTGACATATAGGTTTGCCCGTAGCAGTTTTTTCAGTACTTGGCGGACGAGGGGTATATGTTCGTCTATGGTCTCCGTGTAGATAAGAATATCGTCCAGGTAGACGAGGACCCCTTTGTAAAGGTGTTCATGTAAGACTTCGTTTATTAACTGCATGAATACTGCCGGGGCTCCTTGCAATCCAAAAGGCATTACTTTAAACTGGAAACTACCCAGGGGGCAGTTGAATGCTGTTTTCCATTCATCTCCTGCCTTTATGCGTACTCGGTAATAAGCTTCTCGAAGGTCTAGTTTGGTGAAAACCTTCCCTTTAGCTAGGTGGGCTAACATGTCTTTCATGAGGGGGAGGGGGTACAAGTTGTGTACGCAAACAGCGTTGAAACTTCGAAAGTTGACCACCAGTCTCATGGAGCCGTCCTTTTTCTCTTTAAACATGACCGGCGCCGCTACCCTTGGTTTCACTGGCTCAATAAATCCCCTTTGTAAGTTTTTGTCTATGTAGTCTCGCATTTCCTGCATTTCTCGGGGCGTCATGGCATACATTTTAGGTTTGGGTAGTTTCGCTCCTGGGATAATTTCAATGGCACAATCGGTCTCGCGGTGGGGGGGCAGAATGTCACACTCGGCCTCGCTGAATACCCCTGCCAGGTCTTGGTACTCCCTTGGGATCTGGTTTGCATTACAAGCGGTGGTGGGTGCGGCTGCCAATTGCTTTGCTGCACCTTCTGGGAGGGACCCTTGTGTTGGTGGTGTTTTCTTCTGTAGTGGAGGGCTGCTTTGGGGTTTCAGCGTGGGAGGGAATTCTTCTGGTCGGGGGCCAGGGGTTGGGGCCCCTTTGCTATTCTCAGCCTGCGGGTTCCCTCTTGCCACCAAATGATTGGGCCCCATTTGTCGAGCCATGAGAGTCCCAATATGACTGGTTCTGTCATCTTGGGGGCTATTATGAAGCGGATCGTCTCCCAGTGATCTGCGAGTTCTAGTCTCACGGGTTCAGTCAAGTGTGTGGCGTACGTTCCTCCCACTAGGGACCCATCAACTTGCTCGAAGCGAATTGGTTGTTTGAGCTGTTTAGCTCGGATTCCCAATTTTAGAACTGTGGGTAGGTTGATTAGGCACCGTGTGCTACCCGAGTCTATTAGGGTTTGGAAAGTCTCTTGGGCCCCTGTTTTGGGGGCTGTTAGGCGTATGGGGAAAAGAAAAGGATGGACAGGTCCACTCACCATCGGGTCATCCTCGCCTTTGTCTTCCGTGTCATAGGGTTCGGGGGACTGATCTCCCTCATCTGGGATTCCTCTGGTTTCGGTCAGGTGAGCGAAAAACTCAGGGATTTGGGGAGCTTCCCGCGGTACGTGGGTGACGCGCTTGGGCCCTTGTTCCGGTCGTGCTTTGGGCGGTGGAGCTGGTCCTGGTCTAGGCGTTCCACATCTTGCTGCTATGTGGCCGCTTCCTCCACATCTGTAGCATTTCAGTGGGCTCCGTGGGGCAGTTGGTCTGTAGGAGGGCTGTGATGTTGGGGTTTCTCGTCTGTTGAGTGGCCCCTGGACTGGTTGGCCTCTCTCCTTTCCCTCTGGTGGTTTTGACGTGTCACTCGCCCGCAGCCCTCTGTCGACTTTTATCGCTACCCGGAACCATTCAGCGAGTCGGTTTGGGATGTCACGATAGGCAGTCACTTGGGAAATTCTTTTATCTAGGCTTGTTCTAAAAAAATACACCAGCAATCGCTCTGGTAGGGGAGGCAGTGTCCCAATGACTCTCCTGAATTCACGGATATGCTCTCTGATAGGCTTCCCCCTCTGCATTAGGTTTCTGAGCTCGTCTTCCACATAGGGGTCCTCCTCCTCCTCCTCATAACGGGCTCTCAATAGTTGCAAGAACCCATCCGCATCTCGTAGCTGGGGGGCCCTGTATTTGTAGAGTGATGCTGACCACCTCTTTGCTTCTCCCTCCAGCCCTTCCGAGATAGCATTCACTAGGGCTCTGGGGAAAGGGTAGAGGTGTCCGAACCGCTCTATGTATATCTCAGCTGAATCGAGGAATTGGGCGAGGTTGTCTGGGTCACCATCGAACTTCCCTCTGAACTGGGGTGGCTCCTCCCTCTCTGCCCTCTCCTCTCTGTGCTGAGCTCTGGAGGGCCAGCCTTGGTGTTGATAGTCCTCTGCCTCGTCTCTCATCCTGGGGTGGGGAGGTGCTGCTTTGTCTGGGCTTCGCTGCCATTCCCATCCCCAGCTCGCCCTTCCCAATTCACTTAGGGGTTTTTCTTTATCTTTTACATTTGCAAAAGGAAATTCCGCCTCTAAGGCTTTTGGCACAGTCCCCGGGTACTTATCTGCCTCACGTTTCTTTGCTTGAAGTTCTGCGGGGAGGGAAGGCGGAGAAAGTTGAACCTTTGTATTTTCCAAGTTGGCTGGAATCACGACCGCTTCTGCTCCTCCCGTTTCTTGAAGCAGGCTTTCCTCCGAGAGCTTGGCTTCAGCCATAGTCCGTCCGACCAGATGTCTGGGAGGGAACGGGATGATTTAAACTCAGCCAGCCTTGATTTGGAGGAGAGTTTGGCTGTCTGTCAGGTTTCGGTGCTATCTTGAATAAACTTCATTCTCAAGCGCAAACTGTCTAATGAATCACTTTTATTTTAAGAATCGCAAAGTCCGACATTTCTGATTCAAGTTGCAGCCAAACTGGCCCCTCCTTCCAACCCCCTCCTCTTCCGCACTCCAACCCCAATGTCCCATTGGCCATCATGCAGATCCATCTCTACATCCCAGCACGTTCTTTTCACAGGAATGTAGCCCCCCTCCTCGTCTCCCAGGAAACACTATCTGTAACATACAAAAACTAGGTAAAAGTTCATCTCAGCAATAAATCAAGCTTCTGCTCTCTCTGCTTCATCTCGTTATGTCAGCGCTGGAAGAGAGCCTAATTTGGAACACTGACATGATTCTCCTGCCCACCTAGCAGTTCAAAAGCATGCAAATGTGAGTAGATAAATAGGTGCCACTTCGGTGAGAATGTAACAGTGTTCCATGTGCCTCAGTGTATAGTCATGCTTGCCACATGACCATGGAAATGTCTTTGGACAACACTGGCTCCCTCAGCTAAGAAACAGAGCTGAGCACCGCCCCCTAGAGTTGGAATTAACTGGACAGAAGAAACCTTTGACTGTGATTGGTCAATTCTGAACACAGCCACATCCCTACTTATAAGAGGGTGTGCACACTTATGCAGCTACATTATTGTAAGCTTTTTATTTTTATTTCCCCCTAAAAGATTTCAGTTGGTTTTTCAGTGGATTTGTACAGCTTATATGTTATATTAAAGGGGGGGAAATCTGTATTTTGATCTGATTTTTTTACATCTCAAAAACCTGGTATTTTAACAGGGGTGTGTAGACTTTTTACATCCACTGTATAATTGTAATTCTCAGATTTTTTTTTTGAGCTTTAGGCTTTTCTTTCTAGCTTTCCATATAGGGATGCTTTTAATTATGTATATCACTCTGCCTAGAGGACCAGAGGAATGAATGCTAATAGAAATATTGCCAAAAGTAAGGCTATTAATCAGTGTAATTACAGTTGGATAGGGCAGATTAGGCATTCAAGTCCAACCCTATGATCAGTGAGGAAATTAAAACGTTCATGATGTAGAATCAGTGATCAGCATGCTTGAGGAAATGGCTAAGTTTGCAGAAGTACAGCAAGCATTGTTTTTAAAAAATGTCCTCTCCCCGCAAAGAAGAAACAGAACAACAATAAAACACCAGGTCCAGATGGCATCCCGGCAGAATTCTACAAATCAGAACATCAGTCAATAGACAACATCCTATTACAGGTCCTGAATGAAGCAATTTCAGAAGCTAAGATACCTACATCATGGACAGAGACAATTATTACACTGATACATAAAGAAGACTCAGACCCAACTCAAATCAAAAACTACAGACCCATATCGCTTTTGAATGTGGATTATAAATTACTTATGTCAATAATGTCACAAAGAATGAAGAATTTTATTGCGGACTATATTCACCCAGATCAAAACGGATTCATCCCAAACAGACAGATCAAAATAACACAAGGACAATAATTAATATCCTGGAATATTACGAACAGAAATCGAATGAACAAATGGCCTTGCTCTTCCTTGATGCGCAAAAGGCGTTTGACAACCTCAGTTGGACATTTTTAATATTACAATTAGAAAAAATGAGAATTGGTGACAAATTTCTAAATATGATCAAAACAATATACTCCAACCAAACAGCGAAAGTATGGATAAATGGTGAGACAACGGACCAATTCGAAATATCGAAGGGAGTAAGACAAGGATGTCCTTTATCTCATATATTATTTATATTGGCACTAGAAACTCTGTTGAATGAAATTAGGAACAATAATAACATAAAAGGAACGAAAATAAAAAAACAGGAGTACAAATTACAAGCATTCGCCGACGACGTAGTATTTATTTTAGAACGACCAAAACAATCAGGAATGGAATTATTGAAGAAGATAGAACAATATGGTGAAGTGGCTGGATTGAAAATCAACAGACAAAAAACAAAACTACTAACTAAAAATTTGACGAAAACACAGGAGAAAGAATTGGAAGATGTGTTAGAAATACAAATAACAACTAAAATAAAATATTTAGGCATATGGCTCACCAACAAGGCATCAACCCTCAAAGAAGACAATTATAATAAATTGGCTAAACAAATTCAAAAGGACCTAGATGTATGGAGCAAATTGAGATTATCATTTTTAGGCAAAATTGCCTTGATTAAAATGACAGTTCTACCAAAATTAGTATATTTATTTAGAGTAATACCGATAAATCCAGGGAAATCATACTTTAAAGATCTGGATAAAATGACTCTAAAATACATCTGGCAAGGAAAGAGAGCAAGGATCAAATTGAAGCATTTGCAAGACACCAGAGAGAGGGGCGGTCTAGGACTTCCGGACTGGCAAACATACTACACTGCTGCAGCATTAACTTGGATAAAAGACTGGATCACACTTAAAAATAAACACACATTAGCATTAGAAGGATTTGACCTGTGGAAAGGCTGGCATGCATTCTTATGGGAGGAAGAACCCAGGCAACATGAACACTTTAGGAAACATTATATTAGACACTCATTAGCAACAATTTGGATGGAAATAAGGCGAAAACACTATGACCAAATTCCAAGATGGATATCAACTATGGAGGCTCAAATTTATCCAAATACGATGGACATTGATAAAATGAAAACCTACGATGAATTGTTGAATACAGAAGGGGAAATGAAAACAAGAGAGGAACTGAGACAGCAAGGTACAGACATAGATTGGTGGCCCTATTTACAGGTGAAATCAAGACAGAAAATGGATATGAAAAAAATTGGAATTCAAAAGGAATGGAATGAATTAGATAGAATTATACTGCAATATGACGATAAATTAATAACAAAGATATATAACTACTTATTAAAATACAAATTGGAGGAAGAAGTAGTGAAGGAAAATATGATCACGTGGGCCAAAAATTTCGGATACAATATCAAATTGGAAAATTGGGAGAAATTGTGGAAAGTAAATATAAAATTGACAATGTCTGTACCTTACAAAGAAATACATACAAGATGTATTATAGGTGGCATCTCCCCCCTGCACGCCTGGCAAAGATGTTCCCAAATAACACTCAAAATTGCTGGAAATGTAAAACTCATAAGGGAACCTATTAGCACATGTGGTGGGCATGCCCAAAGGTGAAAAAATTCTGGAAAACAATCCAAAAACAACTGGAAGAAATTACCTCCCAGAAAGTGCCACTTCGACCAGAAACATATCTACTAGGAATACTGACAAAAGACTACAAAAAAGAAATAAAATACCTGATAATACACATTTTGACAGCAGTTAGAATCACTTTCAAACAAACATGGAAACTGGAAGACACGCCATCAGAGGAGCGGATAATACAAAAAATAATGGAATGCGCGGAGATGGACAGACTGACAAAGGAAATACAGGAAAAGGAAGACACAGACTACTATTTAATTTGGCACAAATGGTATGATTCGCTAGAGAAAAAGAAGATAAAATAAGGGAATACCACCCAAGAACACAAAAATGAGGAAATGGAATTGCATATCGTCAAATAAATATCGTTATATAATGAAAGATATACATAGTTAGATATACAAATATTTAATTACCGTGATAACTCTACTATCAAAGTTCAGGTATTATACTTGATTTTAATGTTTAGTTTGTTTATGTATAGTATGTATGTTTGTATGTATGTATATTTATGTTTTGTGTTATGTCAATAAATTTTTTTTTAAAAAATGTCCTCTCCCCATACACTCTAGTGAGGACAGCCTAATAAGTCTAGAATATGTTGAAGAAAGAAACTGGTCTGAGCAGAAGACAAAATGAAAGGAACTGCTTCTAGTTTCTACACCTATTATTCGGGGTGAAATCTAAAATTTGTTACTACCGGTTCTGTGGGCGTGGCTTGGTCAGGGTACCTTCTTTCATATGTGGTGGACATGTCCCGAAGCAAAAAGATACTGGAGCAAAATTTGGAGATGGTTGAAAGACATAATTAAAGAAGAAATCGATTTGAATCCAGAAATATTTCTCCTGGGAATGGTAAAGAAAGGGCATGGAAAGGAAAAGGTCCACCTCCTAATACACATAACTACAGCTGCCAGACTGGCGTACGCCCAATACTGGAAAAAGAAAGACCTACCACCAGACGACCTTATAATTAGCAAAATATTAGAGTGTGCAGAGATAAGTAAATTAACGCACGAGATAAATGATGATGAAAATTCAGATTATGATACTGTGTGGGGAAGATGGTACGATTGGATAAATGATAGAATCAAGGAAGGAGTAAAAGGTGTAGAAATCAATTAGAAATGTATAGTATAAGTGACACCAGATATTTTTTTCATGTATATATGTACAAACACTGCGAATCCGATGTCAAACAGAATTGTTATTATATTTTATCTGTGTAAAAAAAAAATCAATAAAGTGTAAAAAAAAAAACTGGTCTGAGCAGAAGACAAAATGAAAGGAACTGCTTCTAGTTTCTACACCTATTATTCGGGGTGAAAATACCTCTTCGGCAGAAGAGGTTGTAGAAAAAATGCTTTTATAAGTAAAAAAAAAAGCCTCTGATGATCACGCGGCTCAGCTGGGCATGGGGGGGGCAGGGATTTTTGCTACCAGTTCTCTGAACCACCCGCCGCCATCGCTACCAGATCGGGCGATCCGGTCCGAACCGGGAGCATTTCACCCCTGCTATTATTCCTGCAATACATTGCAGGAATAATAGGTGTAGAAATAATAACTGCACCATTGTATTATGCCCTGTTTGAGAGTGCCCTCAGTTTCTAGTTCATTTAATTCACTACTTAAACTAGTTCATTGGACAGAAAGTGTTACTCCAGTTCTTTTCTATATCCATTAGCTTCCTGTCACCAAGAGGACACTTTTTGACATGCTGATTTTGTTCTCAGAACACAAAGAAATCGGAGTAATAGCTTGTCTCCATATTATGCAATATACTATTGTGTTCATAATTATATCTACAAAACAAAATAGCTATATCAGGTCTCAGATTTAAGAAATCAGGTGAAACTGTGAAATATCTCATTTCTTTTAGTTATTATAGACATTAATGAACTCAGTGCTGTCATGTAATAAGACCACACTGTACCCACACAAGGGACCTGTATATGTAGACTGGGAATGGGACAAACATCCCAGTATTTGTAGAAGTCTTTTTATTTTTAAAAAATGATGAGTTCTCTAAAGCCCAGTGTGAACTGAAATTCCTTTGTGAACAAGGAATGCTAATTATACAGTAGTGGCCAAAATTGTGGAAACCTTTTGGGAAAAGTGTATTTTTGATGTTTGATGGCTAATAACACCTCTTTTTTTGGGATGGAGTTTCAAGATAATCCTATTCCACTGCTGGAATGGCCTGGGAATAGACCAGACCTTAACCCAATTGAAAATCTATGGAGCCGACTAAAGAAACTTGTTAGTCAGAAGCAACCCAGCAATAAAACCCAGTTAATAGAAGCAATCATTCAATCTTGGTCTCACATTATAACAGCTGCAGAACTAAAAGACTTGGTTCACTCCATGGGAAGACGTTGTAAGGCCGTAATTCATGCTAAAGGTTACCCAGCTAAGTATTAACTGATGTGATAATGTTTGTATATTTTGTTTTTTCTACGTGTTTCACTTTTCTTCTTTATACTGTAACTGCTATTATAATAGCAAATCCGTCATAAAAGTTATTGCATTACATTCTTCATTAAATTATCTTTCTATTGATATATAATTTTATGGTACTACTCCAAAAAAAAGTGGTGGTATTAGCTACTTTTAGAAAATAGACTTTTCCCAAAAGGTTTCCACAATTTTGGCCACTACTGCAGTTTGGGAATTAGCATGAAAACATGGATTAAAAGAGGGGTAAAATGGGGTGTGTAGGAGCAGATCCTCTGTGTTACAGCGAGTTGTTTTCCAGAGATTGTACACCTGTTACAATGTGAGAAGTTTAGGTCAAAAACGCATGTGGGCAATAAAAGCTGTTAGAGGTTCCATTTCAAGCAGGTGAAGATTCTCCCATCATTAAACCATCTGTGGATCAAGTGGGCTTCATGAAACACCATGGGCCTTTTTATTTAGAATAAATTTGGCATGGGCATTTATCATAGATGCACAATAGCAATAGCACTTAGACTTATATACTGCTTCATAGTGCTTTACAGCCCTCTCTAAGTGGTTTACAGAGTCAGCCTATGGCCCCCAACAATCTGGGTCCTCATTTTACCAACCTCGGAAGGATGGAAGGCTGAGTCAACCTTGAGCCTGGTGAGATTCGATTTGCCAAACTGTTGGCAGCCGGTGATCAGCAGAAGTAGCCTGCAGTACTGCACTCTAACCACTGCGCCACCGCGGCTCATTTACCCCATTACAACCTGGAAGGTGCTTCTTAATTATTGTTCCTGCTGGTGTACTGTCTATTCTAGGTTTCAAAAAATAAATCAAGGCCAAGTTATAAAACAAAACTTCAGTTTCTGTGCTTGGAACAAACTGGAACACTTGAAACAATACAGCTTGAAATGGCCAAATTTCACTTTGTTGTTTTGTTTCCCTGCTGGACCATGCTGAGAAGATTAAGCATGTTCAAAGGGGAATGGAACATTCCCAAATTATCTGGAGTACTCCATTCCTGAATGTGTGAGTTTTGTACATTCCTAATATGAGACATCAGTAGTTTAGGAATTCATTTTTTTAATGAAAGGGAGATATTGTCAAACATGAATAGCTTGAACAGAATGAAGCTTCTGCTTATAGTTCCTTAATGCTTCTGTTGGATTTATGTCAAATATTTTAGGTTTCTTATGTAATTAGAGATGAGGTGGAGAAATACAATCGCAATGGGGTAAATGCACTACAGCTGGATCCAGCATTGAACAGACTTTTTACTGCAGGTCGAGATTCGATCATCAGAATATGGAGTGTAAACCAACACAAGGTAAACTAAGCATGGAATGTACTTTACAAATATGTTTTCACTGTTAGGCATATAGTGAAATCAGCCAGTGAAAATTGTTTACATTATTAAAGAATAGCCTTTGAGTTGTATCTGCAAGTGTTACAAACAAACACTTTTTCTTACATTTGAGTATTTTTTTTTTTTTTTAGTTTAAGGACTTCTCAGATTTTCAGATGTCTGGTCTAGTAAAAGAACAGCAAATTTTAGTCTGGGGATGTTACGTAAACATCATTTAATCATAACTTAGCCTCAGTCCACTGAGTAACGCCAACCGAAGTTACACTGAAACACAATATCATTGTATATCCTCCTTTTTTCAGCCAGATTTGGCTCTCAACATGGCTCCAAATTATTAATCCACTTACATGGGTGGTATGTGATCATATCTTCTGCTATTTTGTAGTTAGTAAGCAGATTCATAAAGGGTGGACCAGAAAAGGTGCAGATGGATCATAGGGCTGACAGACAATAAAGATCTCACTTGGCAGGAAAAGTTCTTCAAATAATCACAATTTTGTATTTTCTTGGATTAAAATGTAGCTGAAATAATTAAACTGGATCCTGAACTTGTTGGCAAATGATGCACTGACTGCTAACATAGTTCTGAAATATACACTGTGTGCACAATCATTAGGCAAGTGAGTATTTTGACCATATAATTTTTATGCATATTTTCCACCTCCAAGCTGTATAAACTTGAATGCTTATTGGATATAAGCATATCAGGTGATGTGTATTTGTGTAATGAGGGAGGGTGTGGCCTAAGGAGATCCACACCTTATATCAAGGAGTGCATAATTATTAGGCAGCTTCTTTTCCTCAGGCAAAATGGGCCAAAAGAGATTTAACTGATTCTGAAAAGTCAAAAATTGTAAAAAGTCTTTCAGAGGGATGCAGCACTCTTGAAATTGCTAAGATATTGGGGTGTGATCACAGAACCATCAAACGTTTAGTTGCAAATAGGCAACAGGGTCACAAGAAATGTGTTGAGAAAAAAAGACACACATTAACTGCCAAAGATGTGAGAAGAATCAAATGTGAAGCTACCAGGAATCCATTATCCTCCAGTGCTGTCATATTCCAGAACTGCAACCTACCTGGAGTGCCCAGAAGTACAAGGTGTTTAGGGCTCAGAGACATGGCCAAGGTAAGGAAGGCTGAAACCCGACCACCACTGAACAAGACACACAAGTTGAAACGGCAAGACTGGGCCAAGAAATACCTGAAGACAGATTTTTCAAAGGTTTTATGGATTGATGAGATGAGAGTGACTTTTGACGGACCAGATGGATGGGCCCGTGGCTGGATCAGTAACAGGCACAGAGCTCCACTTCGACTCAGATGCCAGCAAGGTGGAGGTGGGGTACTGGTATGGGCTGGTATTATTAAAGATGAGTTAGTTGGAATTTTTCAGGTTGAAGATGGACTCAAAATCAACTCCCAAACCTACTGCTAGTTTTTAGAAGACACTTTCTTCAAGCAGTGGTACAAGAAAAAGTCTGCATCTTTCAAGAAGACCATGATGTTTATGCAGGACAATGCTCCATCGCATGCATCGAAGTACTCCACTGTGTGGCTAGCCAGTAAAGGCTTTAAAGATTAAAGAATAATGACATGCCCCCCTTCCTCACCTGACCTACACCCTATTGGGAACTTGTGGGCCTTTCTTAAATGAGAGATTTATGGTGAAGGAAAACAGTATACCTCTCTGAACAGTGTCTGGGAGGCTGTGGTTACTACTGCACAAAAAGTTGATCGTCAACAGATCAAGAAACTGACTGACTCCATGAATGGAAGGCTTATTTATGACTCTTATTGAAAAGAAGGGTGGCTATATTGGTCACTGATTTTTTTTAAATGTTTATTTGTACATTTTGAGTTTGTTGTTTATTCTCACAGATGCAAATAAACAAGTGAGATGGGCAAATGTTTGTTTTTCATTTAGTTGCATAATAATTCTGCACACTAATAGTTGCCCAATAATTGTGCACACATAGATATTCTTCTAAGAAAGTCAACACTTCACTTTTACTTTCTGAAATATTCAGGTTTGAAGTTTATTAACATTTTGGATTGATCAAGCAGTAGTTGTTTGATAATAAAATTAATCCTCCAAAATACAACTTGCCTAATAATTGTGCACACAGTGTAGATGAAGTTGCCTCTTGTCATAACAGTCTCAAGAGAATTCTTATGACACAGGATTAGAACTCAAAATTATTGTTTTTAATTCCAGCAAGACCCCTACATAGCATCAATGGAACATCATACAGATTGGGTGAATGATACTGTACTTTGTTGCAATGGCAAAACTTGTAAGTAACCTTTTGAATACTATATGATGTAACAGAATGACGTGGGTCAGGTATCTCAGTGCTTGGTATTTCCATAATCTTTCATCTTGCATTCATAGGCCTCTTTTTAATTTATAGCAGTCATGTAAAATTCCATTTAATATATGACCTTTAATATACTTTACAAACATAGTGGAAGCCATTTTCAAGTGATGTTAACAAACTAGAAAAATAAACCTGCAAAAACATTTTAAAATAATGTTGCCAAGTGTCATAAAGCATCACAAAATGAAATACTCAATAAAGCAGAATCTCTGAAACAACAGAAGTGCTTCCCTGATATTAGCAACACTAATGTAAAAAAATCAGATGTTGAATTTCAGAGAGTTCCAAAGACATGCTTCCATTAATTAGTTCTTGAATATGCTTTTGCATATATTTCTGAGCAGTTATCACTAGTAGTGATTCTGTGTTTTAGTGGTAAACAAATTTCTCTTGTTACTTGCCATCAAGACAAACAATCCATTTTATTTTTATAGTGATATCTGCTTCATCTGATACTACTGTTAAAGTATGGAATGCACATAAGGGGTTTTGCATGTCAACCCTACGAACCCATAAGGTAAAGTAGAAAAATGCAGTAAGATAATAATTGTGATGCCACATCAGTATCCTGATACTTAGTTCTGTATGCCTATGTTTTGTTTTAGGATTATGTGAAGGCTTTAGCCTATGCAAAAGACAAAGAACTAGTAGCATCTGCTGGACTGGACAGACAGATATTCCTCTGGGATGTAAATACACTAACTGCACTGACTGCCTCAAATAACACAGTCACAAGTAAGAATCCAGAAATAAACCTATTCTAGTTTGTTTAAAACATGCTATGATTGTAAAATAATTCAATCTAAAATGCAAGGTTTTTTTTTAGGAGTGATCGTGTCCTTCAGAAAAGGATAGCAGGAAGTCGTCTACTGAATTCCTGAAAATTTATAGAAACTTGAAGCAATACATCTTTACATGTAGTAGTCCCCTTGCATTTGTCTTGAATGATAGCAGTTACCTGTTGATGTTTCTGGTTCTGTTCCTTCAAAAGTCTGATTGATGCCATTCTCTTTGAAGAGAATATAGCTAGTCCTCAAGGTATGAACCTAATGGAGCCTGCCCATTAGGTTTGTACGTCAAAAAATTCATCAAATGAATCAGACTCAATTTTACAAATTTTTAAAATCAAATTCATTAATTGAATCAAATGGTCCGTTAAATGAATGAAGATCTGACTTACTTCCCACCCAGCTGCTAATCAGCTGTTTCTGCTTCTGCCAGTCAGCTGTTTCCGGTACAGCCAAAGGAGGAACTAAATTGCCTCCAAGAAGGCTCGCAGAGCTGTTCTTTTCCAGTTTTTAAAAAACCCATTTGCTGCTGGTCAGCTCAAGCGACTTAAGACAGCTGCCCAGAGGGGGGTGGGGCCGTAATTTACAGAACTCTCCTATTGCAGTTGCTTTTTTAAAAAAAAACAAAAAACACCTGCCACTAATTACAGGTAGTTTAAGAGTCTCCAGCCAGGCACAGAGAGATGGGGATTTACAGAACTCTTGGCTTGCAATAGTAACAGAGATAGAATGGACCTTGAGGTCATCTAGTCCAACCCACTGCTCTCACGAGTATTTCTGATAAATGCCTATCCAGTCTCTTCTTAAAAGCCTCCAGTGATGGGGCACCCACAACTTCTGGAGGCAATTTAGATTTAAAACCTCTTTAAAAAAACACTGCCCTGATCAGCACAAGCCTTTCCAGGCAAAATCCAAAAACTCATAAATAGCTTGCAAATTTGAAAAACAGCAGTTTAGAGAAGAGATACAGCACACAACATTATATAATGCTTTGTGTAGATGCTGTCTAGCATTTCTACAAGCAGTTTCAAAGCAAATGCAAAAAAACTTTATCTTTACAAAGAACTGTACTTACAAACACAATACTGTAGTTTGCAAAGTATAGTACAGTGCTTAAAAAGAAGAGCAGTTCCCAAACTGCTTACAAAGAAACAGTACAGTACTGTACTATAGAGTAACAAAAAAGAATATTTTAAAATACTTACAGGAGCAATTCTAACACTCTAATTCTCAAGCCCAGGCAGCAGATCCTCCGTGCAGCACCAAAAAAACAAAAACAAACTCTGTGCCGGGGTTGGCTGCAAAAATCACTGGATCTTGTTTGGCCATGTGACCAGGGACAAAAAAAACCCCTGCTGGCTTCCAGAAATTGCATCGTAACGCTGGACGGCACAGGCAAGACACAGAGTTAAAAATGGCGGCCGCTGCAGCAGTGACTGAATCCAAGTCACATGGTTACAGAGGCCTGTTTTTCATTGCAGTTTTGAATTTCTAACGCAAGTACCCTTTCTGAATAAATTCGTTCTGGTGAAAATTCGCTGAAGGAACCCTCGTATCTGGGGGATTACCTGTAAAAATATAGTGCAGGTAGTCCTTGAGTTACGACAGTTCCACTTAGTGATGGTTCAAAGTTACGAAACCTCCCCCCCACAAGTACTTATGACCCTTTCCCGAAGTTTGAATGTTGCAGCACCACAGCAGTTGTTTGCCCTTACGACCGACTGCAGAGCCACTGCAACATGCCCGCTGCCTATCAGCGCCCTGACATCTGGTAGCCAGAGGATGGTCGAAATTATGGCTTTTTTCCTTGCTCGTTACTTTGATAAGACCTCTAGGCTAATTAGACAGATATTTATTTTGCGACCGAGGAACGCTAACTAATTATCTGCTAAGATGCCGAAAAAGAAGAAAAAGAGCAAAATGAAACTCAGAGCCGTGGGAGCCGTGGGAGGAGGAGAAACAGATGAAATGCTCTTACAAAGAATTCAGAAGGAAGATAAAGACAGAGCTGCTTTTGAAGGCAAAGCACTACGACTGAGGTCAGTAACGCTCCCTTCTAATTATGCAAGCTCTCAAACTGTTGCCCCAGAGCCTTCTGATTTTGTAATGCTTGGTGCAGAGCTAGATTCTCCACAAACGGCAAAGCCTTTTTACTCCTATGCAGAGAGAGAAACATTTTATTATCCCTCTCAAACCTTCAGGGTCACTCCTAAAGAGCAAGCTATAAGAAACTATCGTGACCAGATAGAAATTTTTGAACAGAAGCTATCTCAAACAAAAATGGCTTTATCTATGCTTGAGCAAGAGAAGGGAGAATCTCGTGACTTCAAAATCTCTAAAAGCGCCATTTTGGCTCCTTCTTCTTTGGAGCCAAAGACACTCCCCCTGGTGGATTTTGTGTCAGGCCAATCAGAACAGAGAGCTGTGCACACATCACATGAAATTCTCACTGATGAGATTATAAATGCCACATCAGCAGAGAGATTAGCTGAGCTCCCTGAAACTAAAGGTGCAGCACCATCTGCTGGCGAAAGTACTTTACTAGAGAAAGCTGAAATGCATCACAATTTGAGAGAGCAATTACAATTATTGCAGAAGATTCTGTTAAATCTGTCTCTAACTCACTCAGAGATTCAGGCTTCAATGCCACAAGTGTCTCCACAGGCCCAAACTCAAGCACCCCCTGGTGGTGCTGGTGTCCTTTTAGATGGAACACAACAAAGCTTAATGCAGCAAAGGCAAATGACTGCGTCTCCAGCAGGTCATGCTAATATTGCAGCTCAAATGCAACAGCCTCAACCACAAATGCATGCACACATGCCTCCAGCTGTACAACCAGGGCCAGCTCCTGGTCCACCTCCAGCTCAACAAGTGCCTTTACTTCCACAGCCAGCATACCAAATGCACATTCCTCACCAGGCATTTTCTGTTGCTCCACTGGCTGGTTAGTCAAAATTAAAGATGTCAGGACAGAATTACAAGGCCTGGGTCAGAGATTGGATTGCTACTTCGTAGAGAAGGCACTCACTGTATGGTTTTTAACTCCCCTGCTCAGCCATGGTCCCCTGCAATAAGAGACTTAGAAATTAAAGCTTGCACAACATTATTGATGTCCATGGATACTGAACTGCAGGTTACATTTTTGCCTGATGCAACAGCCCAACAAATTTGGGCCCAATTGGAAAATTGCTACAGGCCTGTTTCAATTGAATCCTCATGTTTGCTCATGTCTCAATTCCATGGTTCGAGATTGAAACCTGGTGAACAAATTGGAGGACATTTGACCAAACTGAAAGGACTGAGAAAAGAATTAAGAGAAAGAGGCCATAACATTGATGATATTCAAATGATCAGCATTATCATTAATTCTTTGAACTATGAATGGAAAGATGCCATTACAAAGATTAACCAAGTCCCTATTGCTCAACGCACAGTGGACAATGTATGCAGACTTTTAATTGAAGAAGAAGCACTCATGCTAGCTACTCCACACTTGAGAGGACCACCCACATCAAGAGCTCCAGCTAGGCGCCCCTTCCGAGGAAGAACCTATGCTCCAAGGATGCCAAGATGCAACATCTGTGATCGTGTGGGACATGCCACCCGGGATTGTCCCCAACGAGTTCCAGCTCCCGTCACGTACCAGCCCAGAGGAACAGACTTCAGAGGCAGAGGCGGTAGACAAGGTCGTCATGGTCCCCGGCGTGATCCACAAGGTCCACTCACCACATTGGCTTTAACCAATGATCCACAACTTCAACCAGAGTACGACAGACAACTCCTGTGGACTTTGGACAGTGGTGCAGGGTTGCATGTTACCTACAGAAAGGAACTTTTCACAGAGATGCACGAGCCTGAACCTGAACTATGTGAACTTTATTCTTTTTCCAATCATCCTTGTCAGGTCAAAGGAAAAGGAACTGTTTATGTTGAAGAGCTCGATGCATTCATTCCTGATGTTTATTATATACCAACAGCAACCAGTAATTTGCTTAGTCAGTGTCACTTGTCTAGAGCATTAAAGTTCCAGGTTCACCACCTTGAAAATGCAAGTTACATAGTTAAAGATGGAGATATTGTTGCTGGAACCATATTAATTGGTGGTGTTTATTACTTAAAGCCAAAGCCTAAACGGCAAACACAGGCAAGTATACAAACTCCAAAAAGGGAGAGCACAGGCCCAGAGAGAGATGCTCCAGAGAGAGATCCTGTTGCTGCTCCAAAGGCTCCTAAAGCCAACAAAAAGAAAATTGGGAAACAGGTTGCTCAGAGCAAGCCTGAGGTTCCTCATAAAACTGTTAATGTTGAAAATTCACTAACTGGTAAACCTTTGCATTCTAGGTGTATCCATAAATGGCATAGAAGATTGGGGCATGCCAGTTTCCGTGTTCTTAGGAAGATGCCGGAGTTCGCAAAAGGTTTGGATCTAAAGGGGTGTAAGGTGTTTTTGGATTGTGCTGTCTGCAAAAAGGCCAAATCCAAAGCAGCAGCCATTCCCAAACATGCTACACGCCTGTCAACACGCATTTTTGATTTGGTTCACACTGACATAGTTGGTCCTTTTCTGCCATCATTTGGTGGTAGAAAATATTTTCTAACAATTGTTGATAATTACTCTAGATATGGATATGTATATCCTATGAAAGAAAAATCAGAGACCTTTCAGATCTTTAAAGATTTTGCAGCCCTTGTTTCTACCCAACACCAAGTTCGCATCGCCAGAATCCAGAGTGATCGTGGTGCCGAATTCATGTCTCAGCGTTTCCAGGACTGGATGCGTAAGAATGGAATTCTTCATCAGACGTCGGCTCCTTACACACCGGCTCACAATGGAGGGGTCCTGCAAACCATGATGCATTGTCTCCTAGAAGATGCCAACCTTGATATGATATACTGGGGTGAAGCTATAAAATATGCAAATTACATTGTCAACCGTACTTGGAGCAGTGTAATAAATCAGACTCCTTTATTCATGTTGTATGGGTACAAGCCCGATCTTAAAAACATCCATATTTTTGGTTCATATGCTATGGTGAACATTCCCTTAGCTCAAAGAAGAAAAGGAGGTCCAGCAGCAAAGAGACTGAGATTTATGGGTATTGATGATAATTCAAAATGGAGCAAATTTATTGACTCTAAACATGTAATTGTGATTTCCCAATCTGCAAATTTTGAGGAAGATGTTGACTGGTCCAGGATTCATTCCAATGATCCTGGAGTTTATTTTCCTAGAGATGATACTGCTGATGCTACGCAGATTGATGATCAAGATTCCACTGGTTCTTCTCAACCTGATGTTCCGTCTTCGCAAGCTGCGGATGCTGATGCTAGCGACGAAAGTGAGGACGAGGACGAAGCAGAAGAAGACTGGACTGTTGTTCCGAGACGTTCCAAGAGGGACACAAAAGGAATCCCTCCACAACGATATTCTTGGCAACTGACAAAAGCACCCTTGCCTTTGATTTGCAATGTTACACTTCCACCTGATAATTTCACACAAATCAAGCAGCTTCCTGATTCAGAGCAAGACAAATGGTATGATGCAATGCAGGTTGAAATGGACAGTCTAAAGAAACTTAAGGTGTTTACACCTGCAAAACCTCCAGCAAACAAAAAGGTCATTGGCACTCGATGGGTCTACAGAATCAAAAAGAAGCCAAATGGTGAGTCATTGTACAAGGCCAGACTTGTAGCTCAGGGTTTCGCTCAACGTTATCCTGAGGACTACACAAATACATATTCACCAACAGTCAGAACTGAGAGTGTAAAAATTGCTTTAGCAACTGCAACTATCCTTGGTTTAGAAGTTTTCCAGTTCGATGTTGACACGGCTTATCTACATGCAGACCTAGATGAAGAGATCTACGTGAGAAGTCCTCCAGGATTCCGACAGCAAGAAGGGGATACCTGGTTCCTAAACAAAAGTCTTTATGGTCTGAAACAGTCTGGTTTAATGTGGTATTTATGTCTTACCGACAAACTAAATTCAATGGGCTTTATTAAGTCCGAAATTGATGAGTGCGTGTTCACAAAAAGATCTAACAATGCATATGAGATAGTTCTTGTTTATGTTGATGATATTGTTTATATTGGTCCAAATAAGCAAATGAGTGAAATTTTTGCCAAAGCTTTGCAGAGATACTTCACATTGAAATCATTAGGTCATATTAGCACTTATTTATGTGTTCAGATTGAAAAAACACAGAAGGGGTTTAGTCTTTCACAAGAAGATAAAATTGAACAAGTTTTGCATCATTGCAACATGAAAGATGCTAACACAACAAAGACACCCATGCAAACAGATTTTCACAACTTGACACAAGAAGCAAGTCTTGAGTTCGAGGATCAAACACTTTATCGTTCAGTTATTGGGTCACTGTTGTACATTAGTAGTTGGACCAGACCCGACATTGCACTTAGTGTTAATCTCTTATCTCGACACGTAGGTAAGGCAAAACAGTTTCATTGGACATGCGTTAAGAAATTATTGAGATACCTAAAGCACACCAAACACATGAAATTATTGTTAGAACCAACACATACTGATTATGTAGAATTACGTTGTTATGCAGATTCTGATTGGGCAAGTGATAAGAAATCACGTAAACGTACTTCAGGTTATATGATGTTCTTAAATGGATGTCCTGTTTATTGGCAAGTACATAAACAGAATTTTGTTTCTTGTTCATCTACTGAAGCTGAATATGCTTGTGTTTCAGATGCATGTAATTCTCTAACTTGGTTTGATGCTTTGGTCACAGATATCTGGACACACCCGATCCGACCGATCACAGTGATGGAAGACAATGAATCGGTGGTTTATATTTCTGAATCACATTTCACAGGTTCTAGGTCCAGACACATTGACATCCATTATCAGAACATAAAACATTTAGTGAAAAGGTTTTGTTAAAATGCAGTATGTATCTACACATGATCAAATTGCAGATATGCTCAACAAACCACTTCCAGCAGCTCAACACGAGTATCTGCGTAAGAAGATGTGCCTTATTTGATGATGTACCTGATATTTGCTCAACTGGCAAAAGAAGGGGATTGTCACTGCGTTTTTGTATTTACCAGCTGAGCTCATTATTTCTGGACTATCAGACTTTCCGTAGCTTGCCAAGAATCCTTATCAGTAAGCTAAACTGCGCGTGTACTCCACCCACATTCCTTCACACACATCTTTCCTTTGTTCTCTTGCCAAGAAAGGTCCGGCTGCTGAGAAGCAGCTGGCACGAACTTTATTTCAAAATGTAACCAATTAGATCAGTTAGATGTTTTATTTTTTTTATAACAAATGAATTTTCTTAGAAGAAATATCTTCGGGTTTTGGTGTCTTAAAGTATACTTGCAAGGAATAGTCTCGATCCACCCCTCGTAATCAAGGTGCGATTATCCCAAAGGCAGAATGGGATTAATCAGCGCCCTGACATTCCTCCCCCCCTCCCAGGTCCACACAGGCACTGGGTCTGCTTTGCTAGCCCACCAGGTTCCATGTGCTACTTCCCATCTTGTTACTGATCGCTCATTTACCTTTTGAAGATCTGCAGAGCTCAGGGTCACTTGGTAGAAAAGCAGCCGTCTTCTCAGATGATGCTGAAGCTCTTTTCTTTAGATCTTGTATTCTTATACACACTTCCGTCTCCTTTGGAAAAGGCTTTTCGTACAGAGGATGAAGGCCTGCAGGGACGTGAGATCTATTTTGCCCCTGCAGGGCTTCTGTCCTTTGGAAAAGCCTTTTCCAAAGAGGATGGAAGCATGTGTAAGAACACAAGATCGAAAGAAAACAGCTTCACTAATGTCTGAGAAGACAGCCGCTTTTCTCCCGTGTGGCCCTGAGCTCTGCAGATCTTCGAAAGGGAAGTGAGCAATCAATCGGTGATAGGGGGTAGGTGGGGAGAAGACCCAAGCAGCTGTGGGGACCCCAAAGGGGTTTGATTAACAAATGCATTGGGGAGAGGAGGGATGGGGCTTATTCATTTAATGTGATTCAATTAACGTTATGACCATAAAGGGCACGCACCATTACGGTCGTAACTTGAAGACTATCTGTATTAGATTGGCATCTTACATGTGTGTTATAAGACTGGAATTCTACAGGTTTGTGTAATTATATAAGTGCAGCACTACCACATTCTAACATACATTGGAATTTTTCTACCCAAAAGAATATCTTGCAGTTGAAATACAATGGACAGCATTATTAAAGAATCCCCTCTGTAGACAGTTTCTGAATCCTTAGTGTTCTAAAATTTGTATATAGGTGCAAGCTGCTGTATTTTATTTATTTTTTGCTATTTGTTGTTTCAAGTTTGCTTTTTTTCTCCAACATTCTGAAGTGCTTTCTCTCAAATAATGTTGCATTTTGTGTCCATTAGCTTCTTCCCTTAGCGGAAACAAAGACTCAATTTACAGTCTTGCTATGAATCAGATGGGAACAGTAATTGTATCCGGGTCCACTGAAAAGGTAAGCATAATGTAGACAGCCTATCCCTACAGGATGAAATGAGTTGCTGAAATGATTGCTAGTGGAGTTTGTATACAGCTACTAGCTGGATACCCGTGCTTCGTTATGAAACTGTGATTGGGCTTGATAAATCGACACTTACAGCTTGAAAATTAATGAGTCGTTATGATTGGCCTCTCCTCTCCCCTTCTCTTCCTCAGCCTTGCCCCACAGAACCCTATCCTATCCCCCTTCTCTCCCTCAGGCTTGCCCCGCAGAAGCCTCCTCTATCCTATCCCCTTCTCTCCCTCAGCCTTGCCCCACAGAAGCCTCCCCTATCCTACCCCCTGGTTGCTGCTGTGAAAGTAAAACTGAAAGTGAAACTCATCTCCTCTGCCTGTGTTTTGCATTTGGAACAGATTTCACGTGGGGAGGGGGAGTACTCTTTAGCATAAGAGCATGGAATAGATTTCTTTTCAGGTGGGGAGGGGGAGTAGAACTCCTTAGCATCAGGGCTGGTTGGAAAGTGAAACAGTATTTGCTGTGTGAGCAAGGAGGAGACAGGAAGGATCCTGGCCGTGGCTTAGCTCAAGTGTTCTGTATTAAAGCTGCTTTCTGCTGTGAAAGTAAAACTGAAATGAAACTCCTCTCCTCTGCTTGTGTTTTGCATTTGGAACAGATTTCTTTTCAGGTGGAGAGGGGGAGTAGAACTCCTTAGCATCAGAGCGTGTTAATCATAATATAGGAAATACTAATGCTCTGATGGTCATTTTGAAAAATCCTTTCTTAGTGAGCACCTAGAAGCCAAGAGGAGCATACGTGGCAAATTTCAAGTTTGTAGGCTTTACGGTTCTGGAGATTTCGTGATTACGGCATGAGTGGTTTTCGCTTTTATATATATAGATGAAACAAATTCAGGAGCTCTACTCTCCAGTAGAGAGAAAAATCATCAGTCTGTATGGTAGAGGTGTACAGTTGTGGGATCTTTTGAGATGCTGTTGAGATGCTGTTTCCTTTGGACTTCCTTGAATACATTCTCTTTCCATTTTTGGCTAGCAGCTAAATTCACTGAGTTAATGAGATAACTTATAAGGAACTCTCCACAGATGTGCACACTTGTGATACCAGGAAAAGAACCCATAAAGGAGCAGATAATTTCAATATAAGGATTTCAACTTTACAGTTTCAAAGTGGTGGTGGCAAGATTTTAAACTATATTCCTTAAAGTAACTTAAAATTAGGTAATTTCTGATCAAATAATCCTGTTCCTGCCACATCCATGCTGTGGAAGGATTGCATTTGACTCAGTCAAATAGATCATTGATCTGGAAGTTTTAATTGGAACCACAATGAGGAGGGGTGTGGCTAGTGCCAGTGGCGGTACAACGAATTCTGGGGCTCCTGGAAAATGCTGATATCTCAGCTGCTTTAGGGGATCCCCAGGGATCATAGCTGTCCTGTAGGGACAGTGAAGAACGGAAGCACAGGCAGGCATGAACAGGGAGGTTGCAAACTCCCTGAAGTGTCTGCATCAGCCTCCACCCAGCAGCAAGGGAAGACAGTCTTTAGGAGCTGTCAAAAGCCAGGCTTGCCACACACAAGGTAAGGGAGAAAAGAACGAGGAGCGATGATGAAATGGAGTATTGTTACCAAATGAGTGATTGACCAACTCATAGGTAAGAAGAAAAAAACTTTTTTAAACTTTAAAAGAGGTCCCAACCTGAAATAAGTGGCTAATTGGCATCCGGGAATTTAAAGCGAAAGGGGCGGGGGGGGGGCGGGAGAGGAACTTTAAAAACGAAAACCCTAAAAGGAGAACTAACCACCTGGATTTAAATTGGACTTGGAAGAAATTAAGAATAAATATAAAGGAAAGGAAATTGAGAGAAAGCATTTATTTAACAACAAAAGAAACTAATTGAAAAACAGGGAAACAAAGAAGCGGAAGATTGGATAGAATACAAAAAGAAAGAGAGAAAAGATAAATGAGAAGCAAGAATATAATGTGGGAAATAAAATAATTGAAGGAAAAAATATAGATGATCACACTGAGATTAACAGTGATAAAACAAAAACAGAAAGAATATCTCTCAAAAAAGAAGAAAAGAGAAGGAAATGGGAAAAGAGAAAGGGGGAGAACTAAAAGGGTAATAAAGTTAAAAATTAGAGAAAAGATGCAGGAAGGAGGATATAATAAACACAAAAAGAAGAAGAGGAAGAAAGAAATAAGTGAATGGGAGAAAGGGGAGAAAATATCAAGAAGTGGAATTCAGGAGAGTGTAAAAGAAAATGGTTAAAAGGGGAAAAAATGTAGTAGAAAGGAATTAAAGCAGAGATATGTTTATTTAAGGGAATGGCATTAGTAGTAGAAGTGGTATGTAAGAAACAAACTGGAATACCTGAAACTTGAATTGGAAATTCCTTATAGCACAACTGCAGATTATGAATTTCGGCAACAAATTCCTGAAAATGATTAAGAAAATATATTCTTCCCAGACAGCGAGAATTATAATTAATGGAGATATGACTGAAAAAATAAGCATCCAAAAGGGGGTAAGACAAGGATGCCCGATATCGCCTCTACTGTTTATAATCTCACTGGAAGTCCTCCTAAAGGAAGTAAGAAAGGAAGAAGAAATAAAAGGACTGAAGATAAGGAATGAGGAGTATAAATTACAGGCTTTCGCGGATGATGTGGTCTTCATAGTGGAACAGCCGGAAGTAGCGGGAGTCAAATTATTAGAGAAGATAGAGGAGTATGGCAAAGTGGCGGGGCTTAAGATCAATAAACAAAAAAACAAAGTCTTGACCAAAAATATGACAACGACACAAGAGGAAAAATTAGAAGAAAAATTAGGAATGCAAATTGCGAAGAAAGTAAAATATTTGGGAATCTGGCTCACTACAAAAGCAACAACTATTAGAGAGGACAATTACACTAAATTGATGAAGCAAATTAGAACAGACTTGGAAAGATGGAATAAGGTACAACTATCATTTCTTGGCAGAATAGCGTCTGTAAAGATGAACATATTACCAAGACTCCTATATCTCTTCCAAGTGATACCAATTGGTCCGGGAAAAGATTTCTTTAAGGATCTCAACAAAACAATAATGAAATACATCTGGCAAGGAAAGAAAGCTAGAATTAAAATATGATGCTTACAGGACACAAAGGAGAAGGGAGGCCTAGGTCTACCAGACTGGGAGCTATATTACAAGGCGGCGGCGTTGAATTGGATCAGAGAATGGATAGATCTATCAAATAGGAGAACGCTATACTTAGAGGGATTTGATCTGAGTCGAGGTTGGCATGCCTTTCTGTGGGAAGGCACAGACAAGCAACATCCGTACTTCCAGAGACATGTAATAAGAGGTGCACTATATAAAACGTGGCAAGGTATCAGAAGGCAACACTATAGTAAAATCCCACGATGGTTGTCGCCTATGGAGGCGCTAATTTATCCAAACACTATAGAAATAGGAAAGATGCGGAAATATCAAGAATTGTTGAGTAGTGAGGGAGACCTACTTACGAGACAAGAACTGGAAAGACGAGGCATTATGATTGATTGGTGGCCATACCTTCAAATTGAGTCAAAATATACAGCAGACCAGAGACATTATGATTTTCAAAGCCAACCAAGTGAACTAGATAAAATTTTAAAAGGCACAGATGAGAAAATAATATCTAACATTTATGGATATTTAATAAGGTATAAATTAGAGGAGGAAACAGTGAAAGAAAACATGGTAAGCTGGGCAAGAAATATAGGTCACAATATAGAGTTGGACAGATGGGACAGGCTATGGGCAGAAAATTATAAGATGACACTGTCGATTCCATACAAAGAAAATTTATACAAGATATTTTATAGATGGCACCTTCCTCCGGCACGTTTGGCTAAAATGTTTCCAAACACATCACCAATGTGTTGGAAGTGCAAGACACAAATGGGGACATATTACCATCTCTGGTGGTCTTGCAGGAAGGCACAACACTACTGGCAAGAGATTAAGAGAATAATTGAAGAAACAACGAGGCAAAGTGTAGAAATGAAACCAGAATTCTTTCTATTTGGAATGACTACACCACAGTGTACCAAGGAGATAAAATATCTTACCATCCACATATTGACAGCGGCACGTATAGTGTACGCTCAGAATTGGAAATCCGAGATAATACCAACAGAAGAAAAAATAATAACAAAAATAAATGAATGCACAGAGATGGATAGGCTCACAAAAGAGCTCCAAGATAAAGAGAACACTGACTTTTATTTAGTTTGGCAAAAATGGTACACATGGTTAGAAGGAAGGATAGGGCCAACAACATAGGACACTAGGAGAACATAACTCAAGAATTGCAGAAATAGATACATGAGATGAGCCGTAGGATTGTATAAATAAATGGTTAATATGATTGTAGAAAGATACTGCTGAACTTCTATGAATGTATTAAGGTATAAGCAAGTAAATTTGTAAATAGTATGATTAAGGAAAATTGGTTAAATGGACATTAATCACCGATGCGAAGGTTTTCTAGAAGTTAGTTGATTGATTTTTTGTTAATGTATAAGTGTTTACATGTATTTGTGTTTTACGTTTGTTTATGTTAATAAAATTTAATAAAAAAAAAGAAACAAACTGGAATAAATATATAGATTACTGTAAAAGGGAATACTTAATTGAGATAAAGACATAAAATTGAAATGAAAGTAAAGAAATGTGTGCTAAAGTTTGAAAAAAGAAAGGAAATTGAAGTAAGAAATGAAATTGAAATGTTAAATAAATGATGTAAGAAATTGTTGTAAGTACACCAGCAGATATAGAAATGGTCTATATGTTAAAATATCAGGAAGTAACTGAAATATTAGGAAAAGAGAAAAATAACTATTGAAATGGGAATAAGAGGTGGAAAGTTAATTAAATTGAAAGATTTTAAGGTAAAAATGTAACAAGTCGAAACGTTAAGAATTTTAAAATATTTTGAGGAATATATGCAATAAAGGGAGAGAAAAACGGGGATGCCTGGACACCATAGAAAAAAAGCACTGAATTGAAAATGAATACAGCAATAGAGAGAGATAGAAGGAGGAGTAGGGAGATTGAAGGAAGGGAGAAGGAGAGAGAGGAACAGAAGAAAGGGAAGAGGAGAGGAAGAAAGGAAAGGGGAATAAGAGTAGGAGGGAAGGTTAGATGGGGGAGGAAAGGAGGAGGGGGAGAAAGGAAGGGGAAGTAGAGAAGGAAGAGGAGAGGAGGGAAGAAGAAGGTAGGAAGGACAAAAGAAGGGAGGGAGAGGAAGAGAAAGAGAAGAAAGATTGCTGTAAAACAAAAAAGATGACATGGAAGAAAGGCATCCCCGAACACGTTTAAATATATTAAGATGAAGATTGAATTAATAAAAAATAAAATTAAGGAGAATGTATATGATTAAGAATAGAAAAAATAGAATTTGAGGGTGAAAAGATACTGTTTAGAAAAATAAGAATAGAAAAATAAAGATTTGATTAACAAATATGGAAAAAGAACACTTTGGCAGAAACTGTAACTAAGTAAAATATATTTGGATATGATGAATTAGATATGATATGATATGGTCAATACTCTATTTCAAAAAATAAGTGGTTGTGTATTGGGAACCAATAAAACTTGTCAAAAAAAATTAATTGTAACCACAATTATAATGAAAGAGGGTATCCTATCTACCAGTGTTACTGCTTTTCTTCTGCGTGTCTTGTAACAATGTAAGATGGTAATTCAACAGTAGAACAGTATTTTATATGCTGAGGGCCTCAGCTCAGTTTCTAGAATTTGCAGATAAGAGCTGGGGGAAAATGTTTATAGCAGTGTTTCCCAACCTCAGCAACTTTAAGATGTGTGGACTTCAACTTCCAGAATTCCCCAGCTGGTTGGGAAAATCTGGGAGCTGAAGTCCACACACATTAAAGTTGCTGAGATTGGAGAACACTAATCTAATAATTTGACTTAGTATGGTATAGTTTCATAACTTCTTATATGTAAACAATAAAGGTTATTGTAGAATTTTTGTCCTTTGTAAATTCTTGCTTTCTCCCTATCAATCTCCCCACCAAACAGGGCAGTGTTATACTGATATACAGTATGTGTGGGCAATTTGGTTGGGTGAGGATGGTGTATAGATATATAAAAGGATAGTAAAGAACCATTTACTTTTAAAAAACAGAACATGTAATGGTTTTGAAATAGGTAGCATCTCATAGTGTTAATATTAATGTGAATGTCTATGGAGATTCTCAGTCATCCAGGTCATGGTTATCCCAAAAGTGCTTTCTTTCAAAAGGCAACTGGACTTTCTTGTTTTGCTAGAAGACGTTTCATGTCTCATACAAGAAGCTTCTTCAGTTCTGACTGAATGGTGGAGAATGGAAGACTTTATATTCCTTGCAGTCGTGGTCTTTCTGAGAGTTGTTGAGGTCACTTTGAGGTTTATCTGTGCCCTCAGGGTCACCTGAATCTTCTTGTCTGCATTGTTTTTTCTTTTTCTGGAAATCCTTTCATACTCTTGCATTAATGTGAATGGCTTTTGAAAAACTAATTTCAAGTAAAATAAGAATATATGAGCTTAGTACCTTTACTTCAGAAGTGCTATCAGTTTCTAATTTTTTTTCTAATAGGTTTTAAGGGTATGGGACCCAAGAACCTGTGCAAAACTTATGAAACTCAAGGGACACACGGACAATGTTAAAGCTTTGCTATTGAACAGAGATGGTACACAGGTATGTTTTTAATATATTTCTATAGGTTTTTTGGCTGCCATGTTGTAATATTTTCTCCATCTAATTAGGGCTACTTCAGTAACATAGTTCCAGTTTCTTAAATAAAAATTACATTTCAATACGCCATATATCTTAAATCTTATTCTATGAATTTCCTGAATTGAATTTAGTATTTAACAGTTGCAGCATGCATATGAGTATTTTTTACAGAATCAATAAACAGAACTGGCATATCATGAGTTGAAATGTGCCCACCAGGCTTCCGCGCATTCCATCAGCCGAGGGCTCAGGGTAGGGGCGGGGGGGGGTGGCAGCTGTTATAAAGGAAGGTCTTTGTCCGAGGGAGGCCACTGTACCTCAGATAGCCGGATGTGAGTCCCTTCTTGTGAAGTGGGGTCATGGGGTGCAGATGGGCTTGCTGATTGCGTACCTGGCTCCCTGCCACGTAGCGGCAGCCCTGCCCGAACTGCTCAACGTAATAGCCGGGGTGGCGGTGGATACCCCCAGGCTTATGGTCATGGGGGATTTCAACCTGCCATCTGTCGGTGAAACATCAGAGGCAGCCCTGGAGTTCATGGCTTCCATGACAGCCATGGACCTGACCCAGTTAGTCCAAGGGCCTACTCACACGGGGGGACACACTCTGGACCTGATTTTTGTCTCTGGTCAGTGGCTGAATGATCTAGGAACATGGGATATAGTCATCAAGCCCTTGTCATGATCAGATCATTCACTCCTTCGACTAGACTTTCGAGCCGCTACCCTCCGCCGCAGGGAGACGGAACCGACTAGGTGGTTCCGTCCCAGGCGCCTGATGGATCCGGATAGGCTCCTGACGGAGCTTGGGCCATTCCCTGAGGCTCTGGCTCACAACTCGACTGAAGAACTGGTGGCTGCCTGGGATAGGGCGGCCGCTGGCGTTTTGGACCGCGTCGTGCTTTTGCGGCCTCTGACCCGGTGCCGATCCCAATTGGTTCCCTGGTTCTCTGAGGAGCTGAGGGAGATGAAGCGCCGGAAAAGATGCCTGGAGAGCAGTTGGAGGGCCAGCCGTTCCGAATCTGATCGAACACTGGTGAGGTCTCATATTAAGATCTACCTAGTGGCAATAAGAGCGGCAAAATCTAATTTTTTCCGCTCTTGTTGCGTCTGCAGATAACTGCCCAGCCACTCTGTTTAGGGTGACCCGCTCCCTACTTCATTTGGGAGCGCGGGAAGACCCATTGCAGGGTAGGGTTGAGGATTTTGTGCAATATCTGCATGACAAAATCGCTCAGATTCGGGAAGGCTTGGACTCCGACAGGGTAGGTTCAGATGGGGTGATGGAGGTGGGTCTTGATAGTGTTATCTGGGAGGAGTTTGACCCTGTGACTCCCAAGGATGTGGACAGGATTCTGGGTAGGCTTAGCGCTGCCACATGTTTATTGGACCCGTGTCCCTCCTGGTTGGTGCTGGCCTCCCAGGCGGTCACACGAGGCCGGCTCCAGGAGATTATTAATGCTTCTCTGAGTGAGGGTTTCTTCCCCTCCGCCTTGAAAGAGGCGGTGGTGAGGCCCCTCCTCAAGAAGCCTTCCCTTGACCCGGCTGTATTAGCGAACTATCGTCCAGTCTCCAACCTTCGCTTTGTGGCGAAGGTTGTTGAGAGTGTGGTGGCGCGACAACTTCCCCAGTACCTGGATGAAGCTGTCTATCTAGATCCGTACCAGTCGGGCTTCAGGCCTAGGTACAGCACAGAAACGGCATTGGTCGCATTGGTGGATGATCTCTGGAGGGCTCGGGACAGGGGTTGTTCCTCTGTCCTGGTCCTATTAGATCTCTCAGCGGCTTTTGATACCATCGACCATGGTATCATGCTGTGCCGGTTGGAGGGGTTAGGAATGGGGGGCACCGTGTTGCGGTGGTTCTCCTCCTTCCTCTCTGACCGTACGCAGTCTGTGTTGGCAGGGGGGCAGAGGTCGACCTCGAGGCGCCTTGTTTGTGGGGTGCCGCAAGGGTCGGTCCTCTCGCCCCTCCTGTTCAACATTTATGTGAAGCCGCTGGGTGAGATCATCCGTGGTTTTGAGGTGAAGTTCCATCAGTACGCTGATGATACTCAGCTGTACATTTCTACCCCGGACCACCCCAATGATGCCCTTGACGTGATGTCCCGGTGCCTGGAGGCTGTGCGGATCTGGATGGGGAGAAACAGGCTCAGACTCAACCCCTCCAAGACTGAGTGGCTGTGGTTTTCGGCGTCCCGTTATAGCCAGCTGGCTCCATTGCTGACTATTGGGGGTGAGATCTTGGCCCCCTCAGGGCTCACAACTTGGGTGTCCTCCTGGATGCGCGGCTGTCTCTAGAAGATCATGTGACGGCTGTGGCCAGGGGGGCTTTTTATCAGGTTCGCCTGATTCACCAGTTGTGTCCCTTTCTGGATCGGGACTCCTTGTGCATAGTCACTCATGCCCTCATCACTTCCCGTCTGGACTACTGTAATGCTCTCTACATGGGGCTCCCTTTTTTTTTTCCAAAAAGTTTTTTATTTTTTAAACAAAAACAACATAAAAACATCAACTTTCCAAACGCTTACAGACAGTATTTCGATCGGTGAAAATCATTTTGCGCGCTCAAAATTTTCAAACTCTCATTATATGACAGATATTCTTATCTCTATCAGAAAAAAAAAAACAAGTGCTTAACCATTTTATCCAAATTTCATCTCATATATAATATTTCATCTCCATGCTTTATTATCTATCCATTGATAAAATAGTTCCCATATCAAGTAATATTGTTTATCTTCCTGTTCTCTTATTTCAAATGACAATTTACTCATTTCAGCACAATCCAACATTTTCTTAATAATTTCTTATATCGGTAATCATCTTCTCTCCTTTCCAGTTTTTTGCAAATACAATTCTAGCCGCTGTTAATATATTCACAATCAAATATTGTAGTTCTTTGTTAAATGTCTCTGGTAAGATCCCTAATAAAAGTATCTCTGGTTGAAGGTCAATATGTTTCTTTGTCATTTTTTCCAACCATGTGTGTATCTTAGTCCAAAATCTCCTTGCTTCTACACATGTCCACCACATATGGTAATAGGATCCTGGGGTCTGATGGCACTTCCAGCACTTCTCCGATTTGTTCTTGAACATTCTGGCTATCCTCGTCGGGGGTAAATGCCACCTGTAAAACATCTTATACAAATTCTCCTTATATGCTGTAGACATTGTCATTTTATAATTATGTGACCACAATTTTTGCCATTTCTCTAAATCAATACTATAACCAAAATTTTTCCCCCATGCTATCATTGTCTCTTTAACTTGTTCTTCCAATTTTGCCTCTAGCAAGTGTCCATATAACTTTTTAATTACATGGTCATCAGAGCACATCAATATCTTATCTAAGGTAGTCAAAGCATTGTAAAAACCTTGTTTGAGATCTTCTCGATATCTAGAAAATATTTGCATATATGAAAACCAATCCATCTTAAATCCCTGATCTTCTAAGTCTTGCTTTAATTTAAGTTCACCCTTTTCATCCAATAATTCACTATATCTAACAATTTGTTCCCTTTTGAATATCACTGGGTATGAAAAAGCTTCAATTGTAGATACCCAGACTGGAATCTTCAAATAATGATATTTTTTAATCCTCTCCCAATTCAAAAGCAACGCTTCACGTATCTGATGTCTTCTAAAATACCCCTGTATTTTGGTTCCTTTGTACCATAAAAAGGCATGCCACCCCATCAACAAATCATGTCCCTCCAAATTCAAAAGTAGTATTTTTCAGTGTTACCCATTCTTTGATCCACATTAAACTAGCTGCTTGATAATATAATTCAAAGTTAGGTAAACCAAAGCCACCCCTCACTTTAGCATCTTGTAACAACTTAATTTTTATTCTTGCCTTTTTCCCTTGCCAAATGTATTTCAATATCATTTTATTCAAATCTGTAAAAAAATCCTTATCCAACTTTATCGGAATTGTCTGAAACAAATACAACATTCTAGGCAAAATATTCATCTTAATAGTTGCAATTCTCCCAATTAAAGATTGTTGCAAGTTTCGCCATTTTTCCAAATCTTGTCCTATCTGTCGTTTAACCTTATTATAATTATTTTCCTTAAGAGAACTACACCTTGCTGTCAATTGTATCCCCAAATATTTTATCTTATTCGTAACCTGTATATTTGAAATCTCCATCAATTCTTCTCTTTGCTTTTTCAACATGTTTTTAGTCATTATCTTTGTCTTTTCTTTATTAATTTTTAGACCAGCCACTTCTCCGAACTCTCCAATTTTTTCTACCAATTTATTTATAGATGTTAAGGGTTCTTCCATAATAAAAACCAAATCATCTGCAAAAGCTTGTAATTTATATTCCTCTTTCTGAATTTTCATCCCTTTTATCTCCTTTTCTTCTCTAATATTTCTGTTTAGCACTTCCAATGTCAATATAAACAATAATGGGGACAGTGGGCATCCTTGTCTAGTGCCTTTCTCTATTTCAATATATTCAGACAATTCTCCATTTATCATTACCTTAGCCTTTTGTTTTGTGGGGCTCCCCTTGAAGAGCACCGGGAGGCTCCAACTGGTCCAGAATGCAGCCGCGTGGGTGATTATGGGAGCGACACGGTGGTCCCATGTAACACCTCTCCTGCGCGAGCTGCACTGGCTCCCGGTGGTCTTCCGGGTACGATTCAAGGTGTTGGTTACCATCTTTAGAGCGCTCCATGGCTTAGGACCTGGGTACTTATGAGATCGCCTTCTGCTACCGATAGCCTCCCACCGGCCAGTACGCTTCCACAGAGAGGGACTCCTCAGGGTACCGTCGGTCAAACAATGTCGACTGGCGACCCCCAGGGGGAGAGCCTTCTCTGTGGGGGCACCCGCCCTCTGGAATGAATTGCCCCCGGAGATACGGATGATCCCTGACCTACGCACCTTTCGCCGTGCCCTTAAGACGTTATTGTTCCAACAAGCTGGGCTGGCCTAAACATTAATTTTAATGGGTTGCTTTGTTTTTTAATGATGTCGGGCCAAATTATTTAATAAGTTTTTAAATTGCTTTTAAATTTTATATGTGTTTGTTTTATCTTTGGTTGTGCACCACCCTAAGTCCTTCGGGAGAAGGGCGGTATAAAAATTAGATTAAATAAATAAATAAATAAGCATGTATGGGTCAAGCATAAATGAGTATTTTCATTTGAATGACAAAAGTGATACACTAAATGTAGCTTTTAACCATTTAGTTCAGTGTTTCTCAACCTTGGCAGCTTTAAGATGTGTGAACATCAACTCCCAGAATTCTCCTATGCTGGCTGGAGAATTCTGGGAGTTGACGTCCACACATCTTAAAGTTGCCAAAGTTGAGAAACAGTTGAAATACCTGCAAACACTGCTGTTGCATTCTTTCAAAATATTGTTTTTGTCAATGGCTTTGTGTTTATAATTGGATCCTGTAACATTTTTTAACTCTCATTCTTATAGTGTCTTTCTGGCAGTTCTGATGGAACTATCCGACTCTGGTCACTTGGTCAGCAGAGATGTATAGCTACATACAGAGTCCATGATGAAGGTGTATGGGCACTTCAGGTCAATGAAGCTTTCACTCATGTTTATTCAGGTGGAAGAGACAAAAAGATATATTGTACAGATTTACGAAACCCTGATATCCGTGTGCTTATTTGTGAAGAAAAGGCACCAGTTCTTAAGGTAATACTTTTTAAAATCTTGTTGAAGCTTAGGGAATTGGCTATTGTTTCATTCATTGGCATGCTTTTGCCTGTCCTGATGATTGCTGGAGAAATGCATAATATAATTTTACCCTCCTCACTGTTGTATCTGGGTTGTATCTGCATTCACTTATATGTGGCCTTTCTATTAATGAAACAAATCCCAACATTTTTAAAGGATTACTAGTATAGACAAGTGACTATTCTCCCTTTGATGCTGGAAATATGTGACATCTGTTGATTTTTCCTTCTTGCCACATAAGTCCCTTCTTCAGGATCTTGCATGTTTTTAATATAATACATCTTGGCTCTGTCTTGCAGCAGAGAGAATAAAACATTTTGTAGCATTTGACTGAGATTGGAAGATAAATGTTAGCACAGATTCATAGATTAATTGGATGAAAGAAATCCAGGGAATAATGGGGGCTTTAGGCTATGAAGAAAGGTCCTGCAAGAAGGTAATGAAAAATTATGTCCATATTCTTGCCGCAAATACTACTGTCAGGTTTCGATGTGGATATGGATATGCCCAAGTAGGCAGCATAAATCAGGTTCAGCTTGGATAATCTTTATGTTTTAGCACATTGTTTCCCTGTGGTACATAAGGAGGAAGAATTTCCTGTGAAAAGAACATAAAGCTAAGTCCCAGGCTTCTCTGTCTTCTGAAGAAGGTTTAAATCTGCATTGGATTTTTTGTGCATCCTATTTGAAGGAAGTGCTCTTGATAAGTGTTCCATTCTAAGATTTTGATTTTTCTTTCTCATTTAGATGGAACTTGAACGATCAGCTGATCCTCCTCCAGCACTCTGGGTTGCAACGACAAAGTCTTCTGTGAATAAATGGGTATGAAGTGTATTGCATTAATGTTTTATATATTTTTTAAATTTACTTCTTGATTTGTCACATAGTCCTATGGCAGAATGCTTTTTGAATAGTCATAGGCTCTCAGGAAAAAAATATTTAGTGAGTTAGGATTGATAATAATTGGGTTCCATTTCATAGGGTTTATTTAAGAGGCTGATTGGCCTGTAAGTCCCGGGTAAATTAAATTCCTTGTAGAAATGGAAAAATATAGAAATATATCCTCATACCGGATAATTTACTTAAAGGAGACTCCCCTGGTCTATTTCACCCCATTTTCTTTTTTAGACTTTGAAAGGAATTCAGAACGTTACAGTATCAGGTGATTATGACAATGACTGTTCCAACCCCATCACACCCCTGTGTATACAACCGGATCAAGTTATCAAAGGTGAGACAATTAACTGGTACTTTTTTCAAACTGTTAATTTAGAGCTGGCAGTGATACAGATAAATCATATATACAGAATAACAGAGTTGGAAGGGACCTTACCCTACACCACTTCAGACAAATGGTTATCCAATATCTTCTTTAAAACTTCCAGTGTTGGAGCATTCACAACTTCTGGAGGCAAGTTGTTCCACTGATTAATTGTTTTAACTGTCAGGAAATTTCTCCTTAGTTCTAGGTTGCTTCTCTCCTTGATTAGTTTCCACACATTGCTTCTTGTCCTGCCCTCAGGTGCTTTGGAGAATAGCTTGACTATGATCCAAAATTAGTATCATCTTGGGCACTGTGATGTCCTATATCCTTAGTTGTGTAAAATCATGGTTGGGTGTAGAGGAGTATGGAGATAGCCTTGAAGAAGGAATTCAACAGCTGTTAAGTAAACATTTTAAGCCCCAGAAGGGAAGAAGGAGTAAGAAAGTACCTCAAGATTGCCCCACCTTGACTCTCTCTGGTATAAGGGAGGAAGAGAGAATCTCAGGCTTTCAAGCATCTTTTATTATATTCTACAGCAATAAAGAGGCGTTCCAGTAATCTGTGTGGAATCTGTTTTCTAACCTGACCTGTCTTGACTAAATAAAGAAAAAATAGTTGGCAAAATAAAGATCCTCCATTCCAGAGCTCTTTGAGATAATGACTTGCAAGCTTTTAGCCACATTTTTATAATAACTAAATAAAATATACTGTATTTTCCGGCGTATAAGACGACTGGGCGTATAAGACGACCCCCGACTTTTCCTGTTAAAATATAGGGTTTGGGCTATACTCGCCGTATAAGACTACCCCTTTTCCAACGCACACCAAATAAAAATTAAAAAACATCAACTGGCTCACCCACAATGTAAAAGCTGTGCTAGACCCAAAATGGCCCCTGCAACAAGCAGGAACCTCACACAGCCACAAAAAGCCCAAAAACCCAACTTTCACACTTTACACACACAAAATTCCACATACAGCTTTGTGAGATTTTGTTTGTGTAGTTAGAGTGAAACACTACAGAAAGACACTAAATCTCAGAAAGCTGCACTAATATTATTTTATTTTATTTTATTTTTATTTTTATATGAAAGCTAAATTTAAAACTTCCTAAACTTTAAATGGCTAGGTCTAAAAAGGAACAACTAAAAAAAAACACCAATTAACTATTTTTTTTAAAGCTCCCAAAGCAGAAAAAAACTTACCCAATAGAACAGGGGTCTCCAACCTTGGCAACTTTAAGACTTGTAGACTTCAACTCCCAGAATTCCTCAGCCAGCTTTGCTTTGCTGGCTGAGGAATTCTGGGAGTTGAAGTCCACAACTCCGTGCCTGCTTAATTGCAGGCAGGGAGTTGCTTGCTGATGGAATGGATTCAGGCAAGTGAAGCAAGGCAAGCGTTGCGACTAGCAGCTAAGGTAAGCAAGCTGGAGGGGGAAAACTTTTTTTCTTTTACATGGCTCTGGCGATCCCAGCTGAGTTGCCTGATTAGCAGGCAACTCAGCTGGGATGGTCAGAGCTTGGCTCGCCAGAGCCTTTTGGCTGGTCTGCCTGGTTACAGGAGAACGACACCCGGCGTATAAGACGACCCCCGACTTTTGAGAAGATTTTCATGTGTTAAAAAGTCATCTTATACGCCGGAAAATATGGTATATTTTATTTTCCTTTTTAAATGGAAAGACTTGGGAATCTTAACTCTATATAACATACCAAATGGTGCAAAAAAAAAATCCCAACAACAACCCTGAAACAACCTCACCATGTCTTCTTCCTGTGATATCAGAAGGAATGTAAGATGAAAATGTAATTTATTTTCTGAGTTTTTCTTACTGGGAAATGCCATATTTTATGTATGCTTTCTGTATGTTAAATTTGCATGGATTATATAACTCATTTTTGTGTCATCCTTCCTAGGGGGTGCGAGTATCATTCAGTGCCACATTCTCAATGACAAGCGACATATACTAACCAAAGATACAAACAACAATGTGGCATATTGGGATGTATTGAAGGTCAGTAGAACTAGTAGTTTAAATATATGTGATTTGGGTATTTAAACATCTTCTCCTTTCCTTGTTCTTTTCCCTTGTAATCCTTTAGAACATAAACCAGTTGGCAGTGTCTATTTGATTGAGGATGGAGAGCCTGTGGCTCTCATGATATTTTAAACTACAAATCTTGCCACTTCTCATATGTAGGCATGTAAAGTAGAAGACCTCGGAAAAATGGACTTTGAAGAAGAAATTAAGAAAAGATTTAAAATGGTGTATGTACCAAACTGGTTTTCAGTAGACTTAAAAACTGGGGTAAGGCACATTTTTTTAATAATAACAATTTGACATGACATGTATGCTGCCTTATTGTTTACTATCCAGTTCTTCTAGAGCTCAGGGTAATAGTCATGGCTCCCCTTCCTATATTTTATTCAGGCAATGTTCCATGAGGTTTAAAATAAAGCTTAGGTCACAGTAACACAATGAGTGTACTGAATAGGAATGAGTATAGGTAATATCTATAAGAAACAAATGTGGTGCATGAAGCAGAATAGAGAAAAAGAAGAAACTTCATTTGTCTTATTTCCTAGCTCTTTTGGGGTCTTTTACAATATCACATGTATCAGAACAATAAAAATCACTTAATATATTTTGATACTTTCGGCTAAATAACAATTTTAATTGAATTTTTTTTCTCTTTGAAAATTTATATTGAGGCACACTTTCTTTGAATGTTAGTGAACACTAGTAAGGAAACTTAGCATCAAGCACACAAATCTTATTCTGTTATTCTGTTCAAATCCTATTCAGATTAGTATGGATTTAGTGTAATGAAGAAATCACTGACATTGTTATTTACTTAGAATTGCTATCTAATCAAATGTGCTCATCAATGTTTTCTATGCTTTGAATACCAATAAAAGTTTTGTTCTAATGCATTTCAAATCTCACGTAATGGCCTTTTTTTGGCAGATGTTAACTATTACTTTAGATGAGAGTGACTGCTTCACAGCTTGGGTCTCAGCCAAAGATGCCGGGTTTAGCAGTCCAGATGGATCTGACCCAAAATGTGAGTGTGTTTTCTTAATGTCACAAAAGGGCTAGTTTTCTTAAAGACATGGTCATATTTATTGGATGCAGAAATACAGGTAGTCCTTGAGTTACAAATGTAATGGAGCCCAAGTGGTTAAGAGAGAATTTTCTGAATTCAAGTTTGTTATTTGTGTTAGTTCATTAGACTGGAATTGGTCAATTGGTTTACAACTCATCACAGTTTTTAAGAGTCAGTCTCTGAACTGGAAACAAACTTGATGGGGATTTTTTTTGGCATAGTTTGGAAACAATAGTCATTTTTTTTTTGTAAAGAATTTTTTATTTTTTTTCCAACATAAACATAAAAAATTATTTTTTTTCAAGAACGAAGTCTTGGTCCAGTCACAAATGGGTACCCTAATTTAACAAATGAAAAACAAACAATTTTAACATAAATTCCAACATCTTAATAAATTTTTCTATTATCTCATCATACATCCTAATCTCCTACTAAGGCAAAACTCCTTTTTATATTCAATTATAAATTCAATTATAAATCAAAATTCAATACCGCTTTATCTAAATTTTTTATCCCTTGCTCCTTTTAGCATCAACATTAAACACAAAGACAATCAATTCTATTAATCTATATATTTACCTTACAATTTTATCACCACAAATCTTAATTTCCAAGTGTATACAACTCAATTCTTATTTCAATTTTAATCAAAATTTCTTTCTATTTTTCTCGTTTTCTAAACCCTATCTATCCTATCATGTTCTTAAACTTTTACACAGAAATCTCAAAATTTACCATTTCATTTTAATTATCACCCAACGTTTTCTTTTTCACCCCTTATTAATAGTTATTCTTCAATATATTCTCCTTATTCTCCTCCATTACTCCACCTATTATTTGGCTGATTTCCAGCATAGCATATTTTGGCTGAGTTTACAGCATATTATCCTCCTTAACTCCCCCTTTTATTTGGCTGATTACCAGCATTTTCCATTGTTTTGACTGATTTCCAGCATATTTTGTTTTGGCTGATTAACAACATTCTTCTCAACTCCACCTATTATTTGGCTGATTTCCAGCATTTCATTATTTGGCTGATTTCTCAGCATATTCTCCTCCATTAATTCCAACTTCTATTCTACTAACTTATTAAAAATTTCTTTTTCCATATGTTATCTATTAATCCACTATTTCCAACTGTACTCTTCCAGGGTGTTCCCCCATTTGTTTCTTAATATTAATCATTCCCAACATATATTAAATGCAATCACAATTGTAACTTCCATCTGTGTACCTTAATACATCATCAAAAATCATTAACATTTAATCATAATTATCATCCACAACTTTGTTATCAAATTAAAACTAAACATGTTACAACAAGTTATGCTTTTATGAACATATCACTTTTAGTCACCTTAGCTTCCCATTTCTATTTTTATAATATTTCTATCTTTGTTTACCATAAACACTTCTTGTTTTTATTTAAAGCTCATTTAAATTTTGAAGCATTTAAACAATTAAACAGTCAAACATTGCTATTCAATTTATCTATTTTGCTTTTTCTTTTCCTTATCTGTCCATATACATTTCAATTCAAAGTCAATACTTCCATGCTTAAAACTCTGCATATCCTTTTGATTCCATTATAAAGTCTGTTTCCAGTAAAACATCAGCTTCTCAACTTCTGGTCCTGCGCCAAGACTTCTGCTGCTGTGCTAGTTAGTTAAAAGTTTATTAAACATTGTATTTCTTCTTTCTTTTTAAAGCCATCAAACGACAGAATAGGAATCTCCAAAGTTCAAAAAGCCATAGTTCTTTTCAAGGTAATCCACAATATGTAACAAGTCAAGTAGGTTCTTTTCAGAAAAAAAAAAACAAGTTTCCACAATCAACACTTTCACTTAGTCACTTAGTCACAGCTTCAGTCGCCATTTTGAAGCATTTATGTAGCAATCCATTTGATCTCTTTGTCTGGCTTTTAAAGGTGGCAAATCCTTAATTTCTCTTTTCTCTTTTCAAGTTCATTTCAGTTTTAGCAAAAAAGTTCAAGTATCCAGCTCTATTTAGTTAATAAGCAATTCCCTCCAATCAATCAGTGGTGAAATAATATTCTTAAAGGGTTTAAAACTTCTTTCCCCTCTTTCCCCACCCCCCCAAATCTTCAAGCCCCTCAGATTTTCAGCCGCTAGTAAGGCTGGGGGTCTTATTTATAAATGTCCTCATTAACGCATTGTTCTCGCCTGGGCTGGTGTCACTCACCTGGCTCCGAAGCACTTCGTCCTTTCTTCCTTCCTCCTGCACTTTGCTTGTCCCGATCTGTCGCAGTCTCGAGGCAGCCGCCATGGCTGCCGTCCCCTGCCGCTGACTTAGAGGATTGCCTCCGGACTCCAAGGAACTTGCCCGTTCCTCTTGGCCGCCCAAGGGGTCCCTCTCTTTTCCCGTGTCCTGAAGGGACAGGGTAGGTCCGCAGACCTGTCAGCGGCGGTTAGCCAGTCGGGGTTTTGGCGGAGCTCCAATGAGCCCCGCCAAACCGGGCGTCATTTCCCCGGTCTGCATTTCCCCGCAGGGATGCAGTCATTTCCCCGACTGCATCCCCACGATGCCAAACCGGAAGTCAATAGTCCAAACTTTTAAACAGCCCAGTTTGTAGACTTAGGATTTCAAGTATTGTTGAAGACCTCTTTTAAACTAACTTTTTAAATCTTTATGGTAAGGATAAATTGAGGCTTAGATGGCAAACCTACTTCAGATGCTGACAAAGGCTTGGAGATGCCAAGTAATTGAATGTTTCAATAGCTATTCTGTGGGATAGCAGACCTGCTTTTGAAAAATCCCAGAAGTTGATACCACGGAGGTGAAGTGCGCCACATTCATGGATTTTTGTTTAAACATCTGTGACTAACAGCAGTAACAACCTAAATATAAATAATTAGTCATGCTTTTTTGTTTCCTTTGTATCACAATATACAGTGAACCTGGGGGGTCTTCTGCTGCAAGCTCTGTTAGAATACTGGCCTAGGACACACATCAATCCCATGGATGAAGAAGAAAATGAGATGAATCACGGTGAGCACTTCTTTCTGCCCCAAGGAACTATTAGATTTCTGGTCTCTATCTCAAGTTCTCATTTGGCAAATCCTACATTTACAGAAAGCACTGATGTATTATTTTAAAAAAAACGCATGTGGATCATGCCTGTTCTTCCTAATTTCATGAGATAGTTAGAAGGTTAAAGTTATCACTTGGACTGGCTTTTGGTTTTTTATTTAAAACCCTGCAGGACAGCAGCATCTAGGGCAGTGTTTTTTTTAATTTTTTTACTCTTGGGACCCCTTCTCACTTTTAAAAATTATGGAGGACCCCAAAAGAGCTTTTGTTTGTACAGAATTTATGCGTTCATGCAATATTTACTTATTAAATGTGGTGCAATGTAGTCTGGAGTCCCAGGAGGGAGGTGCTGCTTCCCATAGAGTAAAGAGGCAGCGGAGCTTGAAATGTCCGGTAGGCAGGAAGAGGGCTAAGACGGCCCCTCCCTGGTAGTTCACAGGATGTATCTATAGTTATGCAAATAGTTGCTTGAGTCTGACAAGATTTCTGTCTTGTAGGCCAGGGGTCTGCAACCTTAAACACTCAAAGAGCCATTTGGACCCGTTTCCCACAGGAAAAAAACCACCGGGTGCCACAAAACCTGAGTGGACGTGGCCAACTCGACGTCACTCACTCCCAGTCACATGACACCCCCCCCCAGCCATGCCTACCCAGCCGGTCATTAGGGCAGAGAACCAGGAACCACAAAACCCTTTTCTCTCTCTCTCCCCCCCATCTCTCTCTGTAACTCTCTCCCCCCCTCTCTGTATCTCTGTCTTTCTTTCCCCCTCTCCCTCTCTTCCCCTCTCTCTGTCCGCCTCTCTCTGTATCTCTCCCCCTCTCCCTCTGTATCGCTATGTCTCTCCCCCTCTCCCTGTATCTCTCTGTATCTCTCTCTCCCCCCTCCCTATCTTCCTCTCTCTCTCCCCCTCTCTATCTCTCTGTCTCTGTCTCCCCCTCTTCCTCTCCCCCTCTCTGTATCTCTCTCTCCCCTCTCTCCCTGTATCTCTCTCTCCCCCCTCTCTCCCCCCTCTATATATCTCTCTCCCCCTCTCCCTCTCTATCTCCCCCCTCTCTCTGTATCTCTCTCTCTGTGTCTCTATGTCTCTGTGTGTGTCTCTGTATCTCTCTCTCTGTATCTGTGTCTGTGTCTCTTCTCTCTCTCTGAAAGGCCAGCGAGCTCTCATTGGGGCTCTTCGCTACTCCTTTTCTTTTTTCTTTTTGGAAATCCGGGCTGGCTGAGGAACGAGCACGAAGTGCAGCGGAGGCTTCCCTTCGGATGACCCTCCTTCTCCTCTTGTGACCCTCTGGCCGGCTGTGGCGGAGCTGGGAGTGTGCGCACGAGCGGGGAGACCGTCCTCAAGCAAGCCGGCGGGCTCGGCAAAAGCTCAGCAAAGGCACGCTCGGAGCAGGCGGACACTCCAGGCCCCACCACAGCCGGCCAGGGGGTCGCGAGAGGAGAAGGAGGAGGAGGAGGGTCGCCCGAAGGGAAGCCTCCTCTGTGGTTCGCGCTCGTTCCTCAGCCAGCCCGGATTTCCAAAAATAAGAAAGAAAAGGAGTAGCGAAGAGCCCCAAGGAGAGCTCACCAGCTTGGCCCAGCCTCAGCTTTCCTGACCCCTGGGGTGGGTGTGCGAGGTTTGGTGGGACCAGCCCCCTTTTCCCGCTGCCCTGAGCTTCTTAAAGCCACGGCTGGGCACTGCGGGCCCGTCCCCCTTTCCGTCGTCCCATCCTCCCGAATCCCATTCCCACCCCTCCAGCCCTCGTGTTAGCAAGGCTGGCATCGGTCATGGCTGGGTCAGGGCAGTGTGTCAGGGTGGAGAGCAGGTTGCGCATCTCCCCAAGCGACCAAGGCACACCCAGCACCAACAAGGGTCACAAGACGCTCCAGCAAGAGTGAGGCGCCAGAGAATCAGCCCCAGCCGCTTCTCCACCCCCTTCCGTCACCCTTACCTTCTCAGGCCAGGTGAGGAGTGACTGGGACGGGAGGGTGTTAAGGAATTTGCAGAGCAACCCTTGAGTAGCAAGGGTGTGCACATGAAAGCGATTGAGAGTAGTTACGAATCGGGAGGAGAGGTACCTCCAACTTGGAAGACAGCATTTATTTCGCTGATCCCAAAAGAAGGGCAAGACTATACAGATCCTAAAAATTACAGACCAATTTCACTTTTAAATACAGACTAAGATTTTTGCTAAAATTTTAGCAAACAGATTAATGACAGTTATGCAGCAAGTGATTCATCATGATCAAACTGGTTTTATAAATGGAAGACAAATGAAAAGTAATGTAAGGCAAATTGTTAATTTATTAGAGTATTTGGGAAGGAACAACCAGGTCCCCGCAGTGCCAGTTTTTTTGGATGCTGAAAAAGCTTTTGATAGATTGAATTGGCAATTTTTATTAAAATTAATAGAAAGGATGCAACTTGGAGAACATTTTATACAATCTATATTAAGCCAATATATCAAAAACAAACAGCGCAAATAATAATCAATGGTGGTTTAACAGATAATTTTAATATAGAAAAAGGAACAAGGCAAGGCTGTCCCTTGTCTCCATTATTGTTTATTTTGACGCTGGAAATTTTATTAAATGAAATACGTGAGATTGATATAATAAAGGGAATTAGAATTAGACAGTTTGAATATAAGCTACGAGCATTTGCAGATGACCTGGTTGTTACCTTAGCCCAACCAGTGCAATCGATTACAGCCTTGATGGATGTAATCCGTTCATATGGACAAGTATCTGGTTTTAAAATAAATACAGCTAAAACAAAGATAATAGCTAAAAATATGGTCAGAAGCCAGAAAGAAGAGATAGAAAGGTTAACAGGATTTGAAATAGTTAAGAAGGTTAAATATTTAGGGGTTTATATCATGACTGCAAATATGAAATTATATCAATATAATTATGAACCGTTATGGCAAAAAATACAGAAAGAGATGGAAAATTGGAAGAAATTGCAACTGTCTTTCCTGGGTAGGATAGCCGCTGTAAAAATGAATATCTTACCAAGATTTTTATTTCTTTTTCAAATGATACCTATACTTAAAAAAGATGAAAATTTGAAGGAATGGCAGAAGGGCATAAACAAGTTTGTGTGGGCAGGGAAGAAACCACGAGTTAATCAAAAGATAATGCAAGACACCCGAGAAAGAGGTGGTCTTAAAATGCCCAATTTAAGACTGTATTACGAAGCTGCTACCCTCTCAGCAATTACAGATTGGATAAATTTAACGGAGGAAAAGATATTGAATATTGAAGGATATTGTCTGGTCTACAGCTGGCATGCTTATTTATTGTATGACAAGAAAGTAGATAAGACTTTTAAATGTCATATATTAAGAAATGCTCTACTGCGTGTCTGGAAAAAGTATAAATATAAACTAAAAGATAAGTTACCAATATGGACAGTACCCAGACACGCGATAGAGAATATAAATTTGGAGCAAAAGCAAGATAAGTTTACATATAAGGAACTCCTTTATAAGGAAGGAGTTAGATTACAATTAAAATCTATGGAGCAATTAAGAGAAGAAGGAATTATTAAGACTTGGTTTCAATATGGTCAGCTGCAGGCCAGATGGAGAGAGGATCAAAAAATTGGTATTTTGCAGCAGGATGAAAATTTGATAAAGCAAATAAGAGATAAAGGTCAAATGCATATTAAAAGGCTGTATAATGTATTTGTGGAAATAGATTCGGAAACAGAGTTAGTCAAGGATTGTATGATAAAATGGGCACAAAATATAGGTGAACCAATAATGTTGGATACATGGGAAAAGATATGGGTCAGAAATGTAAGATTCACACAAGCTCAAAATTTAAGAGAGAACTTTTACAAAATGTTTTATAGATGGCATCTAGACCCAAAAAAATTAGCTTGCATGTATCCAAATTTACAACCCAAGTGTTGGCGATGTGAATGTGAAGATGCTACATATTTTCATATATGGTGGACATGTAAAAAAATTAAGGCTTTTTGGATAAAAATATGGTGGATTATTCAAAATATTTTAAGGAAAAAAAATTAAATTTATGCCACAGTTTTTTTTGTTGGGAATAGTCACGGACTGTACTGTAATAGAGACCAAGTTGGTTTTGAATTTAATAACAGCTACCAGATTACTGGTAGCACAGTACTGGAAGAAGGAAGATCCACCTACCATTGAGGAATGGACTTTAAAAGTTGTGCATCTGGCAGAGATGGCAAAAATCTCATCATATCTTAAAGATCATTCGAATGAAAGATACATATCAGAATGGAGAAGATGGATTGACTATATACAAAAAAAGTATCCGAACAATAAAATTCATATAGCTTATGAATGAAATATTTTTAAGTAGTTTATGTTTATAGTTTTTGAGTTATAAGGAGTTAAAGGTTTAGGGAGAATATGAATGCAATAATTTGTTAGCATATTTTAGCTTTATGTTTGTGAATGCTATACCCTGTGCCTGTTCTGGGAAGTCTAGGGAGGGGGGTGGGGGGGAAGGAGGGGAGGGGGAAAGGGTGGGGGGGGGGAGAAAATGCTTGTATTTCTTATAAAACTTTTCAATAAAAAAAAGAGAGTAGTTACGAATAAACACAGCCAACACACAGATACACTGAGTTGTGTTTACTAGGAAATAGTAATAAGGCACAGTCCAATAAACAGTCCAGGTCATACACAGATAAAGCAGTAGATAGTAAAACAATAGTCCAGGGATAATTCAATAGCAAAGTCTTCTTACCAGTCATTGTAGTCATACACAATAATCAGTTCATCTGTATTTGCAAACAGTAGCAAAACACAGCAAAGAGCAGTAAAGAGCACACAGCAAACAGCAAATATCAGTAACGATCAGCAAAGAGAAACAAACCATGTTTCTAGCTCCCTCTTAAGGACATTGGCTACATAGCTAACCAATCAGGACACAGTATGATGCAATACAGCAATACAGCAGTCTTAAAGCTATAATGATGGTTTATATATTGCCAACCCAACAAGTTAGGTAAAATCATTTCCTGTTCTGCCCCAGCTCCGGATCCCAAGGAGCGTGACACACACAAAGCTCCAAAAACTCAGTTTAATACAAACAGAACCCTTTCAAAATGCAGGCTTTCAGTGCAAATGTCCTTATCAGCCTGCTATGAATTACATAGAATAAACAAAGTCTGACAAGGGTTGGCAACCAGCCCAGAAACCAGGATGTAACAAGAAACTCACTCTCAAAATGCTCTGCGTAGTAATTAAACGTTGTTTCCAGCAGCGTGTGCTATCTGTGAGCGAACTTAAATAGGCTAAGGGAGTGGCCAATTAGCCCCAAGCCTTACTCTCGAGGAGACCTCCTCCTGAGTAGCCACTCCTGCCTTTTGGCAGCCCTGCGTGCTCGAGCATTGAGAAGAGGCTCCTCCACTTCACTCTCTTCACTTGAAGGAGCCTCTGGAGGTTCTGAAGGCCCTGGCTGAGTCTCTGCCTCTGGCACCACATCCTCTTCAGCCTCCTCGCTGTCCGACTCGAGCGCCGGCTGCACAGGCTGCTGGTGCGACACCACACCAGCCTCCTCGTTGGGATCAGCCACAATCCGTGCAGGCCGCTGGCGGGCCACAACTTTTCCTAACAGAGGGTGAGGGGCAGGGCCAGCCAGTGATGAGACAGGCAGCCACAGCAGAGGGACCAAAGAGCCGCAAGTGGCTCTGGAGCCATGGGTTGCCGACACCCATTGTAGACAAACAATAAAGAAACTACTCAGAAGTAATTCCACATGTCATTCTTGGTTTGTGGAGCCTGATATCAATCTTGCCGGACTCAAGCAACTATCTGCATAACTATACAGTTGCAAGAAAAAGTATGTGAACCCCTTGGGATTACGTGGAGTTTTGCATGAATTGGTCATAAAATGTGCTCTGAACTTCATCTAAGTCACAACAATAGAAAAACACAGTCTGCTTAAAATAATACTACACAAACATTAGATGTTGCCATGGTTTAATGGAACATAACATGTAAACATTCACAGTGCAGGGAGGAAAAAGTATGTGAACCTTTGGACTTAATAACTGGTTGACCCTCCTTTGGCAGCAATAACTTCAACCAAATGTTTCTTGTAGTTGCAGATCAGACCTGCACAATGATCTGGAGTAATTTTGGACCACTCCTCTTCACAAAACTGTTTCAGTGTAGCAATATTCTTGGGATGTGTGGTGTGAATCGCTCTCTTAAGGTCATGCCACAGCATTTCAATCGGGTTGAGGTCAGGACTCTGACTGGGCCACTCCAGAAGGCATATTCTGTGCTGTTGAAGCCATTTTTTTGTTGAATTACTTGTATGCTTTGGGTCATTGTCCTGTTGCATCACCCATCCTCTGCGGAGCTTCAGTTGGCGGACAGATGGTCGTACGTTTTCCTGCAAAATGTCTTGATAAACTCTGGAATTCATTTTCCCATCAATGACAACAATCCGTCCAGGCCCTGAGGCAGCAAAGCAGCCCCAAACCATGATGCTCCCTCCGCCATGTTTTACAGTGGGGATGAGGTTTTGATGTTGGTGTGCTGTGGCTTTTTTTCTCCACACATAGTGTTGTGTGTTCTTCCCAAACAACTCAATTTTGGTTTCATCTGTCCACAGTATATTTTGCCAGTAGTGCTGTGGAACATCCAGGTGCTCTTTTGCAAACTTCAAACGTGCTGCAATATTTCTTTTGGACAGCAATGGCTTCCTCCGTGGTGTCCTCCCATGTACTCCATTCTTGTTTAATGTTTTCCTTATTGTAGATGTGTCAACAAAAATGTTAGCATGTGCCAGAGATTTCTGTAGGTCTTTAGCTGACACTCTAGGATTCTTCTTTACCTCATGAAGCATTCTGCGCTGTGCTCTTGCAGTCATTTTTACAGGACGACCACGCCTAGGGAGAGTAGCAACAGTGCTAAACTTTCTCCATTTGTAGACAGTCTGTCTTACCGTGGACACATGAACATCAAGGCTTTTGGAGATACTTTTGTAACCCTTTCCAGCTTCATGCAAGTCAACAACTCTTGATCGTAGGTCTTCTGAGAGCTCTTTTCTGTGAGGCATGGTTCACATCAGACAGTGCTTCTTGAAACCAGTAACCCCAAAACAGGTGTGTGTTTTTAAAGGGTAGGACAGCTGTCAGCAACACATCCAATATCATCACACTGATTGGAATCAAGGTTGGCTCACTCCTGGCTCCAATTAGCTCTTGGAGAAGTCATTAGGCTAGGGGCTCACATACTTTTTCCTCCCTGCACTGTGAATGTTTACATGTTATGTTCCATTAAACCATGGCAACATCTAATGTTTGTGTAGTATTATTTTAAGCAGACTGTGTTTTTCTATTGTTGTGACTTAGATGAAGTTCAGAGCACATTTTATGACCAATTCATGCAAAACTCCATGTAATCCCAAGGGGTTCACATACTTTTTCTTGCAACTGTATATGCTGAGATAGATTTATCTTCCTGAGCATTCTCAGGAAGTACAGCCTCTTCTCTGCCTTCTTCGCAAGCATGTTAACTTTCATAGTCCATGAGAGGTCCTTTGAGATATAAATGCCCAGAAATTTAAAGCTACCAACCCTCTCCACCTCCTCACCATTTATGTACAATGGTAAATGTACATCTCTCTTCCTCCTGAAGTCAATTATAAGTTCTTTAGTTTTTTTGGTGTTAAGTGTAAGATTATTTTCTTTACATCACAATGTCAGCTCTTGTACTTCCTTTCTGTAAGCAGACTCATTGTTCTTATTAATGAGCCCCACCACTGTTGTGTCATCTGCAAATTTAATAATTGTGTTGGTGTTTTACAATGGGGTGCAGTCATGTGTGAACAAGGAATAAAGGAAAGGGCTTAGCACACAACCCTGGGGGGCTCCTATGCTTAGTATCAGAGTAGAGGAATGGTGAGATCCCATCCTTACTGACAATTTTAAACTTATTTACATGAAAATCATGTAAAAAATAACAATACTAAACATATTAGATATTAACATAAATAAAATATTTTTCATGAAAAACCCTATGCTTTTTTAACAAATAATTTTTTTGCAAATACTTTCAGTATCTGGCCAATTGTTTTTGAACTGTGCTGTTGGAGAAGACTCTTGAGAGTCCCTTAGACTGCAAGGAGATCAAATCTGTTGTGGCCCCGCCCTCTGAGCCTATCTCATCGGAGGAAGAAGGTTCCAAACATGAGGGAGAGGAGTCAACCGGGCCTCCCTCTCCAGGCCCCTCCCCTCTGGCACTGCCTCAGGTGCCGGCCGAGGAAGGGGAGATTGGCCAGGAGCCAGGTGTCTCTGATGAGGGCGAGGAAGGAGAGCCGTCATTCCTGGATGCACGCCAACGAAGGCGTGATAAACGGTTGCAGCAGTTAAGGAGGAGTGCTAGGGATTATAGCTGAGTCACTGGACCACACCCCAGAGACTATATAAGAGAGGGTGGTGGCTGGTAAAAATCTGTGATGAACAAAAACTAACTCTGGCTAGTCACTTGAACAACGTCTGAAGCTGCCGAAGGGATATTGTTTTGCTGGACTATTTGCAATGCGTATGTAATTTTATGTTATCTGTTGCAGTAAAACTCTTGGCAGACAGTGCTTATATTGTTGCCAAGTTTGAGATAACGACCTGTGTGCGTGCCAAGTACTTTCTTAACCCTCGGCTGGCTGTTTGTGTGTGTGTGTAGACGGGGACAGATCAAAATCAGTGAATCCTAAAGGAAATCAAACCTGACTGTTCTTTGGAAGGACAGATACTGAAGCTGAAGCTCAAATACTTTGGCCACCAAATGAGAAGAGAGGAGTCATTGGAAAAGACCCTGATGCTGGGAAAGATTGAAGGCAAAAGGAGAAGGGGACTGAAGAGGATGAGATGGTTAGATAGTGTCATTGATGCAGTGGGCATGAGTTTGGGCAGACTCCAGCAGACAGTGGAGGACAGGGAGGCCTGGTGTGCTGTGGTCCATGGGGTCATGAAGAATTGGACATGACTTAGCGACTGAACAACAACATTCTGGCAGATGATTTTGATTTTGCACACCCTGAGAAAGTCTTGGGAGATCCCCAGGGATTCTAGGACCACACTTTAAGAAACACTGATCTAGAGCAAGGCTGTCAATCTCCCGGCCCACGCCCGCTGGCCACGCCCTTGCCCAGTTTAGTGAAGGGGAAAAAAGTCCCGATATGTCACGTGACGCTGCCATGATGATGTGAGTTTGACACCCCTGATCTAGAGGGTTTAATCTTTCCTGCCCTGTCATGTCCCTGAACAACAGTTTGTGTTTCTTGCACTGCAAATAGTGGGGGGGAAATCATTGGTACCCATTGGAGTTTACTGTTCACAGCATAGGCTGCCCTGTCCACTGTGATCCCCATCCAGATGTGAGGAAGGGGGTGATCTAGATTAGCGTAAAAATTCACTGAAATTAGGGTCAGGTTGGGTTACGGTTAGATTGTTAAAATTAGATTTCATTGCAATAACAATTCACACTTTTGTTTTGAATTCAATTATTGTATGGTCTTAATAACACATGTCTTTTTCTTTACCCATCTGGTAACAGTGAATGGTGAACAGGAGAACAGACTACAAAAAGGAAATGGGTACTTCCAAGTGCCACCACACACACCAGTTATTTTTGGGGAGGCTGGAGGACGCACTTTGTTTAGGTACTGAAATTCTGGCAAAGAAGCGTGAAATCTGTCTGTCTGTCTGTCTATCTATCTATCCATCCATCCATCCATCCACACACACATACACTAGTTGGACTTATATCCCACCTTTCCTCCAGGAGCTCAAGGCAGCATATATAACACTTTCTTCCATCTACCCCTCACCTCTACCCACAATAATTTTGTGAGGTTGGTTGGGATGAGAGAGAACAATCTAGTGACCTATATAGATAGGCCTTGCAACAGATCGCCCAAAAATTATTACCAATCACCCCAAAGGATTTATGACCCACTTTTAAAGTTTTCATGGCTGTACACAGACACACACAGGTCATGTGATTGTATTTTGGGTGCTTTGCTTGCTTTCCCAATTTTTTATTAATTTATCAGAATAGAAAATAGAAAGGAAAATAAAAATAATGGGAAATATAATTTATATTTAACTCCACAAGGGTCAAAGAAAGAATTGTTAAGGTTTCCATCAGTTAAGAGTATAGTGATTGCTGCCGCTAGTACAGGTAGGGCTAGTAGGAGTATAATGGCGGTAACTAGCACTGATCAGACAAACGGGGATGTTAAATATTGGTATGGATTTAGGTTTTATGTTGATGCATGTTGTAATGAAATTAATTGCCCCCAGGATGGAGGAGGCACCTGCTAGATATAGGGAGAAAATTGCTAGGTCCACTGATGGGCCTGAGTGTACTAGGTTTCCTGATAGTGGCGGGTAAATGGTTCAGCCCGTGCTGGCGCCAGCCTCTACATAAGAGGAGGATAATAGAAGAAGTAGTGCTGGTGGCAGCAGTCAGAAGCTTATGTTTTTTATAATGGGAAACTAGCGGAAAGAAAAAGGGAAGAAGAGAAAATGTGGGGTAGAAGGGGAAAAAGAAAAAAGGCATTGATTTCAGACTCTTTTAGCACAGTAGAAGATAACATTGCAGCCTCAACTTTTTACTTTTACACAGTAAAACTAGCCATTTCTATAACAACAAACCTGTCTAATCAGCAAAACAAAACCAAAGTTTCATTTTTTTCAACTATCGTTTATATTAACAAAATTCTCTATATTCTTTCAAATTCTTTAACCTTAAAGGGAAGAAGCACTTTTTTTACATCCATTTTAAAATACTAAACTTTTCTTTAAAAACATTTCTAAAACCAATAAGTTCTAGTATATCTTTTTTAAAATTCCTCTTAACATACTTTAAAATTGGACGTCGGCTGACGTCGCAGGATGCCAACTGACGTCACGGCAAGATCGGACATGAGGAGTGGGTCTCCGCGCTCCCGCTCTGAGTTCTCCCCATTGGAGGGCTCCGAAAGGAGCTAAAGCCACCCTGTAGGGATGGTGAAGAAAAGAGGGGCGCCCTGCAGGTCGTGGAGAGCAGCAACTCCCCTGCTTGACCCAGGGCTTCTTCCCTCTCATCCACGACGAAAAGAAGAGGCAGCCATCATGACTGCCATGAAGCTGGGACAGCCGAGGCAACAAAGAAATGTGCAGGAGTAGATGAACAGTGACTGGAGCTGGGTGAGAAGATTCTTTATTTTTTAGACCCTAACTTTAAAAGAAGAAGAAAAAAAGAAAATCCAGGAAAAGAGACTCTTAGAACTATTTCTTTTTTATTATTATTATTGCAAAAGCTTTACAATTACATTTTCACCCCTTCCACCCCCAACCCACCCCAAACTTCCCAACCTCCCTAACCCACCCTAACCCTCCCCTCCCCCCCAGACTTCCACACAATATACTCATATCAGATAAAAGGAAAAACCCTCCTTTGTATAGAACTTATATAAAACTTGAACCCCTCCCTCCCCCTTATAAGTTTTCATCTTCATTACATTAAAATATTTCTATCTTGATATAACATTTTCAAGTAAATTTTCATCTTCATTACATTAAAATATTTCTATCTTAATATAACATTTTCAAATAAAGGCTATTTGATACTTCCTAGTTTGATATTTGTTCTGAACATAATCTATCCACTTTTTCCATTCCCATTCATAAGTCTCTTGTGAACAATCTTTTAAGTATGCTGAAATCTTCGCCATCTCTGCAAAACTGGCCATCTTCAAAGTCCATTCCTCGATCGTGGGCAATGCTTCATTTTTCCAGTATTTACCTATCAACAATCTTGCTGCTGTTATCATGTACAATATCAATTTTGTTTCACCCAATGTAAAACCCTTAACTATACCCAATAAAAACAATTGTGGAGAAAATTGAATTTTTTTCTTCAAAACATTCTGCATGACCCACCAAATTTTTATCCAAAAAGCCTTGACTTTCCTACAGGTCCACCAAACATGATAATATGTAGCATCTAAACAATCACATCTCCAACATTTAGGCTGAACATTAGGGTACATACACGACAATTTTTTGGGGTCTAAATGCCATCTATAAAACATTTTATAAAAATTTTCCCTCAAATTCTGCGACTGTGTAAATTTAACATTCTGAACCCATATTTTTTCCCATGTTTCCAACATCACTGGTTCTGCAAAATTTTGTGCCCACTTTATCATGCAATCTTTAACCAATTCAGTTTCTGAATCCCTTTCTAACAAAACATTATAAACCCTTTTAATATGCATTGGACCTTTCTCTTTTATATGTCTAACCAGTTCTTCCTCATGCATCATTATACCAGTTTTTTGGTCCTCTTTCCATCTCAATTGAAGTTGATTATACTGTAACCAAATTAAATTAATCCCTTCTTCCAACAGCGTTTCTAAAGTCTTCAGTTGCCATCTGCCCGCATCTGCAAAAAGAACTTCTTTATATAAAAACCCCCCGAGTGACATTATATTTGTATTCCACATGATATGACCAAGATCCAGCCATAACGGTATTTTGTAATCCCATTTGAGTCGGTGCTTCTTCCAAACTCTCATCAAAGAGTCTCTAAGTATATGGCTTTTGAATACTTTATCCACTTTGTTCTCATAAAATAAGTAAGCATGCCAACCAAATTCAAGATCAAAACTTTCTATATTCAATATTCCAGTCTTTTTCATTCCAAACCAATCACTTGCTTGCGTCAAAGCTGCTGCTTCATAATATAATTGTAGGTTTGGAAGTTTAAGGCCTCCCCATTCTGGAACATCTTGCATAATTTTCAGTTTAACTCTCGCCTTTTTCTCATTCCAGACAAACTTATTCAATACTCTTTGCCATTCTCTCAGTTGTTTATCACTTTTAAGCACCGGAATCATTTGAAACAAAAAAAGAAATCTTGGCAAAATGTTCATCTTAACTGCTGCTATTCTTCCAAGTAGAGACAGCTGCAGTTTTTTCCAGGTCTCCATATCTTTCTGTACGTCTCGCCACAACACCTCATAGTTATTTTGAAACAATTTTGTGTTTGATTCTGCAACCTGAACTCCTAGATATTTTACCTTTGGTACTATCTCAAAACCTGCCCTTCTTTCAAGCTCGTGTTTACGATCTTGAGTCATATTTTTGACTATCATCTTTGTTTTTTTCTGGTTCAGTCTAAAACCTGAAACTTTACCATAGTCTTGTATAATGTCCTTCATCTGGATTATTGATTCCATTGGATGTGTTAGGGTAACAACCAGATCATCTGCGAATGCCTTTATTCTGTAGTCCTCTTGCCTTATCATTATACCTTTCAAGATATTAGAGTCCCGTATTGTATTTAACAAGACTTCTAATGTTAAAATAAATAGAAGTGGGGACAGCGGACATCCCTGTCTTGTTCCTTTTTCGATTTTAAACTCTGTTGTCAAACTTCCATTGATAATAATCTGTGCCTTTTGCTCTTGATAAATTGCTGAAACCGCCTGTATAAATTGGTCCCCAAAGTCCATCTTTTTTAAAGTCTTTAATAGAAAATTCCAATCCACTCTATCAAAGGCCTTCTCTGCATCCAAGAAAACCAGCACTGCAGGGATCTGTTTATTCTTCTCAAGATATTCCAATAAATCTATTACTTGCCTTACATTGTCCTTCATGTATCTACCCTCGATAAATCCCGCTTGATCATCATGGATCACCTTTTGAATTACTGGCATCAACCTGTTGGCTAATACTTTGGCATAAATTTTATAATCCGTATTCAGAAGAGATATTGGTCTGTAATTCTCCGGTTTTTTAGGACCTGCTTGCTCTTTTGGTATCAAAGAAATATAAGCTGTTGTCCATTATGGGGGTATTTTTCCCCCTTGTTGTATATTACAAAATAAGTCTCTGAGTTGTTCCACCATTTCTGCTTGCAAAGTTTTATAATACACTGCAGTCAGACCATCCGTTCCAGGGGCTTTAGCTGTTTTTAGTTGTTTGATTGCTACTATTATCTCCTCCTCTGTTATAGGATAATTCATTCTTTCCTTTTGTTGGTCAGTAATTTTTATAACTCTTTTATTATCTAAGTATTTTTCTATAAGTCCATTCTGCACCTCATCTTTAGCATATAATTTAGTGTAGTAGTCGAGAAAAGCTTCTTTAATTAATTTCTGTTGAAAAATTTCTTTCCCTCCAATATCAATACTATCAATAGTCCGTATACACTGTTTTTTCCTCAGTGTATAGGCCAACCACCTGCCCGGTTTATTGGCATTGCAGAATGTATTGTGCTTCGCATATTGTAAATTTGTTGCAACTTGTTCCGCCATAAGCATTTGGAATTGATCTTTCAAAAGTTTTATAACACCACGTATTCTTTCATCTGTTGGATTTTTAATAAGTAACTGTTCTTTATTCTTTATTTCTGCTTCCAATTCAAGTCTTTTCTTTTGTCGAATCAATCTGTCTTTAGAATTCATATAAATAAGCACCCCTCTCATATAAGCCTTGCTTGCATCCCACACAATTTCCATTGGAGTGCCTTTATTCAGATTCATTTCAAAAAACTCTTTCAAGTACTTTTTAAGTTCTATTATATTTTTTTCATATCTGAACAAGTTTTCATTTAATCTCCAAGAGCGTCTCTCAGTCTTACTTATCTCAATTTCTATCCATACTGGGCTATGGTCAGTCAAAGTTCTTGGCAAAATCTTTGTTCTTTTCGTCCTGACAAGTAAATCATCTGACAACAAAATGAAATCAATCCTAGAGAAGGATCTATGTCTATCAGAAAAAAAAAGTATAGTCCAATTCTTTTGGATTATGTATTCTCCAAATATCTTTTATTTCCAAATCTTTCATATCAAAAAAAGTCTGTGGTAGTCTAATCCTTGACTTCGCCAAACTCTTTTTATCTAATTTAGAATCAATTACTCCATTCCAGTCTCCCATAATTAAAATAGATCTGTAATCCCATTGTAGTATTTTAGTATGTAACATTTTGTAGAAGTGGTCCTGTTGTTGATTGGGAGCATAAATTCCAATCAAAAGAATTTGGCCATTTGCTGTAAGTAGTTCAATTGCTACAAACATACCATCTTGATCTGCTTCTATAACTTTGGCTGTTAATTTTTTATTTACATAAATAACCACACCATTCTTTTTTTGGTTAGTTGAAGATATAAAGTGTGTTCCTAATTTGGAATTTTTCAAATAATTTTGATCTTGAACTGTAATATGCGTTTCTTGTAAACAAATTATATCATTATTAAATTGTTTCAAATATGCAAATAATTTCTTCCTTTTCTGTGCTGAATTCAACCCATTCACATTCCAAGATAAGCATTTAATCATCATCATTATCTGTCTGGAGCAAAGAGCAGAATAACCGGATGTCTTCCGGAATCTTCGATCCTGCATTCCCCATGTCTCCAGTCTCTTGTATAATACTCTTAGCTCCCTTTTTATCTTGTCTTTCCTGTTGTTGTTTTTCTTTGAGTTGCTTGGATTTTGCTCGGGTTATACGCTGATCCTTAACTTCAACCATCCAGACCGGGTCCAGAATTGGAGAAGATTCCAACAAAGGCTCATCCAAAAAACCTCCCTCAGCGCCCTTCATTTCCTCTGATTCCTGCTTAGACTGTTCTTGCGGTTCTTGTTGAAGTTGCTTCTTATCACTCTCCTTAATCTCCAAAACTGTAGATGTACGTGGAGATGGTGTTCTTTCTTTAAAGATGGTAGTGTAAAATTGCTCCGCCTTCTCCACAGTATTCAAACGATATCTTTCTCCCTTATATCTCAGAATTATACCAGTTGGAGCATCCCACCGAAATGGTATCTGATAGTTTTGCAATTCTTTAACAAGAAAGCCAAAGTCTTTTCTGGATTTCAACATTTTAGGTGGTAACTCTTTGTAGACTGTAATTTGCGAACCCTCCACTTGCACAGAGGTATGAAAAGATTTTTGCAGGATATCATTTCTTATTGCTCTATCCATAAAATATATGACCACATCTCTAAGCAATTGTCTTTGTCTGGCCACCCAGGAGTTCACTCTGTAAATTTTGTCTATTTTGTAAAAAACCATATCAGGATTAATTTTTAGAATCACAGCCAAAGCCTCAGCACAGACCTGTCTCAAATCCTGTCTGTCCTCTTCTCTAATTCCTCGAAGCCGTATAGCGAATTCCATTGCCCTGAATTGCATCATAACAATTTCATTTTCAACTCTCTGCATTTTATCATCAACATCAAAAAATTTGTGATCATTATCTTTCATCTTAACATTGACTTCTGATTTAAATTCATCCACTTTTGAATCAACTTTAATAATAAATTCTGCCAGGCCAGACGCCACATCTGATATTTTTTTGGTCACCTTATTTTGATTCTGTTTAATTTCCTGCATAATTTCCTGTTGAGACTTTTGAAGTTTATCATCTATTTCCTGTTGGGCTTTTTGAAATTTATCATCCAAAATTTTTGAAATAAATTCTTTTAAATCTCCCATATCAAAATCTTTTTTCTGAGTTTGTAACTGTTGAGCAGGAGGAATCTGTGTTTCATGTTTACGTGTGGGGGATCCCCCCCCCCTGGTGCCTTCCCTTCCTGCTTCTTTGAGGCCATCCTGCCACGTAAGCTGGTTTTTCTGAAGAGGGAAGTTCCTTTTCCTCTCCCACCTCCACAAAAACTTCTGAAAAAGTCCCCCAGATTTAATCAAATCAAAACTGTGGTGATGCAAAGTCAAGTATTAAAAAGGGAGAGATTTTTCTCTTGTTTCTATTGTTGCAACCAAAGCAACTTTATAGCAACTTAATAACTTTGTAACAAAGCAAGATGACTTCACCAATCCACACTCGCTAGTTCGTTCACTCTAATGCTGTGCGCCATATTTTTTCAAGTCACTTTCACTCATTTGCCTTTTTTTTTCCTCAAGTTAAGAAATCAACAAAGTGCTAATACTTGCAATTCCGAGTTTCAGGGTTCAAGTGGATTTCCGCTGCTTGTTTAGGTTATTTCCTTTCTCTTTTAAAGCTTCCTGCAGCCGGCTTGTTCTGCAAAAGCAGAATCGTCCCACGCCGCCCGGAGTCTCAGCAGGTTGGGAGGGAGCCGTGCCTGTTTCCTCCCCGGAAACAATTCCCTGGGGGGTTACAGGGGCTCGACCTGTGCCCTGCTGCCTCTCCTCCAAGAATCCTAAGGATTTTGAAGTTTTCAAGCCGCTTCTCGATCGCGAAGCGGCTCTACAAGCGGCTGGGCTGGCGGTGCTTCAAAAGGCACCGTCGTCGCCGAAGACAGGGAAACCGGAAGTCTGTCCCTTAGAACTATTTCTTAAAGCAGCAAACAACCATAGAGAGAAAAATCCTAGACCCAAAAGAAAGGAACTAAGGGGAGAAAAGTTAAAGACCTTTTAAAACATAGAAAATTGGATTTTTAAACTGGGTAGGCGTTGTTTTGGAAAGGCATTAGAAAATGCTGGAACTATCTACTTGAATAGCCGACTTTGCTTCCATAAATTGAACTAAAATTGGATTAATCAATTTATCAGACTTGAAACAATGCTGAAACCTAAACTGAGGGTGCCATCTACTGGTGAATGGAAAATATACTATACACCTAACAAGCCTAGGAACATTCCTGATAAGAGAAATAAACAACATTCATCTGGAGGACTGTGGTGATATTTACTGTTCTATAACTATCTACTTTATGATTACTGGAGACTCTATTGTGAGAATAAGGAAGACTCTTAAGTAAAGTAAAGTGACTTTTGATTTGTGGAAGCTGCCTGAACTACTTAAATGGAACTGATTAATAATCCTGAGATGTAAAGAACTATGATTATTAAACTTTCTGAGGAGCAACATTGGACTTGAATACATTGTTTTTGGACTATTAAGAGCGGGACTTACTAAAATAAGACAAGATGCTCCATCGGGGAAATGAGTGAGATTTCAAAAGAAATGGCGTTGATGTTTCAAAGCATTAGGGATACTATGACAAAGAATCACAGAGAGATAAAGAACCTATTGCAAGGCATAAATGGGAAAATAGAAAATATCCTACAACTGATAATGAATGAAAATCAAATTGTCCAGGAAAGAGAGGAGACAGCAGAAAGAATGGAGGAAAAGATAGAAGAGACAAACCAGCAAATAAAGGAAGAAGATGGGAAAGAGAAGATGATAAAGTTAATAATGACTGATGAAATAAACCAAGGGAAAAGTACTTTAAGAGATTTAAAAATGAAAACTCCATACTTCCTTATTTTACCTTGCCTTCAGCAGCCCTCTTCCTTGTCGTTTAACAATAAAGGAGTCTCAAAAAAGCCTCTTTTAGCTAATAAAGTTAATCCATAAAGTGATTAAGAAATGAAAGGCATGACTTATTGTCCATTTGAAAAATAAATTCCAAAATAGCTGCCTTTTCAACAACAAAGTGATTGCAGCCCCGTCCCCCAGCTGAATGGCTCGCCAGTTACTCTGAAACACAGCTCCTCCAGCTACTTGCAGACTGCATTTTGGGCTCTTTGCAACCGGCTCATGTTTATGGCCATTTGCAGCTTCCCATGGTCACATAACCATGATTTTTGGCGTTTTTTGTCATTTTCTGGTATTTACTTCCAGTTTCCATCAAAAAATAGCCATTGGATAAAATGGATTTGCTAACAACCACCACAAAAATGGTGGTAAAATCAGGCACCGGCACATGGTGACCTGTTTAGCGACTGCAATGACTTATCATAATTCTGGGCTCAATTACAGTTGAAAGCTGAGGACTACCTGTATTGTATTTTAACCACCATATATATGAAGTACTCTGCATTGACCTAAATACAGGTGAAACTCGAAAAATTAGAATATCGTGCAAAAGTTCATTTATTTCAGTAATGCAACTTAAAAGGTGAAACTAATATATGAGATAGACTCATTACATGCAAAGCGAGATAGTTCAAGCCTTGATTTGTCATACTTTTGATGATTATGGCTTACAGCTCATGAAAACCCCAAATTCACAATCTCAGAACATTAGAATATTACATGAAATCAATAAAACAAGGATTGTACATAGAACAATATCGGACCTCTGAAAAGTATAAGCATGCATATGTACTCAGTACTTGGTTTGGGCCCCTTTTGCATCAATTACTGCCTCAATGCGGCATGGCATGGATGCTATCAGCCTGTGCACTGCTGAGGTGTTATGGAAGACCAGGATGCTTCAATAGTGGCCTTCAGCTCTTCTGCATTGTTCAGTCTCATGTCTCTCATCTTTATCTTGGCAATGCCCCATAGATTCTCTATGGGGTTCAGGTCAGGCGAGTTTGCTGGCCAATCAAGCACAGTAATCCCATCATTATTGAACCAGGTTTTGGTACTTTTGGCAGTGTGGGCAGGTGCCAAGTCCTGCTGGAAAATGAAGTCAGCATCCCCATAAAGCTCATCTGCGGAAGGAAGCATGAAGTGCTCCAAAATCTCCTGGTAGATGGCTGCATTGACCCTGGACTTAATGAACCACAGTGGACCAACACCAGCAGATGACATGGCTCCCCAAATCAACACAGATTGTGGAAACTTCACACTGGACTTCAAGCATCTTGCAGTGTGTGCCTCTCCATTCTTCCTCCAGACTCTGGGTCCTTGGTTTCCAAATGAGATGCAAAAGTTGCTCTCATCAGAAAAGAGGACTTTGGACCAATGAGCAACAGACCAGTTCTTTTTGTGTTTAGCCCAGGTAAAACGCTTCTGACGTTGTTTGTTGTTCAGGAGCGGCTTGACAAGAGGAATACGACATTTGAAGCCCATGTCCAGGATCCGTCTGTGTGTGGTGGCTCTTGATGCACTGACTCCAGCCTCAGTCCACTCCTTGTGAAAGTCCCCAACACTTTTGAATGGCCTTTTCCTGACAATCCTCTCCAGGCTGCGGTCATCCCTGCTGCTTGTGCACCTTTTTCTTCCACACTTTTCCCTTCCACATAACTTTCTATTAATGTGCTTTGATACAGCACTTTGGGAACATCCAACTTCTTTTGCAATTACCTTTTGAGGCTTTCCCTCCTTATGGAGGATGTCAATGACGGTTTTCTGCACAACTGTCAGGTCAGCAGTCTCTCCCATGATTGTGATTCCTACTGAACCAGACAGAGAGACCATTTAAAGGCTCAGGAACCCTTTGCAGATGTTATGGCTTAATTAGCTGATTAGAGTGGGACACTTTGAGCCTGGAATATTGAACCTTTTCACAATATTCTAATTTTCTGAGATTGTGAATTTGGGGTTTTCATGAGCTGTAAGCCATAATCATCAAAATTATGACAAATCAAGGCTTGAACTATCTCGCTTTGCATGTAATGAGTCTATCTCATATATTAGTTTCACCTTTTAAGTTGCATTACTGAAATAAATGAACTTTTGCATGATATTCTAATTTTTCGAGTTTCACCTGTACATTTAAAAATCATCCTTCTCCGGAAGCAAATCTTCCATATATATTGGCACTGTAGACCCAGGTTGCACAGCCTACCACAACACATAGTCTTTATACCTTTGGAGATACTGTAACTGATAAGAACAGATTATGTTTTCTGTCATTCAAATTTTATTGACATTTTCTGTTGCATTTCCTCATATATTTACGTTTTTGAGAGGTTTTCCCCCCTTGGTCCTTCAGTGTACCTAACACCACCTTTCCAATCTCTTTCCATACAGGTTGCTGTGCCGGGATTCTGGTGGTGAAACTGAATCCATGCTCCTTAATGAAACTGTGCCACAATGGGTAATTGACATCACTGTGGATGTAAGTGTGCTGAGAAAGCGAGTCTAGAATAACGTTTATTTTCTTTATGAAAATGTTGATTGCTGAGGACATTAATTGCCAGATGCCATTATAATGAAACAGGGATAAATATTCTGATCTCCAGCCTCTTTGGGACTATATTTCCCACAATTCCTTCCCATTAGCCATTCTCCCTGGGACTAAAATAACGGAAGAGTATTAAATTGCTTCCCTCTGTTATAAATGGTTCTTGAGATAATCACATCAAAGATTAAGTTTCAAAAATTTCTGAAACTTAAAAAGATCTCACACCTGATTATTTTAATAGGATTTAATTTCCTTTAATTCTGTGACAAAGGAACCTTTTAAAATGAACCATGGTTTCTAATGAACACACTTACTATGAATACAATTTTAAATATATGTCTCTTAGAGTTACTTAATATCTAGTAGGGAGTTGCAAATTTTATCAGACTTGGAGCAGAACATTCTGGAGAATTTCTTTCTGGACTATTTTTTTATAAAGTTTTTTATTTTTATTTTTCATAAACACATTTACATGTACAGTCATTTCCATCATTTTTCATTCATCTTTTCTTTTAACTTTCATTTTTCATTTTTACTTTTTTGGGGCTGCTCTTTTACCCTTTACCTTTACTCCAACCTTTCGTCTTCTCCCTTTCTCTTCCCCTGTTTCTCCTCCTACTTCCTTTGTTCTTCCTCTCCTTCTCTTTCCTACTTCCCCTTCTCTTCCCCCACTCCTCTCTTCTTCCCCCCTTCTAACCTTCTCCTCTACTCCTCTTTCCCCTCCCACTTCTTCCTCTCCTTTTCCCGTTCTTCTTTCTCCTCTTCTCTCCTCTCTTTTCCCTTCCTCTCTCTCTACTCCTTCCCCTCTCTCCTGTTGTTTCCCTTTTCAGTTCAATCTAAAGTGGTATTCGAGCAGCCCCTAATTATCTTTATTCTCATTTCAATTTCTTATTCAATTATTATTTATTTTTATTTCATCATTTGCGTACATTTTTATAATATCTCACTTTTTTCCCTTTTACACCCCCCCCCCTTTCTCCTTTTACTTGGCATCATCTGGGTATCTGTTTTTCTAATTGTTTTCTCCCATCTATTCGCTATCTATTTTATCTCTATGTCCTTATTCATATTTCTTTTCCTAACCAATCATAAAATTTATCCCATGTCTTGAAATACATCGACTCCTCTTTATCTTTTATTCTCAATGTTAATCTATTCATTTCTGCACATTCTAAAATTTTCTTTATAATATCTCCTTCCAACGGAATTTTATCTGCTTTCCGGTTTTGTGCAAATAGAATTCTAGCCGCTGTTATTATATGAATAATCAAATATGTATCATCTTTGCTATAATTCTCTGGTAAAATTCCCAATAAGAATATCTCTGGTTTTAACTCTATATGTTGCTGCAACATTCCCTCTAACCATGTTTGTATTTTCACCCAATATTGTTTTACACAACCACCACATATGATAGTATGATCCCGGTAACTGATGACATTTCCAACACTTTGCTGATTTATCTTTAAGCATCTTAGCTAATCTTTCTGGTGGCATATGCCATCTATAAAACATCTTATACAGGTTTTCTTTATAGGCTGTTGCCATTGTTAATTTATAATTTCTTTCCCAAAGTTGTTGCCATTTGTCCAATTCTATGGTGTATCCAAAATTCTTTGCCCATGCTATCATTGTTTCTTTTACTTCTTCATCTTCTAATCTAATACGCAATAAATAATTATATAATTTCTTAATCATTTTCTCATCTGTTCCTGTCAATATTTCATCCAGTTCTGATTTCCCCAAGTTAAAGCAATATTGTCTACGATCTGCTTCATATCTTGATTGTATTTGCAGTCTTGTATACCAATCTATCTCAATCCCTTGACTCTCTAGTTCTTGTTTTTGTTTCAGTTCTCCCCGATCTGTCAAAATGTCTTCATATCTAACAATATTCCCCATGTTCACAATATGTGGGTATGTCACCACTTCTATTGTAGAAAGCCACATTGGAATATTCAAATAATGTTTTTCTTTCACTCTCTCCCACACTGATAGCAAACCATTTCTTACATAATGTCTTTGGAAATATCCATGTATCCTTTGTTTCCTGTACCATAAAAAGGCATGCCAACCCAGTTGTAAATCTTGACCCTCCAATGCCAATAGTCTTGTATTCCTTAATAAAATCCATTCTTTAATCCATGTTAACGCTGCCGCTTGATAGTACAATTCCCAATTCGGAAGGCCAAACCCACCTCTAATTCTTGCATCTTGTAGCATTTTTAAATTAATCCTTGCTCTCTTTCCTTGCCACACATATTTCCACGTTATTTTCTTCGATTCTTCAAAATATTTTTTCTCCAGTTTTATTGGTATAGTTTGAAATAAAAATATTTTTGGTAATATATTCATTTTTATTAATGCTATTCTTCCCATTAGTGATAATTGCAAGTGTCAGCATCCCAGCACTGACATATATAAGGAGAGGAGAAGCTTGAACTTTTGCCTACTTTCTCCATTTCTCCAGGTCTGTTTCAGTTTGTTTTTTCAGTTTGTGATAATTGTCTTCCTTGAGCGTTGCACATCTTGATGTCAGATAGATGCCCAAATATTTCACTTTCTTCACAATTTGAATGTCCAATTTCTCCATCATCTCCTTCTTTTGCTTTTCTCTCATATTTTTAACTAATATTTTTGTCGTATCTTTATTGATTTTCAGACCTGCTACTTTCTCATATTCTTCTATTTGTTCTAAAAGTTTTGGCGCTGTCTCTATTGGGTCTTCCATGATAAACACCAAATCATCCGCAAATGCTTGTAATTTGTATTCTTCTTTTTTAATTCTCATTCCTTTTATTTCCTTTTCCTGCCTCACTTTTCTATTTAAAATCTCTAATGTTAATATAAATAATAATGGAGATAAAGGGCATCCTTGTCTTGTTCCTTTTCTAATATGTATTTTCTCTGTCATTTCACCATTTACCATCACCTTTGCCGCTTGGTCTCTATATATAGTTTGGATCATATTTATAAATCTATCTCCAAAATCCATCATTTTCAACTGTTTTATCATAAATTGCCAATTCACGTTGTCAAATGCCTTTTGTGCATCTAAAAATAACAATTTATCTAAAAATAAATGTTTGTTTCTCTGAGTGTAGTTCATAATATTCTAATGTGTTTAATATAGTTTGCATATTGTTGAATATTATGGGAAATTACATAAAAATAATAGAATATGAATATGAAGAGATATGTATATTAGGAGATTTCAGTGCAATAATAGACAATGAGTTGGACTATAAACCTACAAAATTAAATAAGAAAATAAGAAAAACATTGCCAAAAACTTTTTCCACAATGATAGATGAATTAAGTCTACAAGATGCTTGGAGGCGAAGTCATCCAAAAGAAAAGCAGTACACATTTTACTCAAATAGACATCTATCGTGGTCAAGAATAGACATGATGTGGATGTCAACAGAATTAATAGCTAAAATACAAGAAATTGATATTGGAATAAATGTATGGGCAGACCACAATCCAATAATAATGACATGGAAAGGGAAAAAAAGAAAAATGAGATGGACATTAAATCAAAAATTACTAAATGAAAAGAATTTCCAACAATATATGGAAAAAGAATTGACTTTTTTTTTTTAAGAGAATAAGAAAGAAGATACATCTTTACAAAACGTGTGGGATACCAGTAAAGCATATATTAGAGGATTGGCAATAACATATTTAGGAAAACGAAATAAACAAAATAGAAAAATGCATAAAAGGAGCCTTGGTGGCGCAGCGGACTAAAGTGCTGTTAAGTAGCACTTAGCTGCCAGCTGCCTGCAATTACTGCGAGTTCAAATCTCACCAGGCTCAAGGTTGACTCAGCCTTCCATCCTTCCGAGGTAGGTAAAATGAGGACCTGGATTGTGGGGGCAATAAACTGACTTTGTATAAAAAGAACACCGCTTAGGGGGGGCCGAAAGCCCTACTAAGCAGGTATATACAAAAGTATGAAGGCTATTGATTAACGCATTGTTAGCCACCCTGAGTCTCCGGAGAAGGGCAGCATATAAATCGAACCAATAAAATAAATAAGAATAAATAAGAATTTAGAGGAAGAATATAAGAGATTAGAGATGGAACTACAAAAAAAAAACCTGCACGATAAAAAGATTAAAAATCTGTTGGATTTGAAAAAACATAAGATGAATTTAATGGAAAATGAAGAATTGGCGAATAGAATAAAAGCTACAAAGCAAAAATTTTTTGAAAATGCAAATAAACCAGGACGATGGTTAGCATATAAAATGAAAAAAGAGAAAGAAAAGAAATTAATAAGTCAATTAATAGATTAAGATGGAAAGATGTGTTATAGAAGTGAAGAAAAGAAGAGGATAATTGAGAAATACTATAATGGATTGTATCAGCAAGAAACAGTAGAAGACTGTTAGATAGAATATAGAACAATATTTGAAGAAAACGGAACTGCCTAGAAACCCAGAAAAGTTCAAAAAATTATTAGAAGAAAGAATATCTGTGATGGAATTAATGGAGGGAATTAAAAGACAGAAAAATGGGAAGACACCAGGCCCAGATGGATTACCAGCAGAGGTATATAAAACCCTACAAGATGTACTAAGCAATGTGATGCTGCAAGTATTCAATGAACTATTACTTAAAGCTAAAATTCCGGACTCATGGATGGAGGCATATATAACTTTAATACCAAAAGAAGAGGCAGATCCGCAACAGATAAAGAATTATAGACCGATATCTTTATTAAATGTGGATTATAAGATTTTTGCATCAATCATGGCTGAAAGATTTAAAAAATTACTAAATGAGTTTATACATTTGGATCAAAATGGCTTCTTTCTGGACTATGTTAACCTGCAAGACAATTCAGTAGTTTCTGGAAGTTAATACTCCAAGCCATCATTGAAGGATTTGCTTATGGAAACTGTCCTGGAACAGCATGGACTACAGGTTTTGTTCTGGAATTCTTCAGAATGTTATTTTGCTTAATCAATGACTTTAGACATCCTAATATTTTTCCTAATATCTTTTTCCCATGCCCACCTGAGAGAGATGCTTGAAAATCTTGGGAGAATATTTGATGTGCTTGGAATTTGAGTAAGATATTGAGACCAGAAGAAGAAATTGGAGATTGAGATAGTCCAGTCTCAGTGCTTATGCCTAAACTGGTTATAATTTAATTGCTAGCTAAATACAGGTTATAAACTGTATCAGATATGTTCTGATACAGGTAATCCTCGATTTACGACTGTAATAGAGCCTGCCCATCATGGTCATAAGTTGTGACTGTCATAAAATGGGTCAGTCACATGACCCAACCTGATTTTACAACCTTTATTGCAGTGGTTGTTTAGCCAATCTGTGGTTGTTAAGCAAAACCATGGTCGTTAAGCGAACTAATGGTTAGTTATGGGTGCAGTTTTGCCAAAAACCGGAAGTGCCAGTTTGGAAGTGCCAAAACTGGCATAACTGGGAGGGGGCAACCATTGGAACTTCAAATCTGGGTCATAAGTAGCCCCAAAGTAAGTCTGTTGTAACTTTAAATGAGTGCTAAGCAACTAGTTGCAAGTTGAGGACTACCTATATGTTCTGTATGTATCAGATATGTTCTGAATCCCATTATATATGAACAACATGGGTGTACTTCATATAAGATTAAAAGAACATGGAATGATTTCTACTTCTTTTTTAATTTTACAGAAAAATATGCCAAAATTTAACAAAATTCCTTTCTACCTCCAACCTCATTCCTCTTCAGGAGCAAAAACATTAAAGAAGTAAGTATTGAGCAGAGAATCAAAATGATTATAAGAGCATGGAAAAGTAAGTTCAATTCTGTTCAGATCAGTCCTACAGCTCAGCACCGAATCTCCTTTGTCTCTAGGGATCGGCTCTCAGCCAGTGATATGTTGCAAGTTAGGAAGGTGATGGAGCATGTTTATGAAAAAATAATAAACCTAGACAATGAGTCTCAGATGACAACCTCTTCCAATAATGAAAAAGCTGGGGAACAAGAAAAAGAGGAAGACATCACAGTTGTAGCAGAGGAGAAGATTGAACTCTTGTGTCAAGACCAGGTATGCAATTTTGAGCTCCTTACAGAAAGAGAAAGGGTGGTGTGGGACTAGAGAAAGTATAAATCAGTGTTTCCCAAGCTTGGCCACTTGAAGATGTGTGGACTTTTAACTCTTAGAATTCCCCAGCCATCATTCTGAGAGTTAAAATCCACACAACTTGAAGTGGCCAAGGTTGGGAAACTTTGGTCTAAATGTTCCAAACATTGTACTGTATATAAAAAAGACAAGCTGGGTGGTCTTGAGTTTTGTAAATTACCTTGTATACTTCTGAAGGCCAAAATATGGCTTCTAGGCTCGTGCCTCGGCGTGCATATTTTCCAATGAAACAGACCGAGACAGGAAGATCATTTTATTACGATTTATTCAGAACATTCTGATTAAAAAGGATTCCCCCTCATTCATAGGGGGAACCTCAAGACCCATCTTACATTCCCTTTTATAGTTAAGACATCAAAATAAATTACAAGATAAAGGTTGATTGGACAGGACAAAAGTAACCTCTCCCTTGCATAAGAAATCAGTTACATGTAGTCAAAACATGTTACATGTGTGTCCATTTAAATGAGGTCTGACAAAAGCAGGGGTGTAAGATGATAATGAGGAAAAAAAGTCATAAGGTTGTTTGGAGTTCACGGAGAGAGAAACCAGGTACCAATTAGTGCTAGCAAGCTTTCTCGTACCAGAAGACAAATTCCAGACATCCAATTAAAGCAAACACAGTCCCATCCTATCCTGACCTGGGGAACAAAAAGTTTTTATCATTTCAGTTTAGGAATGTTAGAAGCTATCAATCCATTCTACATTCCAGTCTCCAATGGTTTGATAAACGATTAACATCATTTAAAAAGAGAGAGAAATAAGTCAAAATACAAAATAATTATGTTGGTTAGCAATACTAACAATACTACAGAGTCCATGTTGGTACTACAGAGTCCATCCTGTGTGGCCCTCACTTCAGAAGTTTTGAACACTGACTCAACAGGTGCTCCCAAAGGGTTCTTCCCTGCCACAAAGGATGAAAACATATTGCATTAAATCAATATTTCTAAACCTTAGCTATTTTAAAATCCTGGCTGGGGAATTGTGTAAATTGAAGTCCACACATCTTTAAATGGCCACAGTTGAGAAGCTCTGCATTTAATAGCAGGACTTCTCATCTCCTGTTGCACAATAGACTAACTCAAGCCTTAAGTGGGTGGATATGACTTGGAATGCATTGTCTGATAACTTTTCTGGAAATTTTATTTTTTCTAGAATTCATAGAAAAGGAGAAATTCTTCTGTATAGGGCAAAATTTCCTTGAGCAACAAGCAAGCAAGCAAAACTGCACTGTTTTCTTCACAAAGGGATCTCATTGTGAAGGGAACAAGTCCAGTTATCTGATATAACTGATCTGGAGACAGTTTCAGATTTATGCTTTTAGTGCACAAGCTAAACCGTGTTACTTATTTTGAGTGTGTTTCTCAAGCTTGCATTAGCTCTTGGAAGAGAAAGTTGCAGGCTTCCAACAAAGTTAAGAACAAGGCATGCACTTCATCAGCTGGAGTATATTATTCCCTAAATCTAAATTATTTTATATGACAGGTTTTGGATCCAAATATGGACCTTCGAACTGTCAAGCATTTCATATGGAAAAGTGGGGGTGATTTGACACTTCACTACCGACAGAAGTCAACGTGAGCCAAGTGGTGGACCCAACTGGTTATTTAAGTAATTAACCAGCTTCCTGTGCTGGTTCCACCTTAGTACTCTAGAAGCCCACTTAAATGCTAAGTTCTGACATTTTAAATGCCTCAGCACAGACAGAATCTACTTGAGGTGACTAATAAATCTGTAACATAGATGAAATCGGTATGATGTAAACTCAAGGTTGTCCATAGCAAGGTCAAGCAAGAGTGATATAAGAACCCCTTGACTGGTTCCTGTTAAGGTGTGTACAGAGACAAGGTGACCCAGTGCAGATATCTCTGCAGTTCTCCATTTATTTCCAAGATTATCATCCTTCATTCACTCAAGCTTGATATGAAAACTCTTTCAGTCCTGCTGTTCATTCTCAGGTTTTTTTTTAAACCCTGCATGTATTGTACTTTGCTAATACATTCCATACAGTAAATTTTGACCACTTTGCCAGATAAATCTACTTACTGTGCAACAGATTATGTTTCTTGAAGTAGAACAGTCTCTGACTGGAGAGGCTAATGTCCTTGCTGATGATTATCTTTCAACTTTGATTTTTCTAAGAAAACATTTTGATAGTAAGAATCAGTAGGCTGTGTTATTACAGGGTCAGTTCAATGTGTGAACATCATGATGGAATTCGTTCAGCATCTTTAACTAGACTTCAAAACACATAATTTCTGTTGTCCTAGAAGGTGACATCCTGGTTCAGTTCCATAGGATCATATTCTACATTTGATAGCAAACTTGATCAGTGTGATAGCAAAAAAAGTTTTTCCTTAAATTGTTTTATATGCATTTTGGGATATTTTTATTGATGTTGTAAACTGTGCACACCTTGGGGTTTTTTTGTTTTTTTTGCACTGTTTCTAAATATTTGACAGCTGTTTCTTATTTGCATTGTAGTCTTGTAGACTCTAATTTATTACAAAAGGTGGGAGGAAATACCCCAGTGGCTAAGCAAGAAAAACTGAATTTAAGTGAAACAGAAGCATTGTGATAATAGTTTAAGAGTTCTGATTTGAAACAGAAGCACAAATAGCTTTTTAAAACACACTCTAATAAACTTGGATTCTTCCTTCCTTCCTGTTCCTCCTGAAATTAACACTTTTATTCCTGATGAGTGCTGGATATACAGTCATGGCCGTAAATGTTGGCACCCCTGAAATTTTTCCAGAAAATGAAGTATTTCTCACAGAAAAGTATTGCAGTAACACATGTTTTGCTATACACATGTTTATTCCCTTTGTGTGTATTGGAACAAAACCAAAAAAGGGAGGAAAAAAAGCAAATTGGACATAATGTCACACAAAACTCCAAAAATGGGCTGGACAAAATCATTGGCACCCTTTACTTAATATTTGGTTGCACACCCTTTGGTAATAAATAACTGAAATCAGTCACTTCCGATAACCATCAATAAGCTTCTTACACCTCTCACCTGGAATTTTGGACCACTCTTCCTTTGCATAGTGCTCCAGGTCTCTCTTATTGGAAGGGCGCCTCTTCCCAACAGCAATTGTAAGATCTCTCCACAGGTGTTCAATGGGATTGAGATCTGGACTCATTGCTGGCCACTTCAGAACTCTCCAGTGCTTTGTTGCCATCCATTTCTGGGTGCTTTTTGACGTATGTTTAGGGTCATTGTCCTGCTGGAAGACCCAAGATCTCCGACGCAAACCCAGCTTTCTGACACTGGGCTCTACAGTGCGACCCAAAATCCGTTGGTAATCCTCAGATTTCATGATGCCTTGCACACATTCAAGGCACCCAGTGCCAGAGGCAGCAAAACAACCCCAAAACATCAGTGAACCTCCACCATATTTCACTGTAGGTACTGTGTTCTTTTCTTTGTAGGCCTCATTCCGTTTGCAGTAAACAGTAGAATGATGTGCTTTACCAAAAAGCTCTATCTTGGTCTCATCTGTCCACAAGACGTTTGCCCAGAAGGATTTTGGCTTACTCAAGTACATGTTGGCAAACTGTAGTCTTGCTTTTTTATGTCTGTGTCAGCAGTGGGGTCCTCCTGGGTCTCCTGCCATAGCGTTTCATTTCATTTACATGTCGACGGATAGTTCGCGCTGACACTGATGCTCCCTGAGCCTGCAGGACAGCTTGAATTGCTTTGGAACTTGTTTGGGGCTGCTTATCCACCATCCAGACTATCCTGCGTTGGCACCTTTCATCAATTTTTCTCTTCTGTCCATGCCCAGGGAGTGCCATGGGTTGCAAACTTCTTGATAATGTTGCACACTGTGGACAAAGGCAAATCTAGATCTCGAGATGAACTTGTAACCTTGAGATTGGTGATATTTTTCCACAATTTTGGTTCTCAAGTCCTCAGACAGTTCTCTTCTCCTCTTTCTGTTGTCCATGCTTAGTGTGGCACACACAGACACACAATGCAAAGACTAAGTGAACTTCTCTCCTTTTTATCTGCTTTCAGGTGTGAGTTTTATATTGCCCACACCTGTTACTTGCCCCAGGTGAGTTTAAAGGAGCATCACATGCTTGAACCAATCTTATTTATCCACAATTTTGAAAGGGTGCCAATGATTTTGTCCAGCCCATTTTTGGAGTTTTGTGTGACATTATGTCCAATTTGCTTTTTTTCCACCCTTTTTTGGTTTTGTTCCAATACACACAAAGGGAATAAACGTGTATAGCAAAACATGTGTTACTGCAATACTTTTCTGTGAGAAATACTTCATTTTTTGGAAAAATTTCAGGGGTGCCAACATTTACGGCCATGACTGTAGACTACACCTGATAAGACATTGGTGGTTTGTTTTAACTGTAGGGACATAAGAAAAAACATTGTTCTAACATTGCTTTTGCAGCATGGGAGCTGCTTGTAGAATCACCCTCATAAGTAGAGAAGAGGAGGAAGTAGATATTTGATCTAGCAGTCCTGTTGGGGCTGGACACAAGTTATACCAACCAGTAAAGAAGATACAGGGTTTTGTTTTATTGACTAATAGTATGCCTTTTGAGTTGTTCAGCTGTCTTTTTCTGAGTATTTTTCTTTCAGGGGATAACAGTTTTTCTACTGACTGTTGGGCAAATAACAGCTGCTTTCAAGGGTTTTCTTCTTGTTTATTGTGTGGTGTATAACCACACACTTGTCAGGTTTCGGTGTCATCTTCAAATAAATTGCATTTCCAAACAAATAGTCTTTGATGAAATCTTTCATTTATTAAGCACGACAATCTGTCCCCGATTATGTCGTAGCCAACACTGACTTCCTGACCCCAAACCTTCCCTTTCCATTCCCCAATTCTCTGCGTCTCATTGGCCATCTTCCAAATCACTCTCCCCATATCTACTACTTCAGCTCCCAGGAATGTCCCCCCTCGCATCTCATCTCCTAGGGGATATTATCTTCAGGGAAAATAAGTAGGTGAAAAGTCAAGCGTCCTCTTGCCAGCTGCCCCCTCTTCTCCTCCTTATGTCAGCACTGGAACGAATGTAGTTTGGAGTGCTGACATCCGGCCTCTCCCCCTTCATTTTTCCAGGGAGGCCTGTTGCAAGACAAACAACAAGTTAAGTACCGTTACCCCATCCGAGGGTGTGTCCCACCCCCTCCCGCCTTGTCTGGGTGATCTGCATGGAATTTGGCTATAAGGCGGTCAGCTTGGATGTTTGTGCTCTTCACCCAGGAAGCCTCTGACAATGGGTAACCCTTCCACTTAATTAAATATTGGAGGCGCCCCCTGTGCCATCTCGAATCGAGAATTCACTGTACCTCATAGTGAGTGTGCCCCCCAATGACCAGGGGCCCTGGGGGGGGGTCACGTGGCACCGGCCTTAAAGTTGACCCCACCACAGGCTTCAGGAGGCTATTGTGGAAAACGGGATGTATCTTGCCTAGTAGTCGGGGCAACTGCAGTTGTACTGTAACAGGGTTGATTACTTTTACTATAGGGAATGGTCCTATAAATTTCAGGCCCAATTTCCTGTTCGGGAGTCTTAAGTCTCAAATACTTGGTGGAGAGGTAGACCTTCTCTCCCACTCGAAATGGTCTTTGGGGGGTTCAGTGCTTGTCTGCCTGTTTCTTATAGGATTGTGCCGCCTTGGCCAACGCCCTCGCCAGGTCAACAGCGCCCATCTCACTGCGAACGCTTCCTTTTCCCACACCTCCCATCGTCTTTCTGTGTCGGTGAGTTTGCGGGATGTGTAGACATAAGGTTGTAGATTCCCTTGGCTGTTCTTTTGGAGTAGCACAGCCCCCACTGCCACATCGCTGGCATCTGCTTGGATGACGAAGGGTTGTTCGGGGTCAGGATGCTTTAAGACCGGTTCTTTTGCAAACATTTCTTTTAGTGTTTTGAATGCCTGTTGGCAGGCCAGGTCCCACTGTAGAGGTTGTCCTGGGCGGGGTTTTGTTGCTGGACTCCCTGTTTTTAGGAGGTCCGTCAGAGGTTTGGCAGTTCTTGCAAAAGAGGGGATGAATTGTCTGTAGAAGTTCGCGAACCCCAGGAAGCTTTGCAGTTGTCTGCGGGTGCGAGGGGTTTGCCAGTTTAGAACTGATTGTACTTTGGCTGGGTCCATTTCTATCCCCTCGTTTAATACTCGGTAGCCTAAGTAGTCTAGCCGTGACTGGTGGAACTTGCATTTTGATAGCTTGACATATAGGTTCGCCCCCAGCAGTTTTTCCAGCACTTGGCGGACGAGGGGTATGTGTTCGTCTATGGTTTCCGTGTAAATGAGAATGTCATCTAGGTAGACGAGGACTCCCTTATAGAGGTGCTCATGTAGAACCTCATTTATCAATTGCATGAACACCGCCGGGGCTCCCTGCAGTCCAAATGGCATCACCTTAAATTGGAAACTCCCTAGGGGGCAGTTGAATGCTGTTTTCCACTCATCTCCTTCCCTGATGCGTACCCGGTAGTAGGCTTCGTGGAGGTCTAGTTTGGTGAAAACTTTCCCTTTGGCCAGGTGGGCTAGCATGTCTTTCATGAGGGGAAGGGGATATAAGACAGTGTTGTTAACTCTAAAATCAACCACCAGGCGCATAGAGCCGTCTTTCTTCTCTTTGAAGAGGACCGGTGCCGCGACCCGTGGTTTGGCTGGCTCAATGAAACCCCTTTGTAGGTTCTTGTCTATGTAGTTCCGCATTTCTTGCATTTCACAGGGCGTCATGGCATACAATTTGGGTTTAGGTAGTTTCGCTCCAGGGATGATCTCGATGGCACAATCGGCCTCGCGGTGGGGGGCCAGAACGTCACACTCGGCCTCGCTAAACACCTCTGCAAGGTCTTGGTACTCCTCTGGGATTTTTTTTTTAATTTGATTTATATGCCGCCCTTCTCCGGAGACTCAAGGCGGCTTACAATGTGCTCAGCAATTTGATCTGTCTCATGGGAGCTGTCGGAGGCGGCCGCCAGTTGCTCTGGTGTACCCTTAGGGAGGGACCCTTGTGTCAGTGGCGTCTTCCCTTGCTGTGGCGGGAGGGATTGGGGCCCCTGCATGGGGGGCGTCTCGCCTGGTTGGAGCGGCAGGGGTTGGGGGCCCTTTGCTATCCTCAGCCTGCGGGTTCCCTCTTGCCACCAGATGATGGGGCCCCATTTGTCTAGCCAAGAGAGTCCCAGTATGACTGGATCTGTCATTTTGGGGGCTATTATGAACCGAATCATTTACCAGTGATCTGCTAGTTCCAGCTTCACTGGTTCGGTCAGGTGTGTGGCGTAAGTTCCCCCCACTAGAGATCCATCAACTTGTTCAAATCGGATTGGGTGGTTGAGCTTTTTGACTCGGATCCCCAATTTTAGGACCGTGGGTAGGTTAATCAGGCACCTCGTGCAGCCTGAATCTATTAGGGCTTGGAAAGTCCCTTGGGTCCCTGTTTTTGGGGCCGTTAGGCGTATAGGAAAGAGAAAAGGGTGGATGGGTCCACTCACCATTGGGTCGTCTTCACCCTCGTCCTCGCTGTCATACGATTCGGGGGATTGATTTCCATCATCTGGGATCCCCCTTGTTTCGGTTAGGTGGGCGAAGACCTCTGGACCCTGGGGGATTTTCCGTGGCGCGTTGGTGGGGCGCTTGGGCCCTTGTTCCGGTCGTGCCTTGGGCGGTGGGTCTGATCTCGGCCTTGGGGTTCCAAACGCTGCTGCCAGGTGACCAATCCCCCCACACCTGTAGCACCTCAGCGGGCTCCGTGGGAGGACAGGCCTCTGGGTAGGCTGTGGTGCTGTGGTTTCCTGTCTAATGGGTGGTCCCTGGTCCGATTGGCCCCTCTGCTTGCCATCTGGTTGCTTTGACATGTCGTTGGCTCGCAACCCTCTGTCGACTTTTATCGCTACTCGGAACCATTCGGAGAGTCGGTTCGGGATGTCCCGATAAGCGGTCACTTGTGCGATTCGCTTGTCTAGGCTTGTTCTAAAGAAATACACCAGTAGTCGCTCTGGTAAAGGAGGTAAGGTCCCAATGACTCTCCTGAATTCACGGATATGCTCTCTGATGGGCCTCCCCTTCTGCATTATTTTATTTATTTATTTATTTATTTATTTATTTATTTATTTGATTTGATTTGTTTTGATTTCTATACCGCCCTACTCCCGAAGGACTCAGGGCGGTGCACAGCCAAACAATAAAATACATACATACAAAATTTAAAAGTGGAATTAAAATCAAATTAAATAGTTTTGGCCCAGACAAATTAAAACCCCAATCAATTTAAAATCTATTTTAAAATTTGAATATATAAAATACTAAAAAATTAAAAAATTAAAAATCTTTTATAAAAGAGGGAGAAAATTAGGCCAGGCCCGCCTGGTGAAATAAAAAGGTCTTTAAGGCACGGTGGAAGGTGCGCAGATCCGGGATCCTCCGTATCTCTGGGGGGAGCTCGTTCCAGATAGTTGGTGCCCCCACAGAGAAGGCTCTCCCCCTGGGGGCCGCCAGTCGGCATTGTTTGGCCGATGGCACCCGGAGGAGCCCCTCTCTATGGGAGCGTACCGGCCGGTGGGAGGCTATTGGTGGTAGTAGGCGGTCCCGCAAGTACCCAGGTCCTGAGCCATGGAGCGCTTTAAAGGTGGTAACCAAAACCTTGAAGTGCACCCGGAAGACCACCGGGAGCCAGTGCAGCTCGTGCAGGAGGGGTGTTACATGGGAACGCCATGTCGCTCCCATTACCACCCGCGCGGCCGCACTCTGCGCCAGTTGGAGCCTCCGGGTGCTCCTCAAGGGGAGCCCCATGTAGAGAGTGTTACAATAGTCCAGGCGGGAGGTGACGAGGGCATGAGTGACTGTGCATAAGGAGTCCCGATCCAGAAAGGGACGCAACTGGGGGATCAGGCGAACCTGATGAAAAATCTTCCCGGTCACGGCCGTCAAGTGCTCTTCTAAAGACAGCCGTGAATCCAGGAGGACGCCCAAGTTGCGCGCCCTCTCCGTAGGTTCCTGAGCTCGTCCTCCACATAGGGGTCCTCCTCTGCCTCCTCGAACCGGGCTCGTAGTAGTTGTAAGAACCCATCTGTGTCTTGCAGTTGGGGAGCCCTGTTCTTGTAGAGGGCTGCTGACCACCTCCTTGCTTCTCCCTCCAACCCTTCTGAAATGGCACTCACTAGGGCTCTGGGAAATGGGTAGAGGTGTCCATAGCGCTCAATGTAGACCTCAGCTGTGTCGAGGAATTGGGCTAGCTGGTCTGGATCGCCATCGAACTTCCTTCTGAAACGGTGTGGGTCCTCCCTCGCTGCCCTCTCCTCCCAGTGTGGGGCTCTGCAAACCTGGCCTCGGTGCCACTGGTCCTCTTCCTCATCTCTCATTCTAGGGTAGGGAGGTGATGTCCTATTCAGGCTGCTCTGCTTGCTGTGTAAGGGAGGAACCCATGGATGCATCTTTGGGCTCCTTCTCCTTCTGCTGAGGGGCGGGGGGGGAAGGGCTGTGTTTCAGTCTACGGCCTCTCGGTTCATCAGCCCAAATTGGCTCCCTCTTCTCCTTTGGCCTGCGTGATGGCCCCTCCTCCCGAAGGATGGCACGGTCAAATTTCTCCTTCAATTCGTCTATGGGGCTCTCGAGTGGCTTCCCTGAAGCTTTTTGGGGCCTGGCCTGCTGCCAGTCCCATAGCCAGTCTGTCCTCCCCAATTCACTTAGGGGTTTCCCCTTCCCCTGAACGCTCGGCAAGGGAAACTCAGCCTCTGTGGATTTTGGCAAAACCCCCGAATACTCATCTTTTCTCTTCTTGGGTTGTAGCACGATCGTCTGATCTTGGCTGTCTGGCAGCTTTGATGGAGGAGGGGGGAGTTGAGGCTCCGTAGTATCCAAGCTGGTTGGGATCAGAACTGGTTCTTTTCCAGTTGCCTGAATTAAGCTCTCCGCGGACAGCTTACTTTCTGCCATGACGTCTGGGCTGCGTCTCCATTCACTCCATACATCTGGAAGGGAGCTGGAGGTTTGGAGGTCAGCCAGCTTGGCTTGGAAAGGAGTGTTGGCTATCTGTCAGGTTTCGGTGTCTTCAAATAAATTGCATTTCCAAACAAATAGTCTTTGATGAAATCTTTCATTTATTAAGCACAACAATCTGTCCCCGACTATGTCGTAGCCAACACTGACTTCCTGACCCCAAACCTTCCCTTTCCGTTCCCCAATTCTCTGCGTCTCATTGGCCATCTTCCAAATCACTCTCCCCATATCTACTACTTCAGCTCCCAGGAATGTCCCCCCTCCCATCTCATCTCCTAGGGGATATTATCTTCAGGGAAAATAAGTAGGTGAAAAGTCAAGCGTCCTCTTGCCAGCTGCCCCCTCTTCTCCTCCTTATGTCAGCACTGGAACGAATGTAGTTTGGAGTGCTTATAGACATTGCAAGATTGTCAAAATGACTGTGGTGCTGCAAATAAACATGTTTGGGATGGCCACTTGTACAACACAAGTCATTGTTTAATGGTCTGATTTGGAATTATGCCTGCACACGTTTGGGCATGTTCCTTTGTATAAATTTCATCTTTATGTGCAGGAGTATAGTTTGCCACATCTGTGCAATGTTGCAGTTTAGTGGAATAGGTGAATTCATTGGTTAAACCTAACTAATTTATCCTGAATTAGTAATCTTTAAAAGTCTGTAATTCAATTTTTATACTCTCCATATTTCCACCAAAAGTAAATATTAACTCTGTTCTCCTTTTATTTTTAAAATTAGCCAAGATTTCAGTTTTATTTTCTACAAGTTTCAGAAAGATTATCAGAAGGCCTGCCAATGCCAAAAGGACAGTTATGTATTTCACAATTGTATAGAAATAAGATTTACTGTATGACTGTTTTGCACTTGCTGTGTAACTTACAAATGTTCATAGGAGATGTTTATTATCTGGTGAGTTTTTAAGAACATCCTGTATTTTCATGAAAGTATCTCCCCAGGGCATGTTACAAAATTGAGCTCTGCTGCTTTCTTCAATTAAAATGTAGTGCAAAGTACAATATGAGCATAGGACAATGGCTGTTAATCCTTGGCATTTTAGGCTATGCCTGGCAAAACCCTGTGTGAAATGTTGGAGGACTCCTGAGAGCAGCATGTTTGTAAAACAGCCTTTTGAGAGAAAAGAAGCCAAACACTAGCTGTGCTTATTTTTGAAGAGTGTTTTGAAACTGTGATTAATAGGTTTGGCCAGATGTAATCAGAGTAATTGAAAAAAATCCAAGAGTTACATCTCAGAGTCTACAGGCCTCAGTTATGTTAAATTTTGAAGTCCATGACAGTACAATTAGGAAAAGACTGAACAAGTATGGTTTGTTTGGGTTACCAGGAAAGCCTCTTCTCTCTAAAAAGAACATGCCAGTGTGGCTTAGGTTTGCAAAGTTGCATCTGAACAAATCACAAGACTTTTGGAACACTGTCCTTTGCACAGATGAGACTAAAGTGAAGATGTTTGGCCATAATACACAGTGCCACATTTGGCGAAAACCAAACACAGCATATCAACACAAACCTCTCATACCAACCATCAAGCACAGTAGTGGAGGGGTGATGATTTGGGCTTGTTTTGCAGCCACAGGACCTGGGCACCTTGCAATCATTGAGTTGACCATGAGCTCCTCCGTATACCAAAGTATTTTAGAATCAAATGTGAGGCCATCTGTCCGACAGCTAAAGCTTGGCCGACATTGGGTCATGCAACAGGACAATGATCCCAAGCACACAAGCAAATCTAAAACAGAATGGCTGAAAAAGAAAAGATTCAAGGCGTTTCAGTGGCCCAGTCAAAGCCCAGACCTCAACCTGATTCAAATGCTGTGGCGGGACCTCAAGAGAGCTGTGCACAAACAAATGCCCACAAACCTCAATGAACTGAAGCAATGTTGTGAAGAAAAGTGGGCCAAAATTCCTCCACAACGATGTGAGAGACTGATACAGTCATACAGAAAACAATTTCTTAAAGTTATTGCTACTAAAGATGGTTCTACAAGCTATTGAATCATAAGGTGTACTTAGTTTTTTACACATGGCTTCTTCATTTTGGCTTTCTTTTTGTAAAATGATGACATGGTGTAGTCATGTGCTGTTCATCTGAGCTTGCATTTACCTACTTTTAAGAACTGCTAAGGACCAGATGGTTTTTACTATGTCCTGATATGTAAAACCATAGAACTCAAAAGAGGGTGTACTTTCTTTTTCACGTGACTATAGCTTGTTTCCAAACTACAGTCTTTAGTGTTATCACTAAGCAGAACTAACATGGATATACAAACCCTGGAGCCAACTGATTGCTGTTCTCAGGAGTACAGTAGTGTGATTGGAAAAAGCTGAATTCTGCAATTCAGAAACCAATTAAATGTTTCTGGAGCATGTAAAACCAGGACCTTCTGGTGCTAATACTTCAAATCCCAGGGGCAAAATATGTCCTTTAAAGGGCTAGGCCTCTTTGGTTTACAATCAGTCAATTCCTGGGCATTTTTGTCACTGCTGTCTGTTTTGGGTGGAGTGGGGGTCTCAGCCCCACTGTGATGTCAGACAGTTTCTTCAGCGTCAGCATCCATTCCAGATGGTGTGTTTGGAGACAGGTCTGTAGGAAGGGGTAGCAGAGGAGACAGGGAAGGCCTTTCCTCAAGTAATTTGGGATGAGAGCTCCTGTCTGCTTGAAGAGAGACCAATTCTTCTGAGAATGGAAGAGAGGCCTGTTTTAAAGAAAAAGACACACAAACTAACATTGTTTGTAGTATTTACTGCAAAGGGCACAGATCTCAAGGCAGTGACTGCTAATATTTGAAAAAAAAATGGCATGGACTGTCCTGAATCAAAATGGATGTTACATTGAACACTGTTCACACATTAGCAAGGATGTGTTCTCACAAATGCTTTTCCACTTTGAATAACACTCTCAATGCAGTTTACACACACACAATACCAAAAGTCAGGCCCCAAAGATTATTATATGAAGTAGCTGATAACCAGGCATTGCCCGGGTATTTATTTATTGCCGGCTCCCCCCTCTCTGTGTGTATCTCTCCTCTCTCTCCCCCTCTCTATCACCCCCCCTCTATCTCTTGTGTGTCTGTCTCTCTCCCCCCTCTATCTCCCCCTCTTTGTAGCTCTCTCTCTCTGTCTCTCCCTCTGTCTGTATCTCTGTGTGTGTCTCTCCCCCCTCTGTATCTCTGTCTCTCTCCCCCTGTCTCTGTGTGTCTCTGCCCTCTCTCTGTCTCTGTCCTCGTCTCCCCCCTCTCTGTGTATCTTTCTCTGTGTCTCCCTCTCTTCCCCCCCCGTATCTCTCTCCCCTCTGTATCTCTCTCTCTCTATCTCTATCTCTCCCCCCCCCCGATTCTGATATGAGGCGTTGGGCAGGCCATGAGGCACTCTCGCAGCACCTTGCACAGCAGAGTGAAATTTAGCACGCTTCACAATGGGGGAGATGGGGTCCCCTCCTACTGGAGCCCATTACAACGCGGAGCGACAATGTGATCCTGCCCCACTCACCCCTAGCAACAGGACGCGGCTTACAGCTCTCAGCCCAATGTGGTGGGAGGGCTGCCTTGAGCGCAAATCTGGTGTGAAGGCAAGTACAGGGTCGCTTTGCTCCTGCACCAAGGCTCTGGCCATCACCTTGCCATGTCCCCCCGCCCCGGCAGCTCTTTGGCTGAGTGCGATGGGCGCAAGCTCCAACCCGAAGTGGCAGGAGGTGAAGGCTGCCTTGAACACAAATGTGGCGCGAAGGCAAGTATAGAACTGCTTCACTCCTGCACTAAGGCTCTGGTGGCCCTCCTCCCCCTCCTTCTCTCGCGATCCCTGGCTGGCTGTGGCGGGGCCAGGAGGGTGTGCCGTTGCCATGGCAACTCCACTGTGCTGTACAGTAGAAGCCATTTTAAGGCACAACAGGCTGTATCTTAACAGAACACACACCCCAAGGGGTGTTAGGGCAGTGGTAAAATCTTTTTTTTTTTTGCCACCGGTTCTGTGGGCGTGGCTTGGTAGTGGTCATGTGACTGGGTGGACATGGCCAACTTTTTTTTTTTACTTTTTAAAGCATTTTTAACTAGTAAAAATGCTTTAAAAAGTAAAAAAAAGGTTCCGATGATCAACACCTAACCAGCCTGACCCCCCTCGCCAAGCCAGACCCAACGCCTCCTAGCCCTGAAGATTGCCCACCTTTCCACCTCGGCCACCCAGTCTGGCTGCTCCCCCTTTTCACTCACCCTGAGCTTCCTGCTGCGGATTTTCACGCCTTGCTTCACGCGCCCAGGATTGTCGCACTCATCGTCTTCTTCCTCCTCTCCGTCTTCCAAGTGGAGAAACGCCAGGAGCAAGCGCAAAAAGAAGCGTGTGCTTGCTCCTGGCATTTCTCCATTTGTAGGAAGCTTTTGTACCTGTGAAGGCAAGTCTGACTTCCTGCGCTGCTCGCTAAAAACCTCACCAGTACCGCTGTGCACACGGCTTGTTTGTGTGTGTGTGTGTGTGTGTGTGTGTGTTTGCTCCTGGTCTTTCGCAGCAGCCCATGCCTGACGTACCGTCCCCGGCTGGCGACCCCCAGGGAGAGGGCCTTCTCTGTGGCAGCACCTGCCCTCTGGAACGATTTGCCCCCGGAGATACGAAGGATACCAGATCTCCGGGCCTTTCGCCGTGCCCTAAAAACTTTTCTTTTCCATCAAGCAGGGCTGGCGTGAAACACCCCCCCTTTTTTTTAGCTCTTTTTAGCTTTTAAGTGTAAATTGGGTTTTAATTGGATTGTTTTAAATTGTGGGCCAAAGCTGTATAATTATTTTAACTGATTTTAAATTTTGTATTGGTATGTTTTTTATCCTTGGCTGTGCACTGCCCTGAGTCCAATAGGAGAAGGGCGGTATATAAATTGAAATAATAATAATAATAATAATAATAATAATAATAATAATAATAATAATAATAATAATAATAATAATATCCTCCCGATCAGCTGGGACTCGGGAGGCAGAGAATAGATGGGGCAGGGCCAGTCAGAGGTGGTATTTACCGGTTCTCCGAACTACTCAAAATTTCCGCTACCGGTTCTCCAGAACTGGTCAGAACCTGCTGAATACCACCTCTGATCACAGAGCACTACTAAATCTTTGCCAATAAATGAGATGTCCTTCTGGCCTAAAAGGAAAAAGTAAATCCCCTCCTTACCCTTGCAGAGAAAAAAAGGATGAGGAGCTGAAGTGAAGCCCTGCCACCCTTCGAATCATAACTGTTAAGGATATTCTTGGCTCATAACCGATGTTATGGGTTATTAAGCAGAGTACCCCTTGAGTATGCACATGAAAGCAACTGAGAGTGAATAACCACAGTTAATATACTGACACACTGAGTTGTGATAGTCTTTTACTTTTTAGAAAAAAGTAAAGCAAAGTCCAGTAACAATCGAAGTCATACGCAGATAAGGCGATAGTTAAAATATCAATTCAGGGATATTCCAAGTACAAAGTCTTCTTACCAGTTGTCATTACACAATAAAACAGTTCTTGAGTTTCAAACAGGAACAAGTTCAGTATTAAAACATTCAATAAATAGTAGAAAGCAACAAGTAGCAATGCAGATAAAATGGTGTAGTGTCCACAAGCCATGATTCAAGCTTCCCTTTAAGTACATTGGGTACAGATCTTAGCCAATCAGGATACAGGATGATGCAATACAGTCTTAAAGCTATATAATACCTTTTGACAAACGTATTGATAGTTTATATATTGCCTGACCAACTAGTTAGACAATAGCCATTTCCTAACAATAACAACTTCACCAAAGTTGGAAAAACCCCTTTCCTCTTTTGCAGAAGAGACTGGGGGAGGGAAGGTCTCAGCCATTTCCCCTTCAGGAGACTGAAGTGACATTTCTATCTTCCAATATCCATCTATTAAGCAGGTGTTCTTATTTATGCTTATGTTTATGTACCTCTATATAGTTTCATAGCTAAAATCAGTCTATGTGAATTACTTACAGGTAGTTCTCGACATACAAACCATAATGAAGCCTGCCCATTATGGTTATATGTTGTAACAGTCATACAATGGGTCAGCTACATGACCAACCCAATTCTACTATCTTTTTTGCAGCAGTCGTTAAGCAAATGTGGCAGTTGTTAAAAAAATGCCACAGTTATCAAGAAAACCCATTGTTCACTATGGCGTGGTTTTGCCAAAAACTGGAAATAACTTCCACTTTTCAGCAAAACTCTCATAAAACAAAGTCACATGACCATGGGACGCTGCAAACAGCCATAAATGCAGCTGTGTTGCTAAGTACCCTAAGTGCGGTCACATGACTGAAGAGGGGGCAACCATCAGAAATTCAAAACCAGGTCATAACTCCCTTATTAGAAATTATATTTCTATGTGAGTGTAAAAGGTGATTTTCTAGTGTGCCATAAAGAAACCCAGCAACCAGAAGGAAAGGTTTCACTCTTCTATTATATGAACCTCCTGTCACTGTTCTCTATTCCAGAAACCAACCACTTATCCTGTCTTAACTCTTCCCGAAAGGATTTGCAGGGAGGGGGAGTGTTTTCCATTTTTTTCTAGGCTGTTAACTCTCCCTCCTGTGCTTCACCCTTGACACACCTGTTAAGCCCCAGGGTTCTGTATTTTGAATGTAAAGACCATTGTTTTTCTTTTTTTAAAAAAATATTTTTTATTATAGTTCAAAAAACCAAAGACAAATGTATAATAGTTTTTCTATCACGGTGTAACATCACCAAAATATCCATGTATATATACACCAATAATCAGAAAGTAAAAATAGAAAATTTGGATTGCTAGGGGTACACGGCAGGGTTGTCCACTCTCTCCGCTATTATTTGTGCTAACACTAGAACCATTGCTTAGGGAGGTTAGGAGGAATACGGAAATAAGAGGAATGAGGGTTAGGCATGAGGAGGTGAAAGTTCAGGCATATGCGGATGATCTAGTTTTCATACTGGAGGATCCATCAGAATCAGGACCAAAGCTATTACAGGTACTTAGGGATTTTGGGAAAGTAGCAGGATTATTAATTAACGAGGAAAAAAACAAAAATATTAGTTAAGAATATGACGCAGAGGCAGAGATGTCAGTTGGAGGGACTCCTGGGGATGCAGACAACTAATAAAATAAAATACTTGGGAATTTAGTTGACACCAAGGTGCTCTTCGGTAAAGACTAATTATGTTCCCCTTTATAATCAGACAGAGATTTGGAGAGGTGGAAAAATTTACAACTATCTCTTATGGGAAGGATAGCTGCCATCAAAATGTACGTCCTCCCCAAATGGTTGTTTTTGTTCCAAACTGCCCCGGTAAGTCTGGATAGGGAATTCTTCAACACCTTGAACAGAGTTATTTCTAAATTTATTTGGCAAAGTAAAAAATCAAGGATTAAGCTTAGGATGATGCAGGAACCTAGACATAGAGGGGGATTTGGACTCCCAAATTGGGAGCTTTACCATCAGGCAGCCATTCTGATATGGGTAAAGGACTGGATCGCCCTGAAAAGGAGGTGGCTATTGGCGGCAGAAAGCCACGGCCTTCAACACGGTTGGCACCACTTTTTATGGCCAGGACAGTCAACCCGACCGAGGTATTTTCACAATCATTATTTATGTAAGACCCTAGGGTAGTGATGGCTAACCTTTTTGCCATCGTGTGCCAGGAGAGGGGGGGCGGGGGAGGGTCGCGCACGCACGTGCCCACACGCATGCATGCGCAACCCCCTCCCACCCCCCCGCTCCTGGCACATGATGGCCTGGTAGGCCCGTTTTTCTTTCTTACCTGGTTCCAGATCCTCTCTGTGTATCTGGGAAGGGTGAAAACAGCCTTTCCCACTCCCTTGGAGGCCCTACGGAGGCTGAAAGGGCCCATTTCCCAACTCTCGGTGGGACAGGAAGTGACATTTTTTGCTGTCCCCAGCCTCCAGTACCTCTCTAGGAGTCTCTAGGAGCCTCTCTAGGAGTCTCTGGTCTACTAATTTAGTCAAAGAATGAAATAACATTGGTTTGGCATGATCTGTTTGGCATGCTGGCTTTTAGTTATAACTTGATTTGTTTCTAGATGTTCGCAGATCTGTTTTTTGATTATCTTTTCCAGTATCTTCCCAGGTATTGATGTTAGGCTGATTGGTCTGTAGTTTCCTGGGTCTGTTTTCCACCCCTTTTTTAAAAATGGGAACCACATTAGCTCTTTTCCAATCCTCAGGTAATTCCCTGGTGTTCCAGGATTTTTTTTTTAATATAAATTTTTTATTTTCAAAAACACAAACAAAACAAAACAAAAACATTATCATTCCTTACAATTATAGACAGTGTATCAGTCGGTGGCATTTTTGTGCTCCTCTCTTCAATTTATCACTAGACATGCTAGCTTATTTCCAAAAATTTCAACATCCATTTATATCATAATTATTTCCAATTTTTATTATCTATCCATTGGTAAAATAAATCCCATATCAAATAATATTGTCTATCTTCCTGCTCTCTTATTTCAAATGTCAATTTACTCATTTCAGCACATTCCATCATTTTCTTAATAATTTCTTCATCATTAGGTAACTTTTCTCCTTTCCAGTTTTTAGCAAATACAATTCTAGCTGCTGTCAAGAGATTCACAATTAAATATTGCAGTTCTTTATTATATGTCTCTGGTATAATCCCTAATAAAAATATCTCTGGTTTAAAGTCAATATGTCTCTCTATCAATTTTTCCAACCACGTGTGTATCTTAGTCCAATATCTCCCTGCTTCTGTGCATGTCCACCACATGTGGTAATAGGATCCTGGGGTCTGATGACATTTCCAACATTTCTCCGATTTATTCTGGAACATTCTGGCTATTCTTGACGGGGAGAGATGCCATCTGTAAAACATCTTATACAAATTCTCCTTATATGCTGTAGACATTGTCATTTTATAAATATGTGACCACAATTTTTGCCATTTCTCTAAATCAATACCATATCCAAAATTCTTCCCCCATGCTATCATTGATTCTTTAACTTGTTCTTCTTCCAATTTAACCTCTAGTAAATAACCATATAGCTTTTTAATTACATGATCATCAGAACCCATCAAAATCTTGTCTAAATTAGTCAATACATTATAAAAACCTTCTTGTTTAAGATCTTCTCGATATCTAGAGGGTATTTGCGTGTATGAAAACCAATCCATCTTATACCCTTGATCTTCTATATCTTGCTTTGATTTAAGTTCACCCTTTTCATCCAATAATTCCTTATATCTTATAATTTGTTTCCCTTTAAACGCCACTGGATACGAAAATGCTTTAATTTTAGATACCCAGACTAATATCTTCAAGTAGTGAATTTTTTTTGTCTTCTCCCAATTCAACCATAAGGCTTCACGTATTTTATGTCTTCTAAAATACCCCTGTATTTTAGTTCCTTTATACCACAGAAAAGCATGCCATCCCAACAACAAATCATGTCCCTCCAAATTTAACAATCTAGTATTTTTAAATGATATCCATTCTTTAGTCCACATTAAGCTAGCTACTTGATAATAAAGTTCAAAGTTAGGTAAACCAAAACCACCCCTCATTTTAGCATCTTGTAACAACTTCATTTTTATTCTTGCCTTTTCCCCTGCCAAATATATTTCAATATCATTTTATTCAAATCTATAAAAAATTCCTTGTCCAACTTTATTGGAATCGTTTGGAATAAATATAAAATTCTAGGCAAAATATTCATCTTAATAGTTGCAATTCTCCCAATTAAAGATAGTTGCAAATTTCCCCATTTTTCCAAATCTTGTCCTATCTGTCGCTTAACTTTATTGTAATTATTTTCCTTGAGAGAACTACACCTTGCTGTCAATTGTATTCCCAGATATTTTACCTTATTCGTAACCTGCATAGTTGAAATCTCCATCAATTCTTCTTTTTGCTTTTTCAGCATATTTTTAGTCATTATCTTTGTCTTTTCTTTATTAATTTTTAAACCAGCTACTTCTCCAAACTCTCCAATGCTTTCTAACAGTTTATTTATTGATGTTAATGGTTCTTCCATAATAAAAACCAGGTCATCTGCAAAGGCTTGTATTCTTCTTTTTGAATTTTCATACCTTTTATCTCCTTTTCTTCTCTAATATTTCTATTTAAGACTTCCAATGTCAATATAAACAATAGTGGGGACAGTGGACATCCTTGTCTAGTGCCTTTTTCTATTTCAATAAATTTGGACAATTCTCCATTTATCATTACCTTGGCCTTTTGTTTTGTATATATAGCTTCAATTGCCTGAAGAAATTTTTTCCCAAAGCCCATCTCCTCCATTTGTAACATCATAAACCGCCAATTGACATTATCAAAGGCTTTTTGTGCATCTAAAAATATCAAAGCCATCTGCTTTTCAGGATGCGCTTCATAGTATTCTAAAGTATCTAAAATTATTCTTATATTGTCTCAAATTTGTCTTTTTGGCAGGAATCCATTTTGGTCAGAATGTATAAAGTTATTCAAATATCTCTTTAGTCTTTCTGCCAATATCGTTGCAAAGATTTTATAGTCTGCATTTAACAGGGATATAGGCCTATAGTTTTTTATTTGTTGTGGGTCTGCTTCTTTATGAATGAAAGTGATATATGCCTCAGTCCATGTTTTGGGTATTTCTTTTTTTATCATTACTTCATTCAAAATCTCCAGCATTGGGATCGATAACGATTCTTGTAACGTCCTATAATATTCAGCTGGTAGTCCATCTGGACCTGGTGCTTTTCCATTCTTCTGTTTCTTAATTGCCTCAGTTAATTCCATCATCGTTATATTTCCATCCAATAGCTCCTCGACCTCTTTGGGGATTTGTGGTAGTTTGGCTTTTTGTAGATACCTTGCCACTTTATCCTCTTCTATCACATCTTTCTTGTACAATTGTGTATAGTATTCCTGTATTATTTTCCCCATCTCTTTATTTCCAAATCTACTTTGTCCTTGATGATCAATTAGTTGCGTTATTTTTCTTGATTCTCTTTCTTTTTTCAATTTATATGCTAACCATCTGCCTGGCTTATTTGCATTTTCAAAATAATTCTGTTTAGCAGTTCTTATTTTTTGAGCTAATTCTTCCTTCTCCAGTAGATCCATTTTGTGCTTTATAGTATCCATTTTAATTTTTACATCTTTCTTATATGGATCTTTCTGGAGTTCTTTTTCAAGTCTTTTATGATAATCTCTCAGTATTTTAAGGGTTTGTCTTTTCTTCACATTTCTTTTCCATGTATAATCAATAATTAATCCTCTGGCAAAGGCTTTCATTGTATCCCAACGATTTTGTATCGATGTTTCTTTCTTATTTTCCTTAAAGAAAAAGTCCAATTCTCATTTCATTTTCTGTGCAAAGTCTTTCTCTTTTAATAGTGTATTATTCAATGTCCATCTAGATCTGCCTTTTCGCCCTTTCCAAATAGCAATCACCGGGTTATGATCCACCCATGTATTAGTATCTATATTCACTTGTTCAATATTTAAAGTCAATTCCATTGTTGTCCATATCATATCTAATCTGGACCAAGATAAGTGTCTATCGGAGTAGAAGGTGTATTGTCTATTTTTCCCATTTCTCTCCCTCCAAATGTCTTTCAGGTTTATTTCCTCTATCATTTTAAAAAAAAGTTCTCAGCAATATCTTTCTACTATATCTTGTTGTTCTACTTGTTTTATAGTCCAGTGTTTCATCTACAATTCCATTGAAGTCCCCCATCATACAAACATTTTCATACTCCATTTCAATTAACTTATTATGTAATTTCCTGTAAAAGTCACTCTGATTATTGTTAGGGCCATATATTGCTACTAAGAGCAATTTTGTATTGTTGTCAATTCCACCATCAAAATTCTGCCTTCTGAATCAGCATATTTCTGCTCAGCCGTTAATGTATTTCTAATATACAGAGCATTTTTTTACTTTGCGCCAATGATACAAAAGTTTTGCCAAGTTTTGGTTGAATCAATAATTGTTCATATTGTTGTTTAATATGCACTTACTGTAAGCAAATTATATCAAATTTTAGTTTTTCTAATTTGTGGAAAACTGTTCTTCTTTTATTGGCCGAATTAAGTCCATGGTGGTTCTGAGACAACATCTGCCAGCTCCTTCAGAACTCTGAGATGTAAACCATCAGGTCCTGGTGATTTTAAGTTTTAAGGAGATATCCATCCTTAATACCCCAGCAACAGGCCACCCTTCCCTGTTTTACCATGACCAGCCATCCAGTTCCTGGAACAAAGTCTGTTAGGGCAGAGAATAAGCAGAGTTGTCCCCCCAGAAAGGGGGGATGATGAAAAGGGAAGGCAAATGACAAAAGAAGCATTACACCCTAAATTCTGCCCCTCCTATAGACTTTACATCACTCGCGTGGGTAGTGACTGTATGAGACAGGCGGGGTTGGGGAGGGAATCCAGGGGTCTCCGGTGGGTGGGGCGGGAGGGAAGAAAGAAAGATCCAACCTCTGTGTGTGTGTGTGTGTGAGAGAGAGAGAGAGAGAGAGCGTGCACACCGCCGCCAGCCCTGATATAACTCTCCGAGATTGGATCAGATCTCTCTCACTCACTCACTCTCACTCACACACAGAGAGGTTGGATCGGATATCTCTCTCTCTCTCTCTCCCTCCCGCCCTTAGAAAGTCTGCCAGTCTGAGGGAAAGTGCATGTGCTACGGTATGCTACAGACGCCCCGACAGCTGGACAAACCTAGGCTAAAAAGCCAGCCCTCACCGGCACACAGCTTCACCGACAGCAGGCTTGGAAAGGGCAATTGTGAGCTTCCACCTGTATCAAGCTAGACTGGGGAGGGAGAGCGCAAGCAGCGGGAGGAGGGAAGCCTGTTCCTTGCTCTTGAAGGTAGTTAAATTCTTTCTCCCCCCCCCCCCCCCCGCACAATGCAGGAGTTGGGCAGGATGATCCTTGGGGTCCCTTTTAGTTCCACAGCTTTAGGTTGTTGTGCTTGCCATGCACCCACTCACAAGGGGCCCTTAGGGGATGCTGCAAAAATACAACAAAACACCATGATGCAGTCTTGGCAACTTTTAAGATCTCTGGACTTCAACTCTCAGAATTTCCCAGCCAGCATGCTGCCTGATGAATTCTGGGAGCTGAAGTCCACCCATGCTGGCTAGGTGAGCCTGGGGTTGGAGTCTACTCGTGACCTGGGAGTTTCTGGGAGTTGAAGTCCAGACATCTTAAACCAATAGAAGAGAATATTTGTAGCTCAGGGTTGAACTGTAGAGTCCTTCATGGTCTCTAAGCTTGGTTGTTTTCTTGCAGACGTTACCCAATTAAGTAATTTCAGATGTTACTTTAGTACAAAGAACTCCACATCTCAGAGTTGTCAAGATTGAGAAACACTGCCATAATGGGATAGGATTTTTTAGTGGCAAGTCTTCATGACTTGTGGACAGGGAGAAAAGAAAGCATGCTTTGGGAGCAGAGTTGTTCCCCCAGAAAGGGGGGACAATGACAAGGGAAGGCAAATGACAAAAGCAGCATTACATCCTAAATTCTGCCCCTCCTATAGACTTTACATCACTCACGTGGGTGGTCCCTGTATGGGCCAGGCGGGGTTGGGGAGGGAATCCAACGGTCTCCGGTGGGTGGGACGGGAGGGAAGAAAGAATTATCCAACCTCTGTGTGTGTGTGTGTTTGTGTGTGTGTGTGTGTGTGTGTGTGTGTGTGTGAGAGAGAGAGAGAGAGAGAGAGAGAGAGAGAGAGAGAGAGAGCGCAAACCGCCGCCAGCCCTGATATAACTCTCCAAGATTGGATCAGATTTCTCTCTCACTCTCACTCACACACAGAGAGGTGTTCCGCCACAGCTCCGGATTTCCGAGGATATTGACACACACCAACAGTCCTTATCAAATTTATTAAGTAGCAAGAATAAACAAGACCGGCAAAGGTTGGCAACCAGCCCAGAAAACAAGTTATGATAAACCAAAATACTCTGATAATAAATATGAGTTGTTTCTCGCAAGAAACTTACTAAGGGTGTGTGACTTAAATAGGCTAAGGGAGTGGCCAATTATCCTCAAGCCTTACTCTCGAGGAGACCTCCTCCTCCTGAGTAGCCACTCCTGGCTTTTGGCAGCCCTGCATGCTCGAGCATTGAGGAGAGGCTCCTCCACTTCGCTCTCTCCACTTGAAGGAGCCTCTGGAGGTTCTGAAGGCCCTGGCTGAGTCTCTGCCTCTGGCACCACATCCTCTTCAACTTCCTCGCTGTCCGACACGAGCGCTGGCTGCACAGGCTGCTGGTGCGACACCACACCAGCCTCCTCTTCGTCGGGATCAGCCACGATCCGCGCAGGCCACTGGCGGGCCACAACAAGAGGTTGGATCGGATATATCTCTCTCTCTCTTTCTCCCTCCCTCCCTTAGAAAGTCTGCCAGTCTGAGGGAAAGTGCATGTGCTATGGTATGCTACAGACGCCCTGACAGCCGGACAAACCTAGGCTAAAAAGCCAGCCCTCACCGGCACCCAGCTTCACCGACAGCGGGCTTGGAAAGGGCAATTGTGAGCTTCCACCTGCATCAAGCTAGACTTGGGAGGGAGAGTGCAAGCAGTGGGAGGAGGGAAGCCTGTTCCTTGCTCTTGAAGGTAGTTAAATTCTCCCCCCCCCCCCGGCACAATGCAGGAGTTGGGCAGGATGATCCTTGGGGTCCCTTTTAGTTCCACAGCTTTAGGTTGTTGTGCTTGCCATGCACCCACTCACAAGGGGCCCTTAGAGGATGCTGCAAAAATACAACAAAACACCATGATGCAGTCTTGGCAACTTTTAAGACCTCTGGACTTCAACTCTCAGAATTTCCCAGCCAGCATGCTGCCTGATGAATTCTGGGAGCTGAAGTCCACCCATGCTGGCTAGGTAAGCCTGGGGTTGGAGTCTACTCGTGACCTGGGAGTTTCTGGGAGTTGAAGTCCAGACATCTTAAACCAATAGAAGAGAACATTTGTAGCTCAGGGTTCAACTTCCACCTGCATCAAGCTAGACTGGGGAGGGAGAGTGCAAGCAGCGGGAGGAGGAAAGCCAGGCAAAGGGGCAAGCGAGGGGCGTCCACAACCCTCCATCCCACTGTCTCTCAGCTTGTCTGCAGTCGCGCCGAACAAACACCAGCACAGGGCATTGGGATTGCCTGTCTCCCCCATGCTTCTGCCTCCACCTACTGCCAGTGCCAACAAGCAGAAGCCCCACACCCAGAAAAAGACGAGTGTAAGTCATGCTGCCAGCTGCGTATGGTTTGCTCCATTGCCTGGCTAGGAAGGCAGCAGAGCTGCGCGCAATGCCCACAAAACCTTTCTGTCAGAATGTTTGCAGCGTGACTACTAGTAGGAGACAACCCAGGAGCAAAACACAGCACTCAGAGACTAGACGTGTAACAGTGGCAGTGTTACAAGTGTAACAGTGTAACAAGACATATACAGAAATATATGTGGTAGGCAAATACCCGACAAGCACTCAATGTTCTTAACTCTACATGGAGAACTTAGTAATGAATACTGAACACAAGGAGAGAGAATACGCCCTCTCCTGGCTGCCTTATATAAACACCTCTTAAAGTGGTAAAGACTTTTGTGGACCCCTTCATAGTCTAAAACTGGCTATACCAATGCTGATTCATCTTCATTGCATCAGCCTTACATCACATCAGCTTTACAGTTGCATCACCTTTACAGCTGGTCAGCTCTTAAATCTCAATACCTTAACACTCCTCCCATTTAAAGCTGAACAGCTGATAATCCAAACGCTTTAACATAGTCCTTATACTTTTCCACAGATACAGGCTTTGTTAACATATCAGCTATATTAGTCTCTAGATCAATTTTGTAATCTGATCGGTTTTTCCTTTACAGCTTCTCTAACATTACAGTATTTAATGTCTACATGTTTACTTCTACTTCCAACGCGATCTCCTGTCGCCATCGTTTTACATGCAGTATTATCTTCAAACACTGGTACAGCATCTTTTACATTTGTCTTGTTGTATTTTGGGCAATGACAACATTTCCTGGTAATTTTGGGGTTCATACCTGACACTGTATGCTCTGACCTCACTTGCAGTGAACCGTTCAGGAGGTGTGCCTTTATTACTCCTCTCAAATCTCCTTGGAATTATATGTTCCTGCGTTACTGTTTCAGGTCTCTCCTCTTCTATATCTATATCATCTGTACTTTCACTTTTTATCATAGGTCTATCCTCTTCCAGATCTCTATTTGACCCGGTTTCCTGTCTCATCTGCTCTGTCTCACCTTCCGATACATTAGGACTTCGCATTGGCATGAACACCTCATGATTAGCATGTATCTTGTTCCAATTGTTCTGCTCTGCAAAACTAGCAGATCTTGAAATCACTACTTGTTTGGTACCATCTGTAAACCTGTACCCTTTTGTTCCTGGCTCATACCCAACAAACCTAAGCTTTCTGGCCTTTTTCTGTCCTTTTCTCCTAGTACCTTTCGGAATATGCACCCAGGCATAACTGCCAAACGTTCTTAAATGAGCTAAGGAGGGTTTCCTTCCATGCATCAGGGAATATGGCATTTTCTGTATTGCCACACTCCATAACCTATTAATGATATAATTTGCTGTCCTCATGGCTTCTCCCCAGTATGTTTTACTCATGCCTGCATCATCAAGCAATGTGTCCTTCATGGTCTGTAACATACCATTTCTCCTTTCAACCACTCCATTTCCAGCAAGCGAATATGGATTTGTTTTTCTATGCTTTATGCCTAGACTGCTTAACCACCTTTGAAACTTCTCAGACATAAACTCTGTTCCCCTGTCTGTTTGCAGCTGGCATACTTTACATCCATACTGCTGCTCTACAAGTGTTATCTATTTCCTGAATTGTCGCAATACTTCAGTCTTATGTTTCAGTAAATAACAATAGCCATATCTACTGTAATCGTCTACTATGACTAAGGCATATCTAGCTCCTCCTAAAGAGGGTGTCATAGGACCAACAAGATCAGCATGAACTAATTGCAGTACTCTGTTTGTTCTTCTTGCACTTTTCTTACTTACAGGATACATTTTGGCTTTTGACTCCTTACAAACAGTACAATCCAAATATACATTACATTTCTTTAATTTCAGCCCCTCAGCTAGGTCTGGCATCTTTTTCAATACATTGAAACTTGCATGCCCCAACCTCCTATGTAACAGATGTATACAATTGTCATGTTGTATGAGAACAGGCTCCGACTCAACCCCTCCAAGACCGAGTGGCTGTGGCTTCCGGCATCCCGATATAGCCAGCTGATGCCATCGCTGGCTATTGGGGGTGAATCACTCGCCCCCACGGAGAGGGCTCGTAACTTGGGCGTCCTCCTGGACGCACGGCTGTCTTTAGAAGATCATTTGACGGCCGTGGCCAGGGGGGCTTTTTATCAGGTTCGCCTGATACGCCAGTTGCGCCCCTTTCTAGATCGGGACTCCCTACGCACAGTCACTCAGGCACTCGTCACTTCCCGCCTGGACTACTGCAATGCTCTCTACATGGGGCTCCCCCTGGGGTGCACCCGTAGGCTCCAGCTGGTCCAGAACGCGGCCGCACGGGGGATTATGGGGGCGACAAGGCGCTCCCATGTGACACCTCTCCTGCGCGAGCTGCACTGGCTCCCGGTGGTCTTCCGGGTGCGCTTCAAGGTGTTGGTGACCACCTTTAAAGCGCTCCATGGCTCAGGGCCGGGGTATTTACGAGACCGCCTTCTGCCACCAATAGCCTCCCACCGGCCAGTACACTCGCACAGAATGGCCCTCCTCAGGGTGCCGTCCGCCAGACAATGTCGGCTGGCGACCCCCAGGGGGAGAGCCTTCTCTGTGGCGGCGCCCACCCTCTGGAACAACCTCCCCCCAGAGATACGTGCAATAACAGACCTCCGGATTTTTCGTCGGGCCCTGAAAACCTATTTATTTCAACTAGCTGGGCTGGCTTGAGTCAAATTTTAAATTGATTTTAAATTGGAATTGTTTTAATTACGGCCAAAATATTTAATTATTTTAAACAGTTTTTAGATTTTGTATGTCTTGTTTTTACTTTGGCTGTTCACCACCCTGAGTCCTATATTGGAGAAGGGCGGTATAGAAATTTAAATAAATAAATAAATAAATAAATGTGTGGGAACATTTGTAAGTACATGTGCACAATTATTTTCTTGCCTTTCCAGAACGTACAGACCATCCTCCTTAACCCCTTGTGCACGTATCTGTCCATTTTTCTTAATGGTATATAGTCCCCCTGCAAATATTATTTTTAACCCTGCCTGTCTAACATGGATATACTTAACAGATTATGTTCTAATGCAGGTACATATAAGACATTGTACAATGTAGCATCTATTTCTTTTTTTTTTTTTATTGCAAAAGTTTTACAATTACATTTTCACCCCCTTTTTCCCCCCCCCACTACCCCCCCAAACTTCCCAACCTCCCCAGCCCACCCTAACCCTCCCCTCCCCCCAGACTTCCTAGTATGCTCATGTCAGATAAAAGGAAAAAACCCTCCTTTGTATATAAAACTTGAACCCCTCCCTCCCCCTTACAAATCTTGGTATAACATTTTCAGATAAATTTTCATCCTGATTACCTTAAAAATATTTCTAACATAATATAACATTTTCTAACAAATTTTCATCCTTAACCTTAAAATATTTCTATCTTAATATAACATTTTCTAGCAAATTTTTATCCTCAACCCTAAAATATTTCTATCTTATATAACATTTTTAAATAAAGGCTATTTGATACTTCCTAGTTTGATATTTGTGCTGAACATAATTTATCCACTTCTTCCATTCCCATTCATAGGTCTCTTGAGAACAATCTTTTAGATATGCTGAAATCTTCGCCATCTCTGCAAAACTGGCCATCTTCAAAGTCCATTCCTCAATCGTAGGCAGCGCTTCATTTTTCCAGTATTTACCTATCAACAATCTTGCTGCAGTTATCATGTACAATATCAATTTTGTTTCCCCCAATGTAAAACCCTTAACTATACCCAATAAAAACAGTTGTGGAGAAAATTGAATTTTTTTCTTCAAAACATTCTGCATGACCCACCAAATTTTTACCCAAAAAGCCTTAACTTTCTTACAGGTCCACCAAACATGATAATATGTAGCGTCTAAGCAATCACATCTCCAACATTTAGGCTGGACACTAGGGTACATACACGACAATTTTTTTCGATCTAAATGCCATCTATAAAACATTTTATAGAAATTTTCCCGCAGATTCTGCGACTGTGTAAATTTAACATTCTGAACCCAAATTTTTTCCCATGTTTCCAACATCACTGGTTCCTCAAAATTTTGTGCCCACTTAACCATGCAGTCTTTAACTAGTTCAGTTTCTGAATCCCTTTCTAACAAGACATTATAAAGTCTTTTAATATGCATTGGGCCTTTCTCTTTTATATGTCTAACTAATTCTTCCTCATACATCATAATACCAGTTTTTTGGTCCTCTTTCCATCTCAATTGCAGTTGATTATATTGTAACCAAGTTAAATTAATCCCTTCAGCCAACAATGTCTGTAATGTCTTCAGCTGCCATCTGCCCGCATCTGTAAAAAGAACCTCTTTATATAAAAACCCCCCGAGTGACATTATATTTGTATTCCACAAGGTATGACCAAGATCCAGCCATAGCGGTATTTTATAATTCCAGTTGTTTCGGTGCTTCTTCCAAACTCTCAGCAAAGAATCTCTAAGTATATGGCTTTTAAATACTTTATCCACTTTGCTGTCATAAAATAAGTAAGCGTGCCATCCAAATTCCAGATCAAAACTTTCTGCATTCAATATTCCAGTCTTTTTTCCTCCAAACCAATCACTTACTAAAGTCAAAGCTGTTGCATCATAATATAATTGTAGGTTTGGAAGTTTGAGACCTCCCCTTTCTGGAATGTCTTGCATAATTTTCATTTTTACTCTTGGTTTTTTCTCGTTCCAGACAAATTTGTTGACACCAGTTTGCCATGCTTTTAGTTGTTTATCATTTTTGAGCACCGGAATCGTTTGAAACAAAAAAAGAAATCTTGGCAAAATGTTCATCTTAACTGCTGCTATTCTTCCAAGTAAAGACAGCTGCAGTTTTTTCCAAGTCTCCATATCTTTTTGCACCTCTCGCCACAACGCCTCATAGTTATTTTGAAACAATTTCATATTTGGTTCTGCAACCTGAACTCCTAGATATTTTACCTTTGGTACAATCTCAAAACCTGCCCTCCTTTCTAACTCCAGTTTACGATCTTGTGTCATATTTTTAACTACCATCTTAGTTTTTCTCTGATTCAATCTGAAACCTGAAACTTTACCAAAGTCTTGTATAATGTCCTTCATCTGGATTATCGATTCCATTGGCTGTGTTAGGGTAACAACCAGATCGTCTGCAAATGCCTTTATTCTGTAATCCTCTTGCCTTATCATTATACCTTTCAATGTGTTAGAATCCCTTATTGTATTTAACAAGACTTCTAGTGTTAAAATGAACAACAATGGGGACAGTGGACATCCCTGTCTTGTTCCTTTTTCAATTTTAAACTCTGTTGTCAAACTTCCATTGATAATGATCTGTGCCTTTTGCTCTTGATAAATTGCTGAGACCGCCTGTATATATTGGTCCCCAAAGTCCATCTTTTTTAATGTCTTTAATAGAAAATTCCAATCCACTCTATCAAAGGCCTTCTCTGCATCCAGAAAGACCAGCACTGCAGGGATCTGTTTATTCTTCTCAAGATATTCCAATAAGTCTATTACTTGCCTTACATTGTCCTTCATGTGCCTACCCTCAATAAATCCCGCTTGGTCATCATGAATCACCTTTTGAATTACTGGCATCAGTCTGTTGGCTAATACTTTTGCGTAAATTTTATAATCCGTATTCAAAAGAGATATTGGTCTGTAATTCTCCGGTTTTTTAGGACCTGCTTGCTCTTTTGGTATCAAAGAAATATAAGCTGTAGTCCACGATGGGGGTACTTTTCCCCCTTGTTGTATATTACAAAATAAGTCTCTGAGTTGTTCCACCATTTCTGCCTGTAAAGTTTTATAATACACTGCTGTCAGACCATCCGTTCCAGGAGCTTTGGCTATTTTTAATTGTTTTATTGCTGCTATTATCTCCTCCTCTGTTATGGGATAATCCATTCTTTCCTTTTGTTGCTCAGTGATTTTTGTAACTCTTTTATTGTCCAAATATTTTTCTATAAGTCCATTCTGCACCTCCTCTCTGGCATATAGTTTAGTGTAATATTGAAGAAAAGCTTCTTTTATTAAATTCTGTTGAAAAACTTCTTTCCCCCCAATATCAACACTATCAATAGTCCGTATGCTTTGTTTCTTCCTTAATGTGTAAGCCAACCACCTGCCTGGTTTATTAGCATTGCAGAATGTATTATGCTTCGCATATTGTAAGTTTGTTGCAACTTGTTCCGCTATAAGCATTTGAAATTGGTCTTTCAGAAGTTTTATAACACTAAGTATTCTTTCATCTGTTGGATTTTTAATAAGTAACTGTTCTTTGTCCTTTATTTCTGCTTCCAATTCAAGTCTTTTCTTTTGTCGAATCCGCTTATGTTTAGAGTTCATATGTATAAGCACCCCTCTCATATAAGCTTTGCTTGCGTCCCACACAATTTCCATTGGGGTGCCTTTATTCAAGTTCATTTCAAAAAACTCTTTCAGATGCTTTTTAAGTTCTATTATATTTTTCTCATATCTAAACAAGTTTTCATTTAATCTCCAAGAGCGTCTCTCATTCTTACATGTCTCGATTTCTATCCAGACTGGGCTATGATCAGTCAAAGTTCTTGGCAGAATCTTTGTTCTTTTTGTCCTAACAAGTAAATCATCAGACAGCAAAATAAAATCAATCCTGGAAAAGGATCTATGTCTGTCAGAGAAAAAAGTATAGTCCAGTTCTTTTGGGTTATATATTCTCCAAATATCTTTTAATTCCAGGTCTTCTTTCATATCAAAAAAAGTCTGTGGTAATCTAATTCTTGATTTTGCCAAAGTCTTTTTATCTAATTTAGAGTCAATTACTCCATTCCAGTCTCCCATAATTAAAATAGATCTATAATCCCATTGAAGTATTTTAGTATGCAGCATTTTATAAAAATAGTCCTGTTGTTGATTAGGAGCATAAATTCCTATCAAAAGAATTTGACTATTAGCAGAAAGTAATTCAATTGCTACAAACCTACCATCTTGATCAGCTTCTATAAGTTTGGCTGTTAATTTTTTGTTTACATAAATAACCACACCATTCTTTTTTTGGTTAGTTGAAGATATAAAATGTGTTCCTAATTTGGAATTTTTCAAATAGTTTTGATCTTGAACTGTAATATGCGTTTCTTGTAAACAAATTATATCATTATTATGTTGTTTTAAATATGCAAATACTTTCTTCCTTTTTTGTGTTACATTCAACCCATTCACATTCCAAGATAAACATTTAATCATCATTATTCTCCTTCTGGAGCGAAGCGCAGAACCTTAGGATTTCATCTGAGATCCTCTGTCCTACATTTCCCACAGCCCCAGCCTTGTCATGTCTCTCCTGCTGTAACTTTTCTTTAAGTTCCTTGGCTTTTGCTCGAGTTATACGCTGATCCTTAACTTCAGCCGCCCAAGCCAGCTCCGAGATTGGGGAAGGTTCCAGCAAAGGCTCATCCAGAAAACCTCCTTCAGCACCCTTCAACTCTGCTAATTCCTGCTTAGATTGTTGTTGCCATTCTTGAGGTTGCTTCTTATCACTCTCTTTAATCTCCAAAACTGTAGATGTGCGTGGGGATGGAGTTCTTTCTTTAAAGATGTCATTATAAAATTGCTCCGCCTTCTCCACAGTATTCAGACGGTGTTTCTCTCCCTTATATCTCAAAATTATGCCAGTTGGGGCGTCCCAACGAAATGGGATTTGATTACTCTGCAGTTCTTTAACAAGAAAACCATACTCTTTTCTAGATTTCAACATCTTAGGTGGGAGCTCCTTGTAGACTGTAATCTTGGATCCACTCACTTGCACAGAAGTGAGAAAAGATTTTTGCAAAATGTCATTTCTTATTGCTCTGTCTGTAAAATATATGACCACATCTCTAGGCAGTTGTCTTTGTCTGGCCACCCACGAGTTAACTCTATAGATTTTATCTATTTTACAAAAAACCATCTCAGGTTCAACTTTTAAAATCACAGCTAGGGCTTCGGCACAGATCTGTCTCAAATCTTGTCTCTCCTCTTCTCTAATTCCTCGAAGCCTTATAGCAAATTCCATTGCACGAAATTGCATCATAACAATATCATTCTCAACTCTCTGCATCTTGTCATCAACATCAAGAAATTTATGATCATTATTTTTCATCTTAGCATTAACTTCTAATTTAAATTCATCCACTTTTGTCTCAACTTTCATAATAAATCCTGCCAGACCAGACGCCACATCCGTTATTTTTTTGGTCACCATCTTTTGGCTCTGCTGCATTTCCTGCATAATTTCCTGTTGTGACTTTTGAATTTTTTCATCTATTTTATTTATTTTATCATCCATGTCTTGAAATTTCTCATCCAAAATATTTGAGATGAATTCTTTTAATTCTCCCATATCCAAATCTTTTTTTTGGGCTTGTGACTGCGTATCCTGCTTACGTGGGGGGGATCCCCCCCCTGTTTTGCCTTCCTGCTTTTTTGAAGCCATCCTGCCACGTAAGCTAGCTTTCTTAAAAAGGGAGGGTCCGCCTCTTCTGCCACCTCCACAATACCTTCTAAAAAAGTCCCCCAGAATTACTCAAGACAAAGCTATAATGCAGCAAAGACAAGTAAAAGGGAGAGATTTTCCTCTTATTTCTGTTGCAGCCGGAGCAACTCTGTAACAACTTTTTAACTTTGTAGCAAGACAAGATAGCTTCACCAATCCACACCCACTAATTCATTTGCTGAGCGCCATATTTTTTCAATCACTTTCACTCATTCCGAGACTTTCACTTCAGTAAAAAAGTTCAGCAAAGGACTAATACTTGCAGTTCAAAATTTCAGGGTTCAGGTGGATTGCGGATGTTTATTTGAGTTATTTCCTCGCTCTTTAAAGGTTTCCTGAGGTCGGCTTGTTCTGCAAAAGCAGAAGACGTCCCACGCCGCCCGGAGTTTCAGCAGGTTGTAAGGGAGCCGCGCCTGCTTCCTCCCCAGAAACAGTTCCCTGGGGGGGTTGCAGGGGCTCTACCTGTGCCCTGCTGCCTCTTCTTCTTTAATCCTGAGGATTTCGAAGATTTCGAGCCGCTTCGCAGTCAGGAAGCGGCTCTACAAGCGGCGGGGGTGGCGGTGCTAAAAGAAAGCACCGTCGCCGCCGAAGACGAGGAAACCGGAAGCATAGATAGATGCAGCATCTATTTCTGGCACATAAACATTACCTTCCCCTTTTACAGCAGCTCTTTGTCCGTTGGCCAGACTAACCCACATTTGCATTGCTGGTTTCAAACCAGAAAACGCATGTGGATTGTTAACAATATGCTGGCTCGCCCCACTGTCCAACAACCAAGTATGCCTGGTGTGTTCAGTCGTTGACACTGCCAGGAAAAACGACGCTGGAGAACCGCTCCACATCTGTTGAGTAGTCCTGTGCCCTTGTCTCGCTGCTCCTCTGTTTCTCCTCTCAGGACAGCATCTCTGGAGATGCTCAGTAGACCCACACTTGTAGCATCTCTTCACAAAGTTCACTTTCTCAGCAGATCTGCCGCCATCCTGAACCTTTGTAGATGCTGGTCTGTGATGAACGCTCTCTCCTCCCTTTCCTGGTCTCCTCTCCAGCCATTTCTGCTCCTCCTTTAACAATCGACCAGTCAAATATGCTATAGTTAAATCTTGCTCTTGCATAGACTCTAGACTGGTCACAAGAACGTCCCATAGACTCTAGACTGGCCACAAGAACGTCCCATGAACTGTCCAAGGAACTGAGCACCACATATACCTTGTGTGCCTCTGTAAATGTCATTCCTCTTTCTTCCAATTCAAGGAATGTCTGTCTCATATTCTGCAGATGTGTGGACATACACTCTTCCAGTTTCAGCTGTACCTTATACAGTAGTATAGTATAGTTTATTGAATAGCCCGAAGGCCTTTTCAAACAAAACAGAAAAGAAAAAGGGAAAAAGAGTAGTGACAGACAGGAGTAGTGCCTCGGGGTGACTGACTAAACAACAAATGGCCAACAACTAGGGTATTTTATATCCCTAGCCTTTCCCTCCTGTCCTGGAATATAGCGGGCTGGAAAAGCATTGCAAACCGGATGGATTTTATAAAATTGATTTCAACACATCATCTCATCCTCCTTCAAGAAACCTGGCTGACCACTAATGATCCACAGATCAGCTTACCGGGTTTTGCCTCATGGCATAAACCGGCAGGCAAAGTCAATTTAAGAGGGAGGGCAATTGGGGGCTTAACCACGTTGGTCAAAAGGGATACGGGATGGAAGGGTGAAGAAATTTCTTTAGATTCTCAATTCCAATATATTCTGCCTATTAGATGTACGTTCAGGGGGATGGACTTAATCTTAATTAATGTATATATCACTCCATTTTCATTCCACCTTCTAGGAAGGGATTTGTGGGATGAATTAGATTCAGTATTAGCTACCTTAAAGGGACGCTTTCCACAAGCAAAAATTATATTAGCTGGAGATACTAATGCAAGACTAGGTCCCTCAATGAAGAGCTATGCTAACCAAGGCCTGGTACCAACTGGTTACTTATATAATGAGTTCACTTGGTCCTCAATGGACAAGAGGACCAATAAATATGCCCAGAGGTTAATTTCCCTGCTGTTTATGAATGATATGCAAGTACTTAGTGGCTCAAGTGATGGGTATATATATCCCTATACTTTCTCGTCCAACAAAACTTCAACCTCTATCGATTATATCTGCACTTCCTCTAGTTTAGTACACCATTTTTCAGAAGTAAGAGCTATATTTAGAGAGGAAAGCGACCACTTTCCCATCACAGCTCTGGTTTCACTCTCTTCAGAAGTTAGGCCTCATTCAAGAGAGGAAATTGACACCTTAGCAAACGCCCGGGTTTATAACTATAAAAGGTTATATTGGCACAGACTTGATGTCAAATCTGTCACCACTTATTTGGGCTCAGACGAAGCCAGACACCTAGCAAGGGAAATCTCCCAATCTAAGCCCAGAGACAACACCCCAATGCCAGCTTATACAGAGCTAACTTCTACTCTTAGGAACTTAATGATCCAGAACGATATAAAAGTAGATGGGATCTCTAGAAAGTGGTTTGATGATGATTGCCATAACTTGAGATCAAATCTAAGAGCTGCAGTTAAGAAAGTTAACCGATCCAGACAGGATGGTGATTATTCAAATATGGTTCAACTCAGGAGAGCATACAAATCCCTACTGAGAAACAAGAAAAGTAGCTATAACACCAGGATGTGGAAAGAGGTAGAAATGGCAGCAAAATCCCAATTCCCTACGATCTTTTGGCATAAGATAGCCGGTATATTAAAACAACGTTCCCCATTTATGGACACTGATATATCAGCAGTAAAATGGGAGAAACACTATCTTGCTTTATTTGATGGTAACAATACAACAAATGTCTTGCAATTGGATATCCTCCAGCAAGAATTAAGGAAATGTCCGGAATGGACACCAGTCACCCCTACCGAAGTTAAGCATATAATTCAATCCTTAAAGGCCGGGAAGGCCCCTGGAGAGGACTTGTTGCCTCCTGAACTCTTTAGGTCCAACATTGACTTTTGGGTACCGGTGCTGGTAGCACTGTTTACTTATATCGATAAAGTAGGGATAATCCCTGAAGGGTGGAGGTTAGCTATAGTTTTTCCAATTTTTAAGAAAGGTGATAGAGCTGCCCCATCCAACTACCGACCCATCAGTCTTCTTAATATAATTTCAAAAATGTATACGAAACATCTCCTAAATAAAATAGAGGACTGGTGCTTGGATAAGGAAATTCTGGCAAATGAGCAGGCAGGTTTTAGATCAGGTAGGTCTACCATAGACAATTGTTTTGTCCTTTCCCACTTAATTAATAAATACAAGACCCAGGGGAAAAAGCTGTATACCGCCTTTATTGACCTTACTGCTGCTTTTGATTCTATAGATAGGAACCACTTGTGGAGGAAACTACAAGTTATGGGGATGGACCCCAGACTTATTTTGTTGATCAGGATTCTCTATACTAATACGGCAATTAGAGTCAGATATGCAGCAAATGGGGCCTCAACAAACAGCATACCGACAACTAGAGGAGTGAGGCAGGGCTGCCTGCTGGGCCCTACTCTTTTTAACCTTTATATAAATGATATCCCAGCACAGCTGGATGATCTTCTGACGCACAGCCCCCAAATAGGCTCTAGATTTATTAACGTATTAATGTATGCCGATGACTTAGTGTTATTTTCTAGAACCCAAATAGGAATGAGGAGACTTCTTGACAAGCTCACACGTTACTGTACTGCAAACCACTTGACTATAAATGTAGCTAAATCAAAAGTTTTAGTCTTTGGCAATAAGAATAAAAAGCACAATTGGCAGATTAATGACACAAAAATTGAGCAAGTTACCCAATATACTTATCTTGGAATTGTTTTTTCCAGTGCAGGAGGTTGGACTCCGCACCATCAACACCTTTCTCAAAAGGTCAGAGCAGGATCAAGCCTTGTATCCAAATTAAGTAAACGAATCCAACCAACCTCCATTTTACCCCTTCGTAAAGTCTTTCAGGCTAAACTTGTTCCGATCATGCTCTATGGTGCTGAAATTTGGGGTCTTACAAAGGCCCCCATATTAGAGAGAACTCAAAATAATTTGTTAAGGAGGATGCTTGGGGTAAACAATTCCACTTCAGCTGCAGCCGTCAGAGCTGAATTGGGACATTTCTCACTGTACACCTATACAATCACTAGGGCAGTAGCCTACTGGCTAAAAATGACCCAGATGGATGCCAGCAGACTCCCCAAAATATGTCTAGAGGAACAGCAGATTTCAAATCCTCAAAGGTATTCCTGGCTAATCTGGCTGTCAGAAATATTGAACCGATATGGCGTAGGGTTCCCGTTGTGTGACACACTGAACCAAGTCAAACAACGGATTAAAGATATACATGGGCAAATGGACATGGCAACCCTTTCAACTAATCATTCCCTTAAACTGCTGACAGCAGTTAAAACAACTTTCACTCTGGAAAAGTATTTACATTTAGAAATGCCATCAGTGGAGAGACAGTTATTTGTTAAGTTTAGATTCGAACTTCTAGATACAAACGTTAGATTCGGCCGTTATCGGAAAATCCCGTATGACAAAAGAATATGCATATGTGGGGTAAACGTCGTGGAGGACACGGCGCATATAATATTCGAATGTAGTCTCTATCAAGAAGTAAGAAAACAATATCTGTCCCCAATTATAAATAAATTTCCCCACTGGAATATAAGCCAAAAACTAGCATTTCTGTTGAGGGCTGACTCTCCTCCCCTGGTAAGAGCGATCACTCGATATCTTAAAAGAATGACAGCAATACGAGCCAGTTATATCAAAAAAATGTTTATCGATTGTAAGGAAGATGAGCTCAGTTAGAGAGGAGCTATCCTATTTGGGTTATCTAGTCTTGGCAACTTAGCTATTGAAAATTGATATTGTAAAATTTTAATGTCATCTATCATATATTTTTAGATTGCTATTTTTGTAACCGTTTTACCTTTTTCTCTTTTTCTTTTCTGTTTTGTTTGAAAAGGCCTTCGGGCTATTCAATAAACTATACTATACTCTGTCTCTCTATCATCTATCATCTATCTATCTATCTATCTATCTATCTATCTATGTCATCTCTAAACATCTTTCTATCAATCTGTCTATCTATCTATCTACCTATCTATCTATCTGTCTATCTATGAAACGACAGCATCTGCCTGTCTGTCTGTCTCTCTGTTTGTCTATCATCTATCTATCTATCTATCTATCTATCTATCTATCTATCTATCTATCTACGTACCCACAGCAACTGCCTGCCTGCCTGTCTCTCCGTCTTTCTTTCTGTCTGCATCTGTCTGTCTTTCTTTCTGTCTGTCTGTCAGTCTGTCTGTCTGTCTATCTGTCTATCTGTCCGTCCGTCCGTCTGTCTGTCTGTCTGTCTGTCTATCTATGAAACGACAGCATCTGCCTGTCTGTCTCTCTGTCTGTCTCTCTGTTTGTCTACTATCTATCTATCTATCTATCTATCTATCTATCTATCTATCTATCTTCCATCTATCATCTATCTATCTATCTATCTATCTATCTATCTATCTATCTATGAAACGACAGCATCTGCCCGTCTGTTTGTCTCTATCTGTCTGTACCTTATACAATTTCCTAGTCAGCAACACTTTACTGCCCGCAGTCTCTCTCACATACACACTGCGCAAAGCCTCCCAGCACTCTTTTGCAGACTGGAGACCCCTCACATGTTTTAGCTGACTGTCTTCCAAGGCAAGGATTATGCTGGCTAATGCCTTTTCATTTCTTCTCTGGTCCCCATCATCCAGGACTGCTGGTGGATTAGTAACAATCGTCCACAACTCCTCCCTCCGCAGGTACATCTCCATCTTCACATTCCAGGAGAGGTAGTTTGTCTCATTCAGCCAAGACACCAAGAAACCTCCCATTACACCGACAGAGGCCATGTTGCCTGCTAACCACGATTTAAACCACTTACTCTGGTGCAAGCTCCCACTGGGTTACTCTTCTCTCTAGGCTCTCCAGTCACGCTGGCTTTCTCTCTGGACTGGGCCCATAACCTGTCAGAGTGTTTGTAGCGTGACTACTAGTAGAAGACAACCCAGGAGCAAAACACAGCACTCAGACTTAGAAGTGTAACAGTGGTTTATATACAAGACATACACAGAAATATACATGGTAGGCAAATACCTGACAAGCACTCAATCTTCTTAACTCTACACGGAGAACTTGGCAATGGATACTGGACACAAGGAGAGAGAATATGCCCTCTCTTGGCTGCCTTATATAAACACCTCTTAAAGTGGTAAAGACTTTTGTGGACCCCTTCATAGTCTAAAACTGGCTATACCAATGCTGATTCATCTTCATTGCATCAGCCTTACATCACATCAGCTTTACAGTTGCATCAGCTTTACAGCTGGTCAGCTCTTAAATCTCAATACCTTAATACTTTCCCACTCCTGCTGGGTTAACACGCAGCTCCTTCCCTTCACTCTCTCTCCCCCTTGTTCCCCCCTGCTCACAGAGCCCTCACTGCCACCACCCCCACCTGGCCCTCTTTTGACTCTTTGGCTCCGCTGCAGCCGGAAAGGAGGTTGTGCTTCACTTTCAGCGCACAGTGCTCTACAAGCACGGCTGCGCTTGAGGGGCGTAGACAGCGCTTCCCCCAGCCAGGCTTGTGCACCAACTCGCAGAACTGGCAGAAGCAGCATGTTTCAATTCCTCAGAAGCTGCATTTTTGGCACACAGCAGGATTCTGAGGAGCTTCATCCTCTTATTACTGGTAGTGAGGGCTTGTGGAGGGCGGAGGAACGCACACCAGTTTCCTTTTCATGGCAACCGGCTTAAGAGCACTGGGTGTGGGAGAAGAGAGAGAGAAGTCCTCTTGATTCCTGTGCATGTCTTCACTTTTCACTAAGTTTAAACGTGTGTGTGGTGGGGAGCAGAGGTCTTCCTGAGAAGAGATACGTCTCGGGAAGAGTTCCACTATACACACACACACACACTCATACATTTACACTTAGTGAAAAGTGAAAAGACATACACAGGAATCAAGATTTCTTTCTTCTCCCCTCCCCCCCCCCCGCACTACACTGCTACACACTGATCGGAACAGGCCTTCTTCCCCCCCCCCCTTCTTCAAAGGAGACACTATGCATGCTTCCACGCTTGGAATTAGCAGTATTTGCGCTGCCCCAAGGGGAGGAAATGCCGGAGAGGCCGGCGGGCAAGGCCGGTAGTTGGCGAGGGCTCTGTGTCTGCCCGCCCGCCCGGTCAGGTTGTGGGAGAGCTGGGCCCGAAAGAGAGCTGAGCCTCACCGTGTCGTTGTCCCCCAGGTGGCCCTTTGGCCGAGCATGGCGGGCCCGGAGCTGCTGGTCTCCCTCCCCCACCATTGACCTTACCTTCTCAGGCCAGTTGAGGAGTGGCTGGTTGGGCCTGGCAGGGGAGGGGTGAGGGGTGTTGTGGCTCCGTTACCTGAGCCTGTGTCATCGGCAGGAGAGGACTCCGAGAGTGAAGGAGAGGAGTTGGCAAGGCCTCCCTCTCCAGGACCCTCCTCTCTGGCAATGCCTTCGGTGTCCGCCGAAGAGCAAGATATAGGGCCGGGGCCAAGCACGTCCACGCAGCCACAGATGGACAGTGATGAGGGTAATGAGTCTTGGCTGGATCCACGCCAGCGTCGCAGAGATAAGCGCGCGCAACAGAAGAAAAGGCATGCCCAACTATGAACCATTATGGCACAAAATACAGAAAGAGTTGGACAACTGGAAAAAACTACAACTGTCTTTGCTGGGAAGGATAGTCGCTGTAAAAATGAATATTTTACCAAAATTTCTATTTCTTTTTCAAATGTTACTTATACTTAAAAAAGATGAGAACTTGAAGGAATGGCAGAAGGGCATAAACAAATTTGTGTGGGCAGGGAAGAAACCACGAGTTAAACAAAAGATATTGCAAGATACTAGAGAAAGAGGTGGTCTTAAGATGCCCAATTTAAGATTGTACTATGAAGCTGCTGCCCTCTCAGCAATCACAGATTGGATAAACTTAACGGAAGAAAAGATATTGAATATTGAAGGATATGGTTTGGTTTATGGCTGGCATGCTTACTTAGTGTATGATAAGAAAGTAGATAAGACTTTTAAAAGTCATATATTAAGAAATGCTCTATTGCGTGTCTGGAAAAAGTATAAATATAAACTAAATGATAGGTTACCAATATGGACAGTACCCAGACACGCGATAGAGAACATAAATTTAGAGCAAAAGCAAGATAAGATTACATATAAGGAACTCCTTTATAAGGAAGAAGTCAGACTACAGTTAAAATCCATGGAACAACTAAAAGAAGAAGGGATTATTAAGACTTGGTTTCAATATGGACAGCTGCTGGCCAGATGGAGAGAAGATCAAAAAATTGGTATTTTGCAGCAGGATGAGAATTTGATAAAGCAAATAAGAGATGAAGGTCAAATGCACATAAAAAGGTTGTACAATGCATTACTGGAAATAGATTCAGAAACAGAGTTAGTCAAGGATTGTATGATAAAATGGGCACAAAATGTAGGTGAACCAATAATGATGGAAACATGGGAAAAGATATGGGTTAGAAATGTAAGATTTACACAAGCACAAAATTTAAGGGAGAATTTTTACAAAATGTTTTATAGATGGCATTTAGACCCAAAAAAACTGGCTTGTATGTATCCAAATTTACAACCCAAGTGTTGGCGATGTGAGTGTGAAGATGCTACATATTTCCATATATGGTGGACATGTAAAAAGATTAAGGCTTTTTGGATAAAAATATGGTGGATTATTCAAAATATTTTGAAGAAAAAAATTAAATTTACACCACAGTTTTTTTTGTTGGGAATAGTTACGGATTGTACTGTAATAGAGACTAAGCTGGTTTTGAACTTAATAACGGCTGCCAGGTTACTGGTGGCACAGTACTGGAAGGAAGATCCACCTACTATTGAGGAATGGACATTAAAAGTTGTGCATTTGGCGGAAATGGCAAAAATTTCATCATACCTTAAAGACCATTCAAATGAGAGATATATATCGGAATGGAGAAAATGGATTGATTACATACAGAAGAAGTATCCGAATAAGAAGATTCATATAGCTTATGAATGAAATAATATTAAGTAGTTTATGTTTGTTTTTTCTGAGTTATAAGGAGTTAAGGACCTAGGGAGAACATGAAATGCAATAATTTGTTAGCACATTTTAGTTCTTGGTTTGTGAATGCTATACCCTGTGCTCGTTCTGGGAAGTCTAGGGAGGGGGGTGGGGGGGAGGGAGGGGAAGGGAGGGTGGGAAGGGGAGGTGGGGTTGAGGGGGGAAGGGGGGGTTAAAATGTTTGTATTTTTCATAAAACTTTTCAATAAAAAAAAAGAAAAAGAAATAAAAAGAAGAAAAGGCATGCCCGAGATTAGGCTGAGTCACTGGACCACACCCCACAGGATATAAAAGGGAGCGTGGTGGCCAGTCAAACCTTGTGACGAACAAAGCTGAAAGTTTCCACGCCATTCTGCATTGCCGGACTTTTGCTTTAAGACTTTGCTGGAGTATCTCTGGACTTGATTTAATTCTGTAATTATTGAGCTGCTTTCCTTTGATGTATCAGAAGTGGGGAGACGTTATCTCTCCTCTTTGTAAATAATAAACTCTTGGCAGGCAGCCACTAGGTTGTTGCCAAGTTCCGTTATCATAAGGAAAAGGATTTTGCTGGCTGGTTTGGTCTTTAACTCCTGAACGTCTGTTGGTGTGTGTGTGCGTGGGGTTGGGGACAGAACATCTTGTTCGTCACCACAAACGTTAACCCATCTCTAACCGAGATGGACCCACAACTGCAACAAATAATACAGCAGCTACAAGCTGATAATCAGCTCCTGCAGCAGCAAGTCGGCCAGCTAACTGCGCAGCTGGCTTTGGGAAATGCTCCTGCAGCTGCCCCCCCACCTCCTCCTCCTCCCCGTCGGAAATGCCCTATCAACGTGCCAGATAAGTTCTCTGGGCAGCAGGAGATGTTCCTGGCCTTCATGGGACAATGCCAACTGTTTATGGCTATGAGGCCGGAGGACTTTCCGGATGACCGGGCTTGGGTGGCATTCGTAATTAACCTCCTCTCTGGCAATGCCGCCCGATGGGCCATGCCCCTATTGCTGCAGAATAGCCCCTTGTTGGCAGATTATCAGGGCTTTTGGCAACATCTGAGGGTGATGTACGAGGACCCCCTGAAGACTCAGACGGCAGCAAGGCGCCTCAAAGACCTCCATCAAGGGAAGTGCCCCCTGCAGGGATATGTGGCTGAATTTCGGCTTCTGGGCCAGGACTCTTGACTGGAACGATGCAGCGTTAAGGGACGCTTTCCAGGATGGCCTCTCCGACGACCTGCAGGATGAGCTGGTTCGGGTGGAGGCGCCTCAGACCCTCGATGCCCTCGTAATGCAGTGTCTGCGCATCGACGCCCGCTTCCAATGGCGCAAGACCCGCCGCCCCGTCCAGGAACCCCCAACCGTTTCTGCACCCCCGTGTCCCGCACCAACAGCGTCCCGGGTCACCCTGCGTTTCATGGCGACGGCTGAGGAGCCCATGGAGCTTGGAGCAGCCAGACCGCACCTGACAGCCCAGGAGCGTATGCGGAGACACCAAGGGGGATTTTGCCTCTATTGCGGGGAGGCTGGACATTTTGCCGCCTCCTGCCCCAGGAAGCGCAGTGGGGCTCTCACGTCTGTTCCTGAATCTCGGCGGGACCAGCCGGGAAACGGGGCAGGCCCAGCCTGAGGGAAATCTTTGGCCGGGCACGTATTAATGCCCCGCCTGATTCAGCAAATGTGGACTCTGGGCCCCCTCGACACCTGATCCTGGACACCCGGGTGTTGTTGGCCAACTGGTCAGAGGGGCTTCAGGCACATGCGCTGGTGGACTCAAGGGCCATCACGAACTTTATGGACCAGGCCTTTGTGGCCCATTTTGCAGTCCCCTTGGTTCCAGTGGACCCTCTGTTGTGGGTCGAGATTATTGATGGGTGGGAACTTGTAGCGGGGCCAATTAAGTTTGCGACTCAGCCTTTGCGCCTCACCATTGGGGCCCACGAGGAAGCGAACCAATTTTATGTGACGGCGGACCTGCATTTCCCGCTGGTCTTGGGGATGGCCTGGCTTTGAGCCCACGATCCGCAGGTGGCCTGGTCGAGGAACGCCATTTCCTTCCCAAGCCTGCAGTGCGTCGACCACATCCGCCACACCTGTGCCGGCCAGGACGTCTCCACCCCTGCCGTCTCCTTGCCTCCTGAGCTGACGCCCTTCCCTGACGTGTTCAGCGAAAAGGAGGCGGACCGCTTACCCCCGCATCGACCCTATGACTGCCCGGTGGACCTGATCCCCAACACGCCACTGCCCGCGGGACACCTGTATGCCATGTCTGAGCCTGAGTTGGACGCCCTACGGGACTTCCTGGACAAAAACTTGGCCCGAGGGTTCATCCGGCCTTCGTCCTCCCCTCTCTCGGCCCTGGTCCTCTTCGTGAAGAAGAAGACGGGGGACTTACGCCTGTGCTGCGATTACCGGTGCTTGAATGCCATCACCGTGCAGAATCGCTACCCCCTGCCGCTCATCCCGGAGCTGATGGAGAGGTTGCGGGAGGCATCGATCTTCACTAAGCTCGATCTCCGAGGGGCCTACAATCTGGTGCGCGTGCGAGAAGGGGACGAGTGGAAGACGGCGTTTGGCACCCGATACGGCCACTTCGAGTACACCGTCATGCTGTTCGGGCTGACCAACGCCCCCGCAGTCTTCCAGCACCTAATGAACGACATTTTCTGGGACATGTTGGACCGGTTTGTGGTTATATACCTGGATGACATTTTCATCTATTCCCGGACCCAGGAAAGCCACCTCCAGCATGTCTGCCAGGTCCTACAGCGCCTGCGGGAGCACCAACTCTATGCGAAGTTGGAGAAATGTTTCTTCTTCCAGACTTCCATAGAGTTCCTTGGGCACATCATCTCCTCTGAAGGCATCGCCATGGACCCGCGCAAGGTAGAGGCCTTGCGTAGTTGGGAACCCCCTCGGGTGAAGGACATCCAGCGTCTGTTGAGGTTCTCCAACTACTACCGAACCTTCATCCCGGGCTTTGCCACCCTGATCTTGCCGCTGACCCAGCTCCTTCGGAAGAAGGTTCCGTTCCAGTGGGGTCCCCCGCAGCAACAGGCCTTCGAGGTCCTGAAACAGGCCTTCATCACAGAACCTGTCCTGAGGCACCCCAATCCACATTGTCCGTTCGTGGTCGAGACGGATGCGTCCAATGTGGCGATTGGGGCGGTGCTGCTACAGGCCCTGGTGGATGGCGGCACTCTTTTTCCCTGCGCGTACCACTCACGGAAACTTAATCCTTCCGAGTGCAATTACACCATCTGGGAAAAAGAGTTGCTGGCTATCAAGGCCGCGTTTGAGGCTTGGCGGCATCACCTCGAGGGGGCCCGACACCAGGTGGAGGTGTGGACGGACCATCGGAACCTGGAGCACCTCACGACGGCCAGGAAGTTGAACCAGCGGCAGATCCGGTGGTCGTTGTTTTTCGCCCGGTTCAACTTCCACGTGACTTATATCCCGAGCGGCCACAACCAGAGAGCAGATGCTCTATCCCGCAAGCCGGAGTACTTTTGCCCTAAGGACTCCCTTCCCCCACGGACGGTGCTGCCAGCGGAATCCTTGGCCGCGGTCCAGGAACCGACAGACTTGCGGGCTCAGGTGCTGGAAGCACAGTCTCGGGATGACTGGTCGCAGCAGCGGAAAGCGGAAGTCGTCCCCGCGTCCCCATGGACTTTGGAGGAGGGCTTGTTGAAGCACCGGGGCTGGTTGTACATGCCCACGAGTCCGCTCTGAGCCCTCGTCATGAACCAGTGCCATGACAACCCCGCGGCGGGACATTTCGGGTTCTTTAAGACGCTGAATCTGGTGACGCGGACTTTTTGGTGGCCTCGGGTACGGCACGACGTGCACGCGTACGTGATGTCCTGTGTGACGTGCCAACAGGCCAAAGCCGTGTCTGGCCCACCTCCTAGTCTCCTCCAGCCGCTGCCGACACTGGAGAGACCATGGGGAGCCATCTCCATGGACTTCCTGATGGACCTGCCACCATCCACTACGTTCATGACCGTCCTCGTGGTGGTGGATGCGCTCACGAAGATGGCACATTTTATCCCATGCCGTGGACTGCCATCGGCCCGCACCACAGCCCGCCTGTTCCTGCAACACATCTTCCGCCTCCACGGCCTGACGGACCGGGTGGTTTCGGACCGTGGGGCCCAATTCACAGCCCGCTTCTGGAAAAGCCTGATGGCCGTGTTGGAGGTGCAGGTGTGCCTGTCATCATCGCACCATCCGGAGACTGACGGGGGAACGGAGAAGGTTATCAGCATCCTCGAACAGTACCTCTGCTGTTTCGTCAACCAGCAGCAGGACAACTGGGCCGAGTACCTTCCCCTGGCGGAGTTCGCCTTTAACAACTCCCAACACACCTCCACCCAGATGACCCCGTTCCATGCCAATGCGGGATACCACCCACGGCTTTTCCCGCTGTCCATCTCAGACTCCCCTGTTCCCGAGACCCAGGACTTCCTCTCGGAACTGCAAGCAGTGCAGCAGCTGGTGCGGCGGCAGCTGATCCGGGCGAAGGAGGACTACAAGCGGGTTGCCGACCGCTCTCGACGGGCGACGCCACCGCTGGAAGTGGGAGACCGGGTATGGCTGTCCACGAAACACCTCCCCACGGATTGGCCGGTAAAGAAACTCGACCACTGTTTTATTGGTCCCTTCCCAGTCGAGGTGGTCATCAACCCGGTGGCCTACTGGTTGACTCTGCCACGCTCCATGCGACTCCACCCTGTTTTCCATTGGTCCCTTTTGGTCCCTGAAGCCCCAGCGTGCCACCTCCGGCGTCCGACGACTCCTGCCCCCCCAGCCCCAGTCAACGAGGACGATGCCTTGACATACGAGGTAGACAGCATCCGGGGCTCCCGTTGGCTGAAGGGGCGTTTCCAGTACCTGATTGCCTGGAAGGGGTACGGGCCCGTGGATTTCACTTGGGAGGACGCTTCCTCCATCCATGCCCCTGACCTGGTACGGGCCTTCCATGACCAGTTCCTGTCCCAACCGCATCCCGACCGTCAGCCGCGGGGGAAGGGCCCTGCGGTGGGGGATAGTGTTGTGGCTCTGTTACCTGAGCCTGTGTCATCAGCAGGAGAGGACTCCGAGAGTGAAGGAGAGGAGTTGGCAAGGCCTCCCTCTCCAGGACCCTCCTCTCTGGCATTGCCTTCAGTGTCCGCCGAAGAGCAAGAGATAGGGCCGGGGCCAAGCACGTCCACGCAGCCACAAATGGACAGTGATGAGGTTAATGAGTCTTGGCTGGATCCACGCCAGCGTCGCAGAGATAAGTGCGCGCAACAGGAGAAAAGGCGTGCCCGAGATTAGGCTGAGTCACTGGACCACACCCCACAGGATATAAAAGGGAGCGTGGTGGCCAGTCAAACCTTGTGACGAACAAAGCTGAAAGTTTCCACGCCATTCTGCATTGCCGGACTTTTGCTTTAAGACTTTGCTGGAGTATCTCTGGACTTGATTTAATTCTGTAATTATTGAGCTGCTTTCCTTTGATGTATCAGAAGTGGGAAGAAGTTATCTCTCCTCTTTGTAAATAATAAACTCTTGGCAGGCAGCCACTAGGTTGTTGCCAAGTTCCGTTATCATAAGGAAAAGGATTTTGCTGGCTGGTTTGGTCTTTAACTCCTGAACGTCTGTTGGTGTGTGTGCGTGGGGTTGGGGACAGAACAAGGGGTGCCCACCTGCCACCCCTGAAGAGGCTGCCTGGGTAACTGCGTAGTGCCAGCAGCAGCTCATGGATCATGGTGCCACATGAGGACCGGGCTTGCCTGAGCCCCTCTTTGCAGGAGCCCCAACAACGCCCCCAGCCTCCTTAGGGCAGAGCCGGCTCCGGGCGCTAGACTGGCTCCCTGCAAAGCCCATTGTCGAGGAGCTCAGCTGAGGCCTCGCCCGCTGAGGCGTGCCTGGACTCCCAATGATGAGATGGGGTCCTTCAGACACTTAGCTTGGTCGCCTGTTTTGTAGCTCCAGCCCCTCCCTCCAAGTGCCTTGTCAGAGCTGCCTTGGGTTTTTGCCTGCGTGGACATCGCTTGCTTGGAGGGGGGCAGGGGGCCAGTTAGAGGAGCACCGAGATGCCAAAATGGCCTCAGGAGAGGCCGGCCGAGGTGAGGAGTGCCAGGGAGGGGCCAGCCAGTGGTGGGATCAGCCGGTTCACCGAACTGGGCCCAAAGTTAACAACAGGTTCGGCCAAACTGGCTGAATCCCACCTCTGGTTACATAGCTTAACAAATAACAGACCTCGTCACCAGTTGCAGCTTACTAAGATAGAACCATGCCCTGAAAACACCAGTCAACTTCCTTAGCCCATGGAGGAAGATATGGAGGGAAGTAAGCAGTGGGGTACCACAAGGTTCCGTCTTAGGCCCAGTACTCTTCAATATCTTCATAAATGACTTAGATGAACGAGTAGAAGGGCAGCTCATCAAATTTGCAGATGACACTAAGCTGGCAGGAATAGCCAACACCCCAGAAGACAAGCTCAGGATCCAAAAAGATCTTGACAGACTTGAACAATGGGCTCTAGCCAACAAAATTAAATTTAATGTGGAGAAAAGCAAGGTTTTACTTTTACACGTGGGCAGGAAAAGCCAAAAGTACAAGTACAGATTAGGCGAAACCTGGCTCAAAAACAGTAACTGTGAGAGGGACAGTGGTGGGATTCAAATAATTTAACAACCAGTTCTCTGCCCTAATGTCTGGCTGGGTAGGCGTGGCTGGGTGGTCATGTGACTGGGTGGGCGTGGCCAACATGATGTCATGTCAAGGGGTGCCTCGCCCAGCCTCTCCTCACCATGGCTGGCCCTGCCTCACCCCTCCTCTCCCAGCCACTCCTTGTCACGCCTAGCCGCTCACCTCGCCGGAGCGAGTAGTTTTCAAATAAAAAGAATGGTCGCCTTGTGCAAATAAATAACAAACAACTTGACTTCAGGTTTGATGCATCTTGCAAAGTATTACTGCTCATTCTAGTCTTTCCTACTAACAGGTCCATCTCAGATTGTAATTTGCTACAACCTCTCTTGTCTTTTGCATCATTCTATGGGAGATTATTCTGAAATGTTATCTGTGATGTTTGCACCTTTACAAGTCTGTTTCCTCCAACCGTGTTTTTGCATACAATTCTTACAAGTTAATTTGACATTCCTTCCTCCTTTTTAAACAAAGTAGTGGTTAAGGTGCTGGCCTAGAAACCAAGAGACTCTGAGTTCTAGTCCCATTTTAGGCTTGAAAAAATGGCTGACCAGTCACACTCTCCCAGCCCAAACCACTTCTTAGGTGGTGGTTGTGGGGAAACTAAGAGGAGGAAGGAATATTAGATAAGTTCTCCACCTTGAATTCCTTATAAAGTAATAAAGACAGGATAAACATCTAACAAAATAAATAAATCATTTTGTGAGAATGATGTCCTTCTAAAGGAGAAGGGGTGCTGACTGCCTTGTCACATGCCTTACACTACTGGATTTATTTCATTTTTATCCACTTTATTTTTCTCTACTTTTTGGTTTATTCTTCAATGATGGCATAGCCTGTGAAATTCTTACCTGTCTCACATGCCAGGGTTAGGTGGGAAAACATCAGGTAAACACATCCATGTGACTGACAGGCAATGGCAGCAGAAATCACTAAGCGGCTACAGACAGAAAGGTGGAGGCACCAGGGTGCAAAAAGCAGAGGATCTCGGAGAAGAGAGCTGAGACTTCCACCTTTCATCAAACTGGCACAACCCAGTCAACTACAGTAAGGTAGGAAAGTCATCCATGCCTCTTTTATGTGCTCTTTCCATTGGAAATTTTGAGATTGTTTCAAACTGACAGTGCAAAAATTGCCCCAGCTCTACAATACTGGTGATCTTTTTAATGATCTTTCACTTTTTATCTAGCGAAGTGCTGACAGGATTTAAAAAGCAAATTCAACCATGCCCTTTTTTCCCATTTAATCAAGTTTGCCAAACATCTCCCCAACTCACAATAAAATAGCACTGTTCCAATATTTGAGGGGCTCCTACAAAAATGAGGGGCTCCATCTATTTTCCAAAGCACCAAAAGGCACGACAAGAAACAATGGATGGAAACTAACCAAAGAGAGAAGCAACCTAGGACTAAGGAGAAATTTCCTAAGGGTGAGACCAATCAACCAATGGAATAGCTTGCCTTTAGAAGTTATGGGTGCTCCATCACTAGAGACTTTCAGAAGGAGATGGGACAACTATTTGTCTAAAATGACATAGAGTCTTCTGCTTGAGCAGGGAGTTGGACTAGAAGACCTCTGAGGTTCCTTCCAACTGTATTCTATGTTCTCTATGTTCTAAATTGGGTGCTTCACAGCAGAAGCAATACAGCTGGCTGGACCACACATGCATTAAATTCAGGGTCTGTATGATCAAGCTGCATCATTGTCCCATCCTATATCTTTTTCCCCCAGGAAGAAACAAGAAGTAGCCAACACTGCAGCAGCTATAAAAGGTCTTGGGGAACTCCAGGGGGTATCAGCTGATCACAGTAGTGTTACTTAATACCCTTTATAATTTAAAAACAGGTAATAATCTTGGTCAACCAGCTGGATACATTGTCACCAAAATTCAAGGATCCTTTTTCTTAAAGAAATGGATATTTATCTTCATGATGATTATGGTATGGCCCGAATCTGTTCTTTTCAGGCAAGGATATAATTTGAAAGAAAGTAATGATGTAGTAGGCAACTACTGTATTGTATTCCTACCTTTTTAATCACTCACAATAAAGCATGCAGAGTCTGGATCCAAACCAGGAAATGCCGGTGGAGAATTCTGGGAGTTGAAGTTCAAACATTTTATAGTTTCTGAGGTTGAAAAATTGATATAAATTGAGACATAAAAATTTCTCCTGCTTCCTTCCTAATATTCCTATCACCTTAGGAGGGAGTGTTGTCCCCAAAACTGGGCTCTGGCTTGGTGTGGAAGATGATGAGTCATCAAACACAAGGTGTGATACAGAATTATACTTTTATTTTGGTACCAAGATATAAGGACCCTGGTTCGAAAGCTAACCAAGGGCCCAGATTAGAATCTTACAGCAATTTTTATAGTCAAGGGGTGGTCACATTCAGCCCTTTGCCCTTCCCCTAATAATGCATGCATAACAGATAATATTGATTGGTTATTTGGATTTGAGCCCCCTAAACCCTTACGCTTGTTTTGCTAAATAGCTAAATGTTGTGTCACCTGTTTTTCACCCCAGGTCACGTGTATCTTGCAAAGGGTGCCAGCTATGTGGTTTTTGGGGGTTTTCTTATAAGTGAGCTATTCTTGTGTCTAATATCCTGGCTAGTGGTTTTCTAACAGGTAAGGTGCTAACTTCTGCCTCGCTACGAATGTGCAGCCCCACCCCCTTCCTATTGCAGAGCAGCTCAAGGCAGCACCCCCACTCCCCGTGACCCACCTCCTTCTGCAGAGAAAAGTAAAAGCAGTTTTAAGTCTTTGTCTGAGACAGCATCCCCCCCCCCCACCCCCCTCCTTCTGCAGAGAGAAAAGACAGGAGCAAAGCTCTTATTTGTTTGTTGTAAGGCAAAGAAATGAAGACAAGAGAAAACGTTTTATCAGAATTCATATTCCTCACTCTCATGTCCATTCCATCCATACTTGGGTCCTAGCTCCACATATGACCCTTCCTCTGATCTCCAGGGCCTCATCTGTACATACATTCCATCATTGATCCTTCAGGGGAATGTTCAGTACAGCACAACTGGGAAATTTGGGATTGTGGAATGGAGGAAGTGAACTTTTACTTGCACAGTAGGCTTCCCAATTAAAATAACTTGACTCCATAAAACTAATACATTTAGGATTAAAATTAGCTGCACTGGTGGAAAAATAGGAGTGCTGTATAACTTGCACAGTGAAAATTGCACTGTTATTTTTGTATAGACCATAATAGGTCATCTTCCTAATAAAGTCTTAATTAACATACCAGCTTTGTACATCTAGTACTTGGTAGATTAACTCCTATAATATGCATGGAGTTGTCATGTTTTGGAATTGAAACACAGAACACTATAATTTGCTTGGCATAGCATTATTGGATATATGCAAATTTAACTATGCACCCATTTGGTCCAATAAGATGCTCCTAGTGGATTTATAATTCTTCAACTCTTGAGTTCTTCGACAAGGCAGCGCAATGCTTCTACCACCTCTAATAAGTGTCCAGGTTCTCTTTAAATCTTGATTATCGTTCTTATATCTTTATCAGTGCACACGATGCTTTCCCGGGTTTGCAAAGGCAAAAATTCTTATTCCACACACATACAAAGGTACCTAAGATGCACACACATTGCACATTTCTAAACATGCTCCATTAAATTCATTGGAACTCCTGCGTTATTACGCAGAGTAGATCGGGTGGCGCTTTTAAAAGAAGCCAACTTCCACGTGCACTTCTTTACAACAGAAGTTTGAACAATTATACTACTTTGGGGATGGTCTTGGTGGTGTTTTACAAATGGTATGCAGAGCCAGGGTTAGAGATCATGTCATTGGTTGGTAGATAACGCACGTCTTTCACAACCACAAGGTCCCAGAAAGAACTGGGAAGTTCTTTCCTGAGTATACCGGAGACCAGTATAAATTAGGCAGCGCCAGATAGGTGGATCGGTGACTTCTCACATTATAAGGTGGCTTTTGAGAGAATAGCGCAGTTCAGCCGCAACAGCATCTTTTTCTTCCTAGCCCTGATCTCCGATTGGAACAGCACTTTCTGCCTTTTTCCGCCAATGTGATGTATGATATAGCCGACTTGCTTGAGAGGAACTGGGGATAGTGGTTTTTACAGGTGCTCTCACTGAGCTTCTCCGCTCAAAGGGAAAGTGTGTTAAAAGGCCATTTTATTTGTAGGATGGCCTCCAGCGGACCCATAAACAGATAAAATCGTGGGGGGAGGGGGGGTGGATTAGCCTTCATAAGAATCAGCTCAGAGGGAAAAGTTCCCTTTGGGCGAAGGCCGGGCGATCCATTTGTTTGCCGTCTGTCCCTAGGCGGCATCCTTACGCCAGCCCTGCATGGGGAAGTCGGCCGTGGAGTGGAGCCGCCATGTCAGCAGCGCCGCTCCTTGGGCACCAGGAGGGCAGTCCCAGTCCCACTCCCAATCCCGGGGGGCTGAGCAGGAGGTAGAGGTGGTCAGAGCTGGAGGCCTTCCCCCCTGGCCCTCTCAGGGATGTGACCCGTTGAGCCATGGGGGAAGTGCCCATCTCTGGGGAAAGTGACTCCCCATTGGAGCAGGCAAGGGGCCCCCCACTTGTGAAGGGGATATGTGCCATGGCCTCAGTGAAGGAGGCTGTCAGAGTCAGGCCCATAAACCACAGGTGAGAGAGAGAGCCCCTTCTCACCTCCTCTCCCAGGCTCCACGGATTCAGACGGTTTGCCAAACGGCACAAAAGGTTAGTTACCGGCTTTTTGAGAACCGGCTGAATCCCACCACTGTAGAGGGACCTTGGGGTCCTAGTGGAGACTAGGAGAGTCTAGAGACTAAAACATATGAAGCACAGTTTCAGGATTTGGGTTTGGCCAGTCTAGAGAAAAAAAGGACTAGGGGTGACATGATAGCAGTATTCCAGTATTTGAAGGGCTGCCACAAAAAAGAAGGGGGCAACTTATTCTTCCAAGCACCAAAGGGCAGGACAAGAAACAATGGATGGAAACTAATCAAGGAGAGAAGCAAACTGGAATTAAGGAGAAACTTCGTAACAGTGAGAACAATTAACCAGTGGAACAGCTTGCATACAGAAATTGTGGGTGTTTCATCACTGGAGGTTTTTAAGAAGAGACTGGACAGCCACTTGTCTGAAATGGTATAGGGTCTCCTGCTTGAGCAGGGGGTTGTACTAGACGACCTCCAAGGTCCCTTCCAGATCTATTCTATTCTAAAATGGTCCTGTAAGCACTTCTGCCTGGAAAAGCAAGAAACAGGAGAGTTTGACTTTTTAGCTATATACAGTATTAGATGCAATGGGAGTGTGGTAACGCAGTCCCACATGCAATGTTCTCTCTTCCCCATTTGAATTTTTGACCACATTTTGGTTAGTTTTGCTCTCTGCATGAAGCTTTCTCAAGCTCTGAGCAACAAAGGCATGGGCCCTGAATCCAAAGGACAGCTTTATGCACAGAAATGCTTCCACAGTAGAAAATAAAGCACAGGAGAATGAAAGTTGAAGGAAAGTAAGTACAGGACAATCAACACCAAGGAAATATTCTCAGTCATTATTGCTGAAAACTAACAGCTGCTGCACACTTTGGGGCCAATTATAACTCAGCTGAGTCTTTAACTCCTGGAGTATCTGATTGGATCCAACAATTTAGTCAGAATAGGGCTTTAGGCCAGACAATGCTGTCGGGGAACCTGGCTCTACAACCTAGACAAAGAGAAAGACCATGGTTATGACTATGGATGCTAGTCAAGCATATTCAACAAAGCCAGTGGAGAAAGCATCTTAATCCTGGTAAAAATTGGGAGGGGGGATTTGCTTTGAATCAGTCTTAACTCTTATTTATTTATTTATTTATTTATTTATTTATTTGTTTGTTTGTTTATTTGTTTATTTGACTTATATGCTGCCCTTTCTCCACAAGGACTCAGGGCGACTCACAGCAATAAGCAACAAGTCCAAATTAAAATTCAAACAATAAAAGAATCTAAAATTCCCATTAAAACCCCTTCAGTCCAGGCCAGCCTGGCGAAACAACCATGTTTTAAGGTCACGGCGGAAAGAGCGAAGGTCGGGGGCCACCCGGAGCTCCAAGGGGAGCTGATTCCAGAGGGTAGGTGCGCCTACAGAGAAGGCTCGCTCTCTAGGGGCCATCAGCCGACATTGCTTGGCCGACAGAACCCCAAGTAGGCCCCCTCTGTGTGAGTGCACCGGGCGATGGGGAGCTGTTGCTGGCTGCAGGTGATCTGCCAGATACCCTGGGCCTAAGCCATGTAGGGCTTTATAGGTAATCACCAACACGTTGAACAACCGGTAGCCAGTGCAGGTCACGCAGGAGGGGTATGACATGGGAGCGTCGGGACACTCCCATCACTACCCGCACGGCCGCATTCTGCACCAGCTGAAGCCTCCGAGTGGTTTTCAAGGGCAGCCCCATGTAGAAAGCGTTGCAATAGTCGATCCGGGAGGTGACGAGTGCATGGGTGACCGTGCGTAAGGCATCTCGGTCCAGGTAGGGGCACAACTGGCGCACCAGATGAATCTGGGCAAATGCCCCCCTGGTCACAGTCGTGACATGGTCTTCTAAGGTCAACCGTGCATCCAGGAGGATGCCTAAGTTGCGCACCCTATCCACGGGGCAACACCTCTCCCCCTATGACCAAAGATGGAATATTCCCTTGGAACCAAGACGCCGGTACCCACAGCCACTCTATCTTGGCAGGGTTGAGTCAGAGCCTGTTCCTCCCCATCCAGAGCCGCACCGCCTCCAGGCATCGGGACATCACGTCGAGGGCATCACTGGGCTGATTCAGGGTGGATATAAAACGTTGGGTATCATCAGCATACTGATGATACCCCACCCCAAAACCACGGATGATCTCCCCCAGTGGCTTCATATAGATGTTAAACAGCAGGGGAGAGAGAACCGACCCCTGGGGAACCCCACATGTGAGGGGCCTCGGGGTCGACCTCTGCCCCCCCGCCAACACCGCTTGCAAGCATCCAGAGAGGTAGGAGGAGAACCACCATAAAACAGTGCCTCCCACTCCCAACCCCTCGAGGCACCGCAGCAAGATACCATGGTCGATGGTATCAAAAGCCGCCGAGAGATCTAACAGGACCAGGGCAGAGGAATGACGCAGTGACCACTGCCTGGATCCATCTACGTGTAACCTCCCTGGCCGAATAAACAAGCCAGGAGCAACACGGGTCCAACAAACACGTGGTGGTGCTCAGCTTCCCCATGATCCTGTTCACTTCCTCAGGAGTAACAGGATCGAACTCGTCCCAAACAACCAGACCCGTCGCCACCTCTCCGATCGACCCTGCACAGTCGGAGTCCAGCCCATCCCGAATCTGAGCGATCTTGTCCGACAGATATTGACTATACTCCTTGGCCCGTCCCTGCACAGGGTCCTCCCCCTCCCTCCGATTCAAAAGAGAGCAGGAGACCCTAAACAGGGTGGCCGGGTGATTATCTGCAGACGCTATGAGGGCAGTGAAGTAAGAGCGCTTCGCTGCCTCCACCGCCACCAGATAAGACCATGAAAAGGATCTCAACTGGGCTCGGTCAGACTCGGAACGGCTGGACCTCCAACTGCTCTCTAGGCCTCTCCTCCGGCGTTTCATCTCCCGGAGCTCCTCCGTAAACCAAGGAGCCAACCGGGATCTATGTCGGGTCAGAGGCCGCAAAGGCACGACCCGGTCAAGAGCCCTGGTGGCCGCCTTTTCCCAGGCATCCAGCAGGGTCTCGACTGGGGCATGGGAAAGTGAGACAGGGATATCCCCAAGCTCCGTCTGGAACCGCTCGGGGTCCATCAGGCGCCTGGGGCAGAACCAGATGGTCGGTTCCGACTCCCGGCGGTGGGGGGTGGCGTAATGGAAGCCCAGCCGAAGGAGATAGTGATCGGTCCATGACAGGGGGTAGATAACTGGCATACCCCCACCGAACTCACTATGCCACTGCTCCGAGATAAAAAACAGATTGGGCGTGTGTCCCCCCACATGAGTCGGGCCCTGAATTATTTGAGTCAGGTCCATGGCTGCCATGGAAGCCATGAACTCCCGGGCCTGCCAGAGGCAATCAGCCCTGTTACCTTCCTGGGGTAATTGCCTGGATCGTGGCATTCTCCTTGTGTATACTTTGAAAAATAAAACCGGAATACATCTTCTAATAAACTCATATTTATTGTAAAGAAAATAAAACATCTAACTATCTAAAAATTTAATTGTTACATTTTTGCAAAGTTCCTATCGGCTACTTCTCAGCAGCCGGACGTCTCTGGCAAGAGAACAAAGAAAAGTGTGAAGTAGAAAGAAAGGAATGCGGATACATGTAGTATCAGTTACTGATAAGAAATTTTGGCAAGCTACGGAAAGTCTGACAGTCCAGAAATAATGAGCTCTGCTGGTAAATACAAAAACGCAGTGACAGGGCCGCTCCTGACGCCCCACCCAGGGACGGTAGGTTAAAGTCCCCCAGAACAATAAGTCTGGGGAACTCCACCACCAACCCCAATAGGGCGTCCAGCAGCCCGGGCAGGGCCGATGATACGTAGCTGGGAGATAGGTACATAATCAACAGACCCCACTGACCTTGTGGACCCCATCTCATGAGGAGAGATTCACACCCGTCTATCTGAGGAGCAGTGACCTCCCGTGGACCATGGGTCTCCCTAATAACCACCGCCACCCCCACCCACCCCTCCCCTGGGCCCTCGGCTGGTGTAGCACCCGGAAACCCGGCGGGCAAAGTTCAGTCAAAGGGACACCCTCCTCCGAGCCCAGCCAGGTCTCCGTAATGCAAGCCAGGTCCGCATTTTCCTCCTCGATCAGTTCCCTGATGAGGGGAACTTTGTTAACTACGGACCTGGCATTAAAATAAACCAGCCTAAGTCCAGGGGGCCTCTCTTGCAGACCCCCAGGAAGGTAGGCGGAAACTGGAGGGCCAGAGCAGGCCACCGCTTGAAGACAGCGGGGACGTGCTCCCAAACTCCGACAAGGCCCTCTGTTCTTCCCTCTGCGGCCATTCCCCATCGCAACCGGGATCAAGGCCCATTCCCCCTCCCTCAGCATCCCTGGGGACCCCAACCCCGCTTATTAGGAAAACTCCTAATAAGTTTTCTTGGCAAGATTTCAGAAATGTTTTCCATTGTCTCCTTCAGGATGAGAATTAATGGTCTCCCGGTTTCCTTCTCTATCTCTCTATCCCCTTTATTATTTTTATAAACAAGTCAAGGCAGTAAATATCCAATAGTCTATCCTCCTATTTCCCCCACAACAATAACCCTGTGAGGTGGGTTGGGCTGAGGGATAATGACTGGCCCAAAGCCACCCAGCTGGCTTTCATGACTAAGGTGGGATTAGAACTCACACTCTCCCAGTTTCTAGCCTGATGCCTTAACCACAACACCCAACTATTCCAAGGAAATTTAATGAGATAATCTGCCCAAGAGACAACTAATGATAGACCAATGCTTTGAAAAAATGCTTGTTCCCCATTTTGAACACTGAAATGAAAAAGTTCCCCATGCTTCTGTTTTTACTGAAAAAAATCCACCTTCTGTCATGAATGCAAATATTTTATTCCAATTAAGATTGATTGCACTGTGTAATATGTGTAACATCTTGAATCCCCAATGACCTATGCAAGGATCCTTTTTGTAGACTTCAGCTCGGCATTCAATACCATCATCCCAGAAATTCTTCTCTCTAAACTGACTCAGCTAGCTGTGCCTGACCACACTTGTAGGTGGATTATAAGCTTTCTAACAGATAGGGAGCAGCAGGTGAAGCTAGGTAAAATCACATCGATACCTGTTCAATTAGCGCACGCGCGCACACACACACGGCTGTGTGAGCTCTCCATTACTGTTTTCTCTCTATACTAATGACTGCATCTCAAAGGATCCTTCTGTTAAAGTACTGAAGTTTGCAGATGATACAACAGTCTTTGGTCTCCTTTGAGATGGTGATGAATCTGCATACAGACAGGAGATTGAACAACTGGCCCTGTGGTGCAGCTGGAACAATCTGAAGCTGAACACATTTAAAATGAGATGAAAGTGGATTTTAGGAGGAGCACTCCTACCACCTCTTACAATATTAGACAACACAGTATCAACACGGGCAGGTTCCAAATCCCATTGCTACTGGTTCGCTCGTGCACATGCACGCGCTTGCACACGTGCAGCGCTTCTGCACATGCACAGAGGTTTCTGCGCATGCGCAGAAGCGTTCAGGTGGGTGGGCAGAACCTCCCACCACCGCCGCTACCGGTTCGCCCGATCCGGTGTGAACCGGTAGCAACCCACCACTGTATCAACAGTAAAGACCTTCAAGTTTCTGGGTTCTATAATCTCCCAGGATTTGAAATGGACACCTAACATTAGAACCATCATTAAAAAGGCACAACAAAGAATATACTTCCTGCATCAACTAAGAAAGTTCAGACTGCCACAGGAGTTGTTGAATCATTCCTACAGAGGAATGATTGAGTCTGTCATTTGTATTTCTATAACTGTCTGGTTTGGTACAGCAACTAAACAGGACAGGTACAGACTTCAACAGATAGTTAGGCCTGCAGAAAAAACAATTGCAACCAGCCCGCCTTCCATTGAGGACCTGTATTCTGCATGGGTCAGAAGAAGGGCTGAGAAAATGTCTACAGACCCCTCACATCCTGGACATAAGATTAAGAGCCTTGGTGGTGCAGTGGACTAAGTGCTGTTATGTAGCACTTAGCTGCCAGCTGCCTGCAATTATTGCGAGTTCAAATCTCACCAGGCTCAAGGTTGACTCAGCCTTCCATCCTTCTGAGGTAGGTAAATTGAGGACCCGGATTGTGGGGGCAATAAGATGACTTTGTAGAAACACTGCTTATGGGGGGCCAAAAGCCTTAATAAGCAGGTAGATACAAAAGAATGAAGGCTATTGCTATAAGTGCATTGTAAGCCGCCCTGAGTCTTCGGAGAAGGGCGGCATATAAATTGAACTAATAAATAAATAAATAAATAAATAAATAAATAAATAAATAAACTGTTTCAACTCTTCCCCTCAGGATGCTGCTATATGGCATTGCATGCCAAAACAACTAGACACAAAGACAGTTTTTTCCCTCGTGCTATCACTCCGCTGAACACCTAATTACCAAAGTACTGTCTTATGTCTAAGGATAGTTACCCGTGTAGTATGATTGTATTACCATTATCCTTCTCATCTTTTCTACTACCTTCTCATCTTTTCTACTATTGGTATCTTATGATTATATTACTTTGTTGTTTGTATGTACACTGAGAGCTTCTGCACCAGAGAAAAATTCCTTGTGTGTCCAATCACACTTGGCCAATAACCTATTCTCTATTCCATTCCATTCTTTTTTTTCAGTTTAACATTTTTATCGAGTTTTAAAATAAAATAAGATACAAAATGCAAAAGTAAATAGGAAGACAGTGGGGAGGAAGTGGGGAAAATGAAGTGAGGAAGGGTAGGGAAAAAGGGAAAAAACCCATTGACTTCTGACACTCTGTTGCAGTAAAATAAGGCATTAACATCAAATCAGAACTTTTTTTTTTCATAATAATATAAACAAGCCATTTCTATAAAGATCTATCAATCTAATTGGTAAAACCCAAAATAAAAATTTAATTCTTTTCCACTTCAAGCACAACGTTCAGAAGTGGTCTCCATGTGGAAACAAAAGTACTTACTGTACTTTTCGAAGTATAAGACACAATATTCCCCCCCCCCCAAAAGAGGGTGGAAATGTTGGTGTGTCTTATAAACGGAATACAGCCATTTTTGGCCTCCCGAAGCCCTGACCCGCGCGTACTGTTTTTGCAAAAAATGGGCCCGTTTTTCATAAAAACGGGGCGCACAGAGGGTTTGGGAGGCTTGCAGAGTGCTCCTGGGGGCTGGGGAGGGCAAAAACTTTTTTTTTTCTTGCTTACCTCTTCGAAATCTTGGTACATCTTATACACCAGTGTATCTTATAGTCTGAAAAATGCAGTATATTCTTTTCTTTAATCAAAATAGTCAATTTTGCCATTTCAGCCAACTATCAACTTCTGCAACCATTCGTCCATGGTAGGAATCAAAGTGTCCTTCCATTTTTGTGCATACAAAAGTCTTGCTGCTGTCAACATATATAGTAACAAAGTTCCAAATTTTTTCTCCAGGTCTTTTTCCATTAGGCCCAAAAGGAAAAATTCTGGTTTCATCTTTATCTCCATTTTCAATTTTTCTGTATTAAAATATGAATCATACTCCAAAATGTTTTTGCTTTATCACATGTCCACCATAGATGATAAAAAGTCTCTTCTTTACTTTTACACTTCCAGCATTCATTTGACATACCTTTATACATCTTAGATAACTTATCTGGTGTTAAATACCAACGATTCTCTCAACGGTCCAAGGCCGGACCTGGTTAGGACTAAAGCCAGCACGCTCAGGAAACCATGAAGCAAACCAAATTTTAATCTTTGATCCAGCCGGAGCCTCGGTACACAATGAGTGGGAAACAAAGTCACTTGCACAGTCAGCGCTGGGAGCTCCTGCCTCCCAGCATGATTTATTGTCCAGGGACCACGCCCTCTGGCCGTCCAGACACGCCCGCCGGTCAACCAACATCTGGTAATTATCCCCTGGTCCAGGAAGTCAGTTTCGGCCTTCTTGCATGTCTGGCAGCAGTGGCACTCCCGATTGGCTGGTGGCATGTCCGGCAGAGAGATCAGCTGGCGAGCATCTGGGGGGCGCAGCAGCCAGAAGTACCACTGCCGTAGTTTCACCCGTCGCTCTCCCCGCTTCGCGCTGCTCCGTTTTCTACCCACCTCCCCCCCGGTATGGTGAACCCCAGATCAGGGCGTGACAGGCGGCTCCCCTCTACCAGGGCCACACCTGGAAGACAGGAGACACAGGCATTCTTGTGGTCTGTCCAGACCTCGAATGGCTCTTTGGCCCCCTCCAAGAGATGCCGCCACATCAGCAATGCCCACCGAACAGCAAAGGCCTCCTTCTCCCATATTGCCCAACCTCTTTCTGTATCAGTGGGCTTGCATGAGTTGTGTGCGCATGGTTGCATCTCACCTTGCTCGTTGCTCTGCAACAAGATGGCTCCAACAGCCACGTCACTGGCATCGGCCTGAATAACAAACAATTGTCCAGGGTCTGGGTGTTTCAGGACTGGCTCCTTGGCGAATAGGGCCTTTAGCATCTCGAAGGCTTGTTGGCAGTCCATCGTCCACTGGAGTGGTTGTCCGGGTTGGGGTCTCATTAAAGTGTGTTTTGTTTGAAGTAGGTCGGTCAATGGCAGTGCCACCCTGGTGAACGACAGGATGAATTGCCAATAAAAATTCGCGAAGCCAAGGAGACTCTGCAATTGCCTGCGTGTTTTTGGCGCCTGCCACTCCAAAATGGCTTGAACCTTATGTGGATCCATTTCCACCCCAGTGTTAGATATGCAGTAGCCCAAATAGTCCAGACAAGTTCAGTGGAACTCACATTTGGAGAGTTTCACATATAACTTTGCTGTCAGCAGTTTCCTCAACACCTGCCATACCAGCTGAGTGTGTTCCTCCATGGTGGTGGTATAAACGAGGATGTTGTCTAGGTACACAAGGACCCCTTGGTACAGGTGTTCATGTAACACATCGTTAATTAGCTGCATGAACACAACTGGGGCCCCTTGTAGACCAAACGGCATCACCCGGAACTGGTAGCTCCCCGACGGACAATTGAACGCTATCTTCCACTTGTCCCCTGGTTTAATTTGGACCCAGTAGTAAGCCTCCTGCAGATCCAACTTGGTCAAAAAACGGCCCTTCGCCAAGTGGGCAAGCATGTCGTTCATGAGGGGAAGGGGGTACATATTCTCCATGTCAGCTCCGGCATGCCTGATGGCCCAGAGCTGCCATTCTGCTGGGTGTGGGGGTGCAGATGTTAGCTCTGACAATTCATTCATTGCATAATTGCTTTGTTGGTCAGTTTGTGCCGGAGGAAATAAACTTGCTTTGCAAACCTAGTTCGCGTTTGGCTGTTTTTTAATTTCCTTCGGAACCTGACAGTTTGTCAGAGCTCTACGTCATGGCTGAAGGTACGGTGTTGGGGTTAGAGCAGTGGTGAAATGCAAATTTTTTTACTACCAGTTCTGTGGGCGTGGCTTGGTGGGCGTGGCAGGGGAAGGATACTGCAAAATCCCCATTCCCTCCCCTCTCCTGGGGGAAGGATATTGCAAAATCTCCACTCCCACCCCACTCTGGGGCCAGCCAGAGGTGATATATGCTGGTTCTCTGAACTACTCAAAATTTCCACTACCAGTTCTCCAGAACCTGTCAGAACCTGCTGGATTTCACCCCTAGGTTAGAGGCTGCAGACTTGGAAGAATCTGTAGTGGCAACTGATATAACTGTACTGGAAGCGATACCTGGCCCGGCAGGAGAGGCATCTGGGGATGTCAGACCAAAGGACCACTCAACTGCACGAAGGCCTCCAGTGGATCAGGGGGATCCAGAGGCTGGACAAGGGCCTCCAGGGGCCACGGGGGTGGGGTTTGGACCTGCCAGGGGTTGTGGGCCATAGGGCTCCCCCGCTCACCCCTTCTGGCACCCATTTCGCTCAGTGGTGGGAGCGACGGATTTCGGACGATGATTGGAGCTATTCCACTGCTGTAGGCAGCCAGACTATTAAGGTGCTGCAGGAGATGTTTGGGGCAGTGGGCTTCTGGGACCCGGGGCGTGGCAGTGGCTGGAGGGACATGGCTGCAGCAGGCCACCCTCCCCATGGGCCTCAACAAACCGGAGGGGTGACAGGTTGGTTTTGGGTAGCCAGTCCGGACCGCCCATATGACATCCAGACCAAGAAAAGAGAGGGGTACACAGGGACAAAAGCCATTACCTGCTCATCCTAACAGTTTTGTCTCAAGGGCCCCACTGCTGACGGTGAAGCTCCCTCCCTCCATGGCATCCAGAAAGACCACACCTGTCCGACCACCTATGACATGTTTCCAGTGTGGGAGGCCGAGGCACAGGGCAGCCGAATGCCCAGATTTGGGCCCTAAGGCATCCATGGGTCCACCTGGCACCAAGAGGGGAATGGCCAGGAAAAGCATTAAAGACAGTCCAGAGAAGTTGCGGGGGGCGAGCCAAGCAAACCCCACAACCACCGAGTCCACCGGCCTGGGTGACACACCTGACATCAGTGGAAGTGATGAGGGGGACTCAGACCCAATGGTATGTACACCCATCAAACCATTCATGATCCCAGTAGTGGAGGCGACCAAGCGATGAAACTGTTCAGCCCTGATAGATTCAGGGTTCTCTGTCGCCACCAGCTTGGGGGTACAACTCAGGAGACTGTCAAGCCCAATTCAGTTTGAACAAATTGATAGCTCATTGTTAGGGGGCCAACCGTCCATGCATATCACAGATAGGTGTCGGGTTTCGGTGCTATCTTGAATAAACTTCATTCTCAAGCGCAAACTCTCTAATGAATCACTTTTATTTTAAGAATAGCAGAATCCGACATTCCTGATTCAAATTGTAGCCAAACTGGCCCCTCCTTCCAACCCCCTCCTCTTCCGCTCTCCAACCCCACTGTCCCATTGGCCATCATACAGATCCATCTCTATATCCCGGCACGTTCTTTTCACAGGAATGTAGCCCCCCTCCTCGTCTCCCAGGAAACACTATCTGTAACATACAAAAACTAGGTAAAAGTTCATCTCAGCAATAAATCAAGCTTCTGCTCTTTCTGCTTCATCTCGTTATGTCAGCGTTGGAAGAAAGCCTAATTTGGAACGCTGACATCCGGCCCCTCTCCCTTCACTTCTGCGACATCACCTATCCCATAGGGAAAACACAACAAGATTAGTCTCATCAGTCCCTCCCTGGCTGTGCACCCCTCCCTCCCGGCTTTCCTGGGTGGTCTGCATGGAATTTTGCTATAAGGCGGTCAGCTTGAATGTTTGCGCTCTTCACCCAGGAAGCCTCTGACACTGGGTAACCCTTCCATTTAATTAAGTACTGAAGGCGCCCCCTGTGCCATCTTGAATCAAGAATCCGCTGCACTTCGTAGTGCGTTTGGCCCCCAACAACCAGGGGCCCAGGGGGTTCACGTGGCGTTGGCCTTAAAGTAGACCCCACTACAGGTTTTAGAAGGCTACTGTGAAAAACGGGGTGAATTTTCCCCAAAAGCCGTGGCAACTGCAATTGCACTGTAACGGGGTTGATTATTTTTATTATAGGAAATGGTCCTATAAATTTTGGGCCCAATTTCCTGCTCGGGAGTCTAAGTCTCAAGTACTTGGTGGAGAGGTAAACTTTCTCTCCCAGCTGAAATGGTCTTTGGGGAGTTCGGTGCTTGTCTGCTTGTTCCTTATAAGATTGAGCCGCCTTTGCCAGCGCCCTCTTAACATTTTCCCAAGTTTGTCTCAACATTGCCATCCAGTCGGTCAAACTGACTGAGGAAGGGGGCTTCCTCAGGTATTCGGGCATGGGAACAAAATCCATGCCACTCACTATTTTGAACGGGGTTAGCCCCGTGCTGCTGTGGACAGCATTATTATATGCAACCTCCGCAAAAGATAGGAGGCATGCCCAATTGGACTGCTGATAGTCGACGTAGCATCTTAAATACTGTTCTATCATAGCGTTCAGTCTTTCTGCCCCCCCCCCCCATTGGTGCTCGGGTGAAATGCTGAGCTGAGCCCTTGGGATGAACCTATGGATCGTAGAAACTCCCTCCAGAACTTTGCTGTGAACTGGACCCCTCTGTCGGAAATGATTCTCCTGGGGACTCCATGTAGGCGGTAAATGTGTTTCAGGAACAGTTTGGATAACTGACGGGCTGAAGGCAGTCCACTACAAGGAATGAAGTGTGCCTGTTTGGAGAATAAGTCTATTACAGTCCAGATCACTGTATTTCCACTGCTCCACGGTAGGTCTACTATAAAGTCCATTGCAATCTCCTCCCATGGTCTTGTTGGCTCAGCTACTGGTTGCAACAATCCAGGCGGGCACCCTGGCCTTGTCTTCATCGTGGCACAAATGGTGCAGCTTTTTACATAACTGTCTACGTCCTTTCTCATGTGTGGCCACCAGAACTGCCTTCGTACTAGGTGCAGAGTTTTTAGGAACCCGAAGTGTCCTGCTGGTTTAACGTCGTGGCTCCTCTTGAGAATCAGGATGCGTAAACTCTGTGGGACATAGAGCTTTGTCCCCCTCCATGCTAGCTCATCTCTTTTTGTCAAGAGATGTTGATTGTCCCGATACCAGGGGTCGGTCAGCGTTTCATTTTTTAATTTTGCAGTTAAGTCACTTGCAAGTTGGCCTTGCTGGTCACGTCGTTGCCGTCTGGTGATCACTTGGGCCGCAGCTTGGGTGGAGGGGATGATGGCATTCACTACCTGCTCCCGCTCACTGTTGTATTGGGGCATCCGGGAGAGGGCATCAGCCAGGATATTTCTCCCTCCTGGGATGTGCTTAAGCTCGAAATTGAAACGATTGAAGTATTGTGCCCACCGCACTTGCCTGGGCGAGCGACAGTTTCCGTGGGGTTTTTAGAGCCTCTAGGTTTTTATGATCAGTCCAGACTTCAAATGGTTTCTGGCCTCCCTCTAGAAGGTGCCGCCAGGTCAACAAGGCCCACCTTACTGCAAACGCTTCCTTCTCCCACGCCGCCCATCGCCTCTCCTTATCGGTGAGTTTGCGGGAGGTGTAGGTGCAGGGTTGTAGATCACCTTGGTTGTTCTTTTGGAGTAACACGGCTCCTACTGCCACATCACTTGCGTCTGCTTGGATGACAAAAGGCTGTTCCGGATCTGGGTGTTTTAAGACAGGTTCTTTCGCGAACAGTCCTTTTAGCGTCTCAAATGCCTGTTGGCAGGTCAGGTCCCACTGTACGGGTTGTCCCGGGCGAGGTTTCATCGCTGGGCTTCCTGTCTTTAGGAGGTCCGTCAAAGGTTTGGCAATCTTCACGAACGAGGGGATGAATTGTCTGTAGAAATTCACAAAGCCTAGAAAACTTTGCAGTTGTCTGCGGGTGCGAGGGGGCTGCCATTGTAGAACTGATTGGACCTTGGCTGGGTCCATCTCTATCCCCTCATTTGATACTCGGTAGCCCAGGTAGTCTAGCCGTGATTGGTGGAAATCGCAGTTTGGCAGTTTGACATATAGGTTTGCCCTTAGCAGTTTTTTCAGTACTTGGCGGACGAGGGGTATATGTTCGTCTATGGTCTCCGTGTAGATAAGAATATCGTCCAGGTAGACGAGGACCCCTTTGTAAAGGTGTTCATGTAAGACTTTGTTTATTAACTGCATGAATACTGCCAGGGCTCCTTGCAATCCAAAAGGCATTACTTTAAACTGGAAACTACCCAGGGGGCAGTTGAATGCTGTTTTCCATTCATCTCCTGCCTTTATGCGTACTCGGTAATAAGCTTCTTGAAGGTCTAGTTTGGTGAAAACCTTCCCTTTAGCTAGGTGGGCTAACATGTCTTTCATGAGGGGGAGGGGGTACAAGTTGTGTACGCAAACAGCGTTGAAACTTCGAAAGTCGACCACCAGTCTCATGGAGCCGTCCTTTTTCTCTTTAAACATGACCGGCGCCGCTACCCTTGGTTTCACTGGCTCAATAAATCCCCTTTGTAAGTTTTTGTCTATGTAGTCCCGCATTTCCTGCATTTCTCGGGGCGTCATGGCATACATTTTTGGTTTGGGTAGCTTCGCTCCTGGGATAATCTTGATGGCACAATCGGTCTCGCGGTGGGGGGGCAGAATGTCACACTCGGCCTCGCTGAATACCCCTGCCAGGTCTTGGTACTCCCTTGGGATCTGGTTTGCGTTACAAGCGGTGGTGGGTGCGGCTGCCAATTGCTTTGCTGCACCTTCTGGGAGGGACCCTTGTGTTGGTGGTGTTTTCTTCTGTAGTGGAGGGCTGCTTTGGTGTTTCAGCGTGGGAGGGAATTCTTCTGGTCGGGGCAGCAGGGGTTGGAGCCCCTTTGCTATTCTCAGCCTGCGGGTTCCCTCTTGCCACCAAATGATTGGGCCCCATTTGTCGAGCCATGAGAGTCCCAATATGACTGGTTCTGTCATCTTGGGGGCTATTATGAAGCGGATCATCTCCCAGTGATCTGCGAGTTCTAGTCTCACGGGTTCAGTCAAGTGTGTGGCGTACGTTCCTCCCACTAGGGACCCATCAACTTGCTCGAAGCGAATTGGTTGTTTGAGCTGTTTAGCTCGGATTCCCAATTTTAGAACTGTGGGTAGGTTGATTAGGCACCGTGTGCTACCCGAGTCTATTAGGGCTTGGAAAGTCTCTTGGGCCCCTGTTTTGGGGGCTGTTAGGCGTATGGGGAAAAGAAAAGGATGGACGGGTCCACTCACCATCGGGTCATCCTCGCCTTCGTCTTCCGTGTCATAGGGTTCGGGGGACTGATCTCCCTCATCTGGGATTCCTCTGGTTTCGGTCAGATGAGCGAAAAACTCAGGGATTTGGGGAGCTTCCTGCGGTACGTGGGTGACGTGCTTGGGCCCTCGTTCCGGTCGTGCTTTGGGCGGTGGAGCTGGTCCCGGTCTAGGCGTTCCACATCTTGCTGCTATGTGGCCGCTTCCTCCACATCTGTAGCATTTCAGTGGGCTCCGTGGGGTAGTTGGTCTGTAGGAGGGCTGTGATGTTGGGGTTTCTTGTCTGTTGAGTGGCCCCTGGTCTGGTCGGCCTCTCTCCTTTCCCTCTGGTGGTTTTGACGTGTCACTCGCCCGCAGCCCTCTGTCGACTTTTATCGCTACCCGGAACCATTCAGCGAGTCGGTTTGGGATGTCACGATAGGCAGTCACTTGGGAAATTCTTTTATCTAGGCTTGTTCTAAAAAAATACACCAGCAATCGCTCTGGTAGGGGAGGCAGTGTCCCAATGACTCTCCTGAATTCACGGATATGCTCTCTGATAGGCTTCCCCCTCTGCATTAGGTTTCTGAGCTCGTCTTCCACATAGGGGTCCTCCTCCTCCTCCTCATAATGGGCTCTCAATAGTTGCAAGAACCCATCTGCATCTTGTAGCTGGGGGGCCCTGTATTTGTAGAGTGATGCTGACCACCTCTTTGCTTCTCCCTCCAGCCCTTCCGAGATAGCATTCACTAGGGCTCTGGGAAAAGGGTAGAGGTGTCCGAACCGCTCTATGTATATCTCAGCTGAATCGAGGAATTGGGCGAGGTTGTCTGGATCACCATCGAACTTCCCTCTGAACTGGGGTGGCTCCTCCCTCTCTGCCCTCTCCTCTCTGTGCTGAGCTCTGGAGGGCCAGCCTTGGTGTTGATAGTCCTCTGCCTCGTCTCTCATCCTGGGGTGGGGAGGTGCTGCCTTGTCTGGGCTTCGCTGCCATTCCCATCCCCAGCTCGCCCTTCCCAATTCACTTAGGGGTTTTTCTTTATCTTTTACATTTGCAAAAGGAAATTCCGCCTCTAAGGCTTTTGGCACAGTCCCCGGGTACTTATCTGCCTCACGTTTCTTTGCTTGAAGTTCTGCGGGGAGGGAAGGCGGAGAAAGTTCGACCTTTGTATTTTCCAAGTTGGCTGGAATCACGACCGCTTCTGCTCCTCCCGTTTCTTGAAGCAGGCTTTCCTCCGAGAGCTTGGCTTCAGCCATAGTCCGTCCGACCAGATGTCTGGGAGGGAACGGGATGATTTAAACTCAGCCAGCCTGGATTTGGAGGAGAGTTTGGCTGTCTGTCAGGTTTCGGTGCTATCTTGAATAAACTTCATTCTCAAGCGCAAACTCTCTAATGAATCACTTTTATTTTAAGAATATCAGAATCCGACATTCCTGATTCAAATTGTAGCCAAACTGGCCCCTCCTTCCAACCCCCTCCTCTTCCGCTCTCCAACCCCACTGTCCCATTGGCCATCATACAGATCCATCTCTATATCCCGGCACGTTCTTTTCACAGGAATGTAGCCCCCCTCCTCGTCTCCCAGGAAACACTATCTGTAACATACAAAAACTAGGTAAAAGTTCATCTCAGCAATAAATCAAGCTTCTGCTCTTTCTGCTTCATCTCGTTATGTCAGCGTTGGAAGAAAGCCTAATTTGGAACGCTGACAATAGGGACATGTTGGCCCGTTTAGTGGAGGGCTGCATGTTCACTAAGTTAGATCTCATGGAGGTGTATTACAGAGTACGAATACGGGCTGGAGACGAATGGAAAACGACTTACTGTAATTGTCCTTTAGGTAGTTGCCAGTTCCGGGTTATGCCCTTTGGGCTGCAGGGAGCCTCGGCTGTGTTCATGCATCTCATCAATGAGGTGTTGCATGAACATTTGTACCAAGGGGTACTCATCTATTTAGACGATATCCTCATATATACCAAGACCATGGAGGAACATATCACACTAGTGCGTCAGGTGCTAAAATAGCTGCTAGCAGCACACTTATATGTTAAATTATTTAAGTGTGAGTTTCACAGGTCACAGCTGGATTACCTCGGCTTCCGCATCTCGCCAAAGGGGTTGGAGATGGACCCCGCTAAAGTAAAGGCGGTGTTGGACTGGCAGGCCCCTAAAACTCGCAAACAGCTACAGAGTTCTTTGGGATTCGCTAATTTCTACCACCAGTTCATCCTGTCCTTTGCCCAAGTGGTGCTTCCATTGACTGATCTCCTAAAAACAAAGCATCTCACAAAGAACCCACGTCCAGGTTATCCAGTGTTATGGACAATTGCCTGTCAGCAAGCATTTGAGCACTTGAAATCCCTATTCGCTAAAGAGCCAGTGCTCAAACATCCAGAACCAACTAAACCATTTGTGGTCCAAGCAGATGCCAGTGACGTGGCAGTGGCTGCTGTTCTCCTGCAGAAAAACAAGGAAGGGGCCCTACAACCATGTGCGTATATGTCACAAAAGTTGACTGAGACAGAACTCAATTGGCCCATATGGGAAAAAGAAGTGTTCGCTGTCCGATGGGCCCTGTTAATGTGGCGGCACTTATTAGAAGGGGGAGAGTTTGAGGTCTGGATGGATCACAAGAATTTGGAGGCCCTCCAAATTCCACGGCGGCTGTCACCAAAACAAGTGAGATGGGCGTTGAATTACAGACTTTTTAACTTTACATTGAAATACATCCCGGGTGGGAAGAACTTTCTGGCAGATGCCCTCTCCTGTAAACCGCAGTACGACAGTCGTGTTGTGGTCCGCTGGCGGCCTGCGGAGCTGGCAGCAGAGTCAGACAGTGAGGAGGTTGGGGAGGAACATGGGCCAGTCCTGGAGTCTGGGGAAGGCTTGGACGAGGGCTCTGCATCGGAGGCAGAGAAAGGGCCATCTGGGAGGTACGTGCTGCCTCCAGAACCTCCAGAGTTGGACATAGGTTCTAAAATGGCCGCTGCTTGCTGAGCCTCCGCTCACGACGGAGAGGCTCAGCGAAATATGGGGTTTCAGGGGCGTTTTTGCTTGGCCCCCCGATACAGGCTGCATGGGGAGCGTTTGTAGATGCTGCAGACCCCGACAGACCCCAGAGGCTCCACGTCGGGGGTCAGGAGCATGGAGGGAAACCGGGGATTCGGCCGATGGCAGTTAGCGGGGGCGGTGTCTTTGCCGCGGATCAACTGGATGAACGAGGTTTGTCTTCGGAGCCTTACCCCTGCTGTGCTGTTGTGCCACTGCGTTGGTGGGCGTCAGTGGGGATGCTGACAGCCCAGGAACATCAAGAAGCCCGCCTGTCCTGCTGTTGCTGCTACTGCTGATGTTGTGGACCGCGGTGGGGGCTGCTGGTGCGGCTGGATCCGCCGCTGGGGGGGGCATTTTTGAGCCATTTGGCTCGTGGTTGCCGATTCCCCCCGATACGCCGCCCTGGTTGGTGCTGCTGGAGGCCTTCTATCTGCCTTCCTGCCTATTTGCCTACCTACAGGCTATGGCAGGGTTGGGGGGATTGGGGTGCCAGGGGACTATGTTTGACACTGGGACCTCTGCTGCCCTTTCTCCCGGACTTCTGTTGCTATGGCTGCATGGATTAGGAGTTTTCATTGATGGCCCTGGACTCCCCCTGCAGCCCGAAATGGCCATAGCCCCGAGATGTCAACGTCTGCCGTCGTGAGAGGGCAGCTGTGGGGCCTTTTTCAGCTGGCCCGGCCCACGCTGCTGTGAGAGGGCACCGAGGACAGGGGGCGCTGGCCCTGGGGTCCACCCAGTGTGTTACATCGACCTTGTCTTGGTGAGAGGGAGGCAAGGGTTGTGAACATTGTACGCCCTGAATGTTGTGAGAGAGCACCGGGAGTGACTGTTCCAGATAGCTGGGTTGTGTTTTGGCCTTACACCTATTGTGACATTGACTGTTCCCCATTCGCCGTTGCCATATCCGTTCCATGGCTGATGAAGGCGTCTTGAACTTATGCAAGCGCTGAACTGCATGCCCTCAGGAATGCCCCCCATTCCTGGGTGTGGCCGACCGGCCTCGCTAAGAACTGCCTTAAGGATGGGTCCTGGGATCCCGAGAGGTGGCACAAGAACCTTAAGGGTTTGGGACGAGTCTACCCAGCGTAGAACAAGGCGGCAGGATCAACCTTTCTACTGAAAACAAAGCAAATTCAAACAAACAGGGTGGAATAACAACTTGAACCACGAAACTGCAAGTATTACTAGCCCTGTGATTAATTTTAAAACAGAAGAGTGATTGAGTGAAAGTCTCTTGAAAATGGCGTCCGGCTTCAGCGTTAACAAGCTGAAAGCGAGAGTGGATTAGCAAAGTTATTTCAACAAGTTACAAAGTAGCATTGTCTGTAACAAGTGGAGGAAAAGAAAATCTTTTTTAAAAACAAGCCTGATTTTGCTTCAATTTCACCTTTAATTTGACTAAACATGGGGGAATTTTTTAGAGGACTTTGTGGTGGAGGAAAGGGGAAAAGGATTTCCTTTTTTGGAAAAGCTAGACTACGTGGCAGGATGGCTTCTAAGCAGACTAAACAGGAAGTGAAGGCGGCAGGGGGGGATCCCCCACACATAAACCTGAACAGCAGCCTCCCAGCCAGCAGAGCCAGAAAAAAGAGATTGATCTTGAAAGTTTAAAGGATTTTATTACTCAGGCTTTGATGAGGCAAGATGAAAATTTGGATGAGAAGTTTAAAAAGTCACAACAGGAAATCAAGCAGGAGATTAAAGAAATTAAAGAAGTGGTGCAAGAAAAATATGACAAGGTGACCAAAAAATTAATGACAGTGGTGACTGGATTGTCAGAAGCAATTATTAAAACTGATACTAAGGTGGAAGAATTTAGATCAGAAATGGATGTCAAAATGAAGGAGACTGACTATAAAATCTTTGATGCTGACAATAAAATGCAGAGACTTGAAAATGAGATCACAATGATGCAGTTCAGGTCTATGGAATTTGCCATAAGGCTGAGAGGCTTAAAAGAGAATGATAGACAAGACCTGAGACAGACTTGTGCTGATGCTCTAGCTGTGCTGTTAAAGATTAGCCCTGAAGAGATTTTTTGCAAAATGGATAAAGTGTACAGAGTGAATTCATGGGTGGCCAGACAAAGACAATTGCCCAGAGATGTGGTGATATACTTTACAGATAGAAAAATGAGAAATGATATTTTGCAAAAATCTTTTCTCTCTGCTGTGCAAGTGGAGGGAAAGGAGATTGGAGTTTATAAAGAGCTACCACCTAAGATGTTAAAAGATAGAAAGGATTTTGGATTTCTAGTGAATGAATTAAAAAAACAACAAATTCCATTTAGGTGGGATGCTCCAACTGGTATAATCTTGAGGTATAAGGGAGAAAGATACCGATTAAATACTGTTGAGAAGGCGGAAGAATTCTATTCTAATGTCTTTAAAGAGAGCTCACCATTCCCACGTACATCTTCTGTGTTGGAGATAAAGGAGAGTGATAAGGAGAAGCAATTTCAGCAAGAGATGGAAGAGCAGCCTAAGCAGCTGGAACTAGAGGCAATGGAAATGCAGGGAGCTACAGGAGGTTTTCTGGATGAGCCCCTGCAAGATCTTCCTTCGAAAATTGTGACTGAACCACCTAAGACTACAAGAGAAGTGGCTTTGGACCTAGCCCAGATGTGTGAAGCTAAAGATCAGTGTATAACTTGAGCAATTTCTAAGCAACTCAAAGAAAAACAACAACAGGAAAGGCCCAAGCCACAGCAATATAAGAAAGGAGTCAAGGGTAATATACAAGAATGTGAAGCCATGGGGGGAGCAAAGCCGAAGACTACCGACTCGGAAAATCTTCGGCAAATGTGCTTGTCGCTTCAAAAAAGTGTACATGACGATTAAGTTTTTATCTTGGAATGTGAATGGATTAAATTCAAAGCAGAAAAGGAAGAAATTATTTACATACTTGAGACAATTTAACAATGATATAATTTGTTTACAAGAAACTCATGTTAGAACACAAGATCAAAAATATCTGATAAATTCAAGATTAGGAACACATTTTATAGCTTCAAATTTGGAAAAAAGAATGGTGTGGTTATTTATATAAATAAAAGACTGTCAGCTAAAATTATAGAAGCAGATGAATGTGGTATGTTTATAGCAATTGAACTGCACACAGCAAGTGGCCCAATTCTAGGGATTGGAATTTATGCTCCTAATCAACAACAGGACAATTTTTACAAAACTTTGCATTCTAAAATATTGCAATGGGACTATAGATCTATTTTAATTATGGGAGATTGGAATGGAGTAATTGACTCTAAAATAGATAAAAAGAGTTCGGCGAAGTCAAGGATTAGACGACCACAGGCTTCCGGTTTGCTGCTGGCCGCCGCCAGACGTTCCTTTGGGATCGTCAGCTTCCTTTGCCTGTATAGAGCCGCCGTTACAGCGGATGGCGGCTCGAAAAAACTCCGTTCCCAAGAGGAAACGGAGATAGAGCCGGCAGGGGTGGGTAGAACTCTCCGCAGTGTCCCAAAAGTTTTTTTTTTACTTTTGGGACGGAGCGGATGAGAAGCCCCATATCCCCTGCCGCTGCTCCGGGCTTTGGGAGACCTCTGCTTATGCAGAGCCAGGCGTCAAGAGCAAGCCTGCGAATTCAACAGAATAATTAAAGAAATGACGAGCTGGACCCTTAATACTGAACTGCAAGTATTTCACCCTTCCAAAATCTATTTAAGAGAAAATAGGAGAGGAAAAGAGGGAAAAAGAACCTTTTAAAATGGCGTCTGCTGTGGCTGGAGAAGGGCTAAAAGGGAAAGTCCTTCCGTTTCTCCTTACTACAATGTAGCGGAATAAATATCACTGGCTACATTTGTAGATAAAACCTCGCTCCTGTGCTGTTGATTGAAAAGAAGTTTTTTTTTCTCTTTCTAAGGGAAAGTCCTTTCGTTTTCTATTCTCTCTTTTTTGCTAAATCTTGTCTGTGTGGGAAATGGCATCGGGACTTATACAGCTGGACAAATGGGGGGGGGGAACTTCCCCTCTCAAGAAATTACGCCAACAAATTTCAACTCTCCAGCGTCAGAAACCCGATTTTAATATATTAGAATTTATCCTTGAAGAGATTGTAAGAAGGGATGAGATTGTGAACCAGCAACTTGAAAAATTTAAGCAGGAAATTAAAGAAATTGGTGAATTGGTGAAATCAAAGTTTGACTTTTTGAATCAAAAGATTTTAAAAGCTACTAATGGTTTATCAGGCTTTCTGATTCGGGTGGATGCAAAGACTAAATTATTAGAGTCTAAAATGAAGGAAATTGAGGAGAATTTGGATGACATGACTCAAAAAATTAAAAAGGATTTGATAAACACTCAGGATAATAGCTCGGAAGACAAATCTAAAATGGAGACTGACCAAAAGATTGGTAATGAAGAAAATGTACAACAGAGGATTGAAAGAGAAGTTTTAATGATTCAATATAATTTTACAGAATATGCAATTAGACTGAGAGGTTTGCAGGAAAATAATAGAGATGATTTAAGGAAAATATCTTCTGAAATTCTGGCTGGGATCTTAAAGGTTCAACCTGATGAAGTGTATTGCAGGATTGATAGAATTTACAGAATAAACTTCTGGTTGGCAAAGCAAAGGCAATTGCCTAGAGATGTGGTGATCTATTTTACAGATAAAGAAATTAGGAATAATATTGTGCAGAACTCTTTTAATTCTACCTTGCAATTTCATGGAAGAAAGATTTGGATTTTTAAGGAGCTCCCGCCCAAGATGTTAATGGAGAGGAAGAAATTTGGCTTTCTAGTGACTGAATTAAAAAAAAGAAATATCCTATTCAGGTGGGACACCCCAGTTGGCCTAATATTGAGATATCAAGGAATAAGATATCAATTGCATACTGTTGAAAAAGCGGAAGATTTTTATCAAAAAATTTTAAAAATGAATTTAACACCTTTAGGCATAATACAGGATAAGCAAAAGGAGTTGGAAACAAAAGGAAAACATCAAATTACAGAGGTTGTGATGGATAAATTGTCTTTGGACTCCCTGGATACCCCAGCTGGACTGTCTATAAATAAGAGAGCAGTGTCATCCGACTCCAATGTGATGAACCATTAAGTCACAGACAAGTGCGCAAATCAATCAGTTGATATACAAGTGACAGAGAAGAAAGATGAGATGATAAAACTAACCCAACAAGAACATTACATAAAGCAGAATGAAAATCAACTAGCAGACACACAATTGGTAGGCAAGAAACGAGGATGGAAATTCAACCCGGAAAAGAAAAAGAAAAGAAATAGATCGCATAGAAACAGCAATTTCTAAACTATGCAACAGTGATGCCAGGGACTTTAAAAAATGAATGAATATTTGAAAAGATAGTGGAGGCGAACAATTGTTTGATACTATCCTGAGGATTGTGGCAGATCTCTGCAAGGCCATGGTTTTGGGATGTGAAAAGAGCCTCACTTTGTTGGATTTGAATCATCTAAAAATTTTTTTTTTTTTTTTTGGTAAATATATTATAACTATTTTGAGTTATAAGGCAGGAGAGTTTCGCCGGGGCATGCAGAAGATCTGGATGTTACTCAGTAGGATGATGGGAATTAATAATCCTGATAAATACCACAACTATACCATATGGATATAATTATAATTATAATGTCACTCGGGTGGTTGTTTTTGCTTTTATACAGATGCGAGGATATTTACTACTGATGGGGGCAGAAGATGACTGGAGATTTTGAACAAACTGTTGCACTAGCATGTTATTTTACCCTATTATGGGTGATGGATTTAACAATCTAGAGGAAAGACATCAAAGAAGATACTATATGGATTATAAATTTAAAGTTATTGTTTTTTCCTTTTTTACAAAATGGAATGCATATATAGATATGTGTATATCTTAGTAATGTGGGCAGTGGATTATATCTAGAACTGTACTGCATGATTTTGTAGGAATTGAAGGGTTGAAATAGGTTAGCTTACTGATTGATTAGTCTAAGAAAAAGGATTCTTAAGTCATATATTTAGGGGAGTGGAGGACTTAATAATTCAGTGGAAAGATACTAAAGAAGATATATTTTTTTCTCCTTTTTTTTTCTTCTTCTTTTTATAAAATGGGATGCATATATAGATATGTGTATATTTTAGTAAAGTGGGTAGTGGATTATATCTAGAATTGTATTGTACTGTATGATTTTAAGTCATATATTTAGAGGAGTGGAGGAATTGGACAGAATTGAATAAATGTTAAATTTGGATGCAGGGAGAAGGTCGATTTAAAATGTTATATTAATATATATAAAAGACTAAAGGTTAAATTGTAATAATACTCAATAAGCTTAACATGTTAAGGGTCAGTATTTCGAGAAGGGATTAAGGGAAAGGAAAGATATTATGTATGTAACTAGTTATGAAATAGCCTATTGTTGTGAAGAAGTCACAGGGGGGGTTGGGTGGAAAGGGTGGGTTAGGGAAGAGGGGGGGGGGGAAAGGGGGAAAAACTTGTATTTGAAAACTTTTTCAATAAAAAAAAAAAAAAACAGACGACCACAGACTTTTTTTGATATGAAAGAAGATTTGGAATTAAAAGATATTTGGAGATTACATAACCCAAAAGAATTGGACTTTACTTTTTTTTCAGATAGAGACAGATCCTTTTCTAGGATTGATTTTATTTTACTATCAGCTGACCTACTTGTAAAAACAAAAAGAACAAAAATTTTTCCAAGGACTTTAACTGACCATAGCCCGGTATGGATAGAAATTGAGATGGGAAAGAGTGAGAGAAGATCATGGAGATTAAATGAAAATCTGTTTAGATATGAAAAGAATATAACAGAACTTAAAAAGCAGCTGAAAGAATTTTTTGAAATGAACTTGAATAAGGGTACCCCTATTGAAATCGTGTGGGATGCGAGTAAAGTATATATGAGAGGGGTACTCATCCATATGAACTCTAAACACAAATTGAATCGACAAAAGAAAAGATCTGAAATGGAAGCAGAAATAAAGAACAAAGAACAGTTACTTATAAAAAACCCAACAGATGAAAGAATACGAGGAGCTATAAAACTTCTGAAAGATCAATTTCAAATGCTTATGGTGGAACAAACAGCAACAAATTTACAATTTGCGAAACATAACACATTTTGCAACGCTAATAAACCGGGCAGATGGTTGGCTTATACACTAAGAAAGAAGCAGAGTACACAGATCATTGATAGTATTGATACTGGAGGGAAGGAAATTTCTCAACAAAAATTAATTAAAGAAGTTTTTGTAGATTATTATACTAAATTATATGCCAAAGATGATACACAGAATGGACTTATAGAGAAATATCTAGAAAATAAAAGAGTCACAAGAATTACTAGTCAACAAAAGGAGAGAATGAATCATCTTATAACAGCTGAGGAGATTATTGCCGCAATTAAACAATTGAAAACAGCTAAAGCTCCTGGGACGGATGGTTTAACTGCGGTGTACTATAAAACCTTACAAGCAGAAATGATTGAACATCTTAAAGATCTATTTTGTAGTATACAACAAGGGGGTAAAATACCCCCATCATGGAAAACAGCTTATATTTCATTGATACGGAAAGAGCAAATAGGTCCTAAAAAACCTGAGAATTTTAGACCAATATCTCTTCTGAATAATGACTATAAAATATTTGCAAAAGTATTAGCCAACAGGTTGATTCCAGTTATTCAAGAGGTGATTCATTGTGATCAAGCGGGATTTATAGAAGGCAGATACATGAAGGATAATGTAAGGCAAGTTATAGATTTACTGGAATATCTCGAGAAGAATAAACAGATCCCTGCAGTGCTGGTCTTCTTGGATGCGGAGAAGGCCTTTGATAGAGTGGATTGGAACTTTCTATTAAAGACTTTAAAAAAGATGGACTTTGGGGATCAATTTATACAGGCGGTTTCAGCAATTTATCAAGAACAAAAGGCACAGATTATTATTAATGGAAGTTTGACAACAGACTTTAATATTGAAAAAGGAACAAGACAAGGTTGTCCGTTATCCCCATTGTTATTTATTTTAACATTAGAAGTCTTGTTGAATACAATACGGGACTTGAGCACTTTGAAAGGAATAGTGATAAGGCAAGAGGATTACAGAATAAGGGCATTTGCAGATGATCTGGTTGTTACCCTAACACAGCCGATGGAATCAATAATCCAGATGAAAGACATTATAGAACAATATGGTACAGTATCAGGATTTAGATTGAACCAAAAAAAACCTAAGATGATAGTTAAAAATATGACACAAGATCGAAAACAGGAACTTGAAAGCAAGGCAGGTTTTGAGATAGTACCAAAGGTTAAATATCTAGGAGTTCAGGTTGCAGAATCAAATATGAAACTGTTTCAAAATAATTATGAGGTGTTGTGGCGAGACGTACAGAAAGATATGGAGACCTGGAAAAAACTGCAGCTGTCTCTACTTGGAAGAATAGCAGCAGTTAAGATGAACATTTTGCCAAGATTTCTTTTTTTGTTTCAAATGATTCCGGTGCTTAAAAGTGATAAACAACTGAGAGAATGGCAAAGAGTATTGAATAAGTTTGTCTGGAATGAGAAAAAGGCGAGAGTTAAACTGAAAATTATGCAAGATGTTCCAGAATGGGGAGGCCTTAAACTTCCAAACCTACAATTATATTATGAAGCAGCAGCTTTGACGCAAGCAAGTGATTGGTTTGGAAGGAAAAAGACTGGAATATTGAATATAGAAAGTTTTGATCTTGAATTTGGTTGGCATGCTTACTTATTTTATGAGAACAAAGTGGATAAAGTATTCAAAAGCCATATACTTAGAGACTCTTTGATGAGAGTTTGGAAGAAGCACCGACTCAAATGGGATTACAAAATACCGTTATGGCTGGATCTTGGTCATATCATGTGGAATACAAATATAATGTCACTCGGGGGGTTTTTATATAAAGAAGTTCTTTTTGCAGATGCGGGCAGATGGCAACTGAAGACTTTAGAAACGCTGTTGGAAGAAGGGATTAATTTAATTTGGTTACAGTATAATCAACTTCAATTGAGATGGAAAGAGGACCAAAAAACTGGTATAATGATGCATGAGGAAGAACTGGTTAGACATATAAAAGAGAAAGGTCCAATGCATATTAAAAGGGTTTATAATGTTTTGTTAGAAAGGGATTCAGAAACTGAATTGGTTAAAGATTGCATGATAAAGTGGGCAAAAAATTTTGCAGAACCAGTGATGTTGGAAACATGGGAAAAAATATGGGTTCAGAATGTTAAATTTACACAGTCGCAGAATTTGAGGGAAAATTTTTATAAAATGTTTTATAGATGGCATTTAGATCCTAAGAAATTGTCGTGCATGTACCCTAATGTTCAACCAAAATGCTGGAGATGTGACTGCCTAGATGCCACATATTATCATGTGTGGTGGACTTGTAAGAAAGTGAAGGCTTTTTGGATAAAAATCTGGTGGGTTATGCAGAATGTTTTGAAGAAAAAAATTCAGTTTTCTCCACAATTGTTTTTATTGGGTATAGTTTTTTTTTATTGAAAAAGTTTTTCAAATACAAATTTTCCCCCTTTTTCCCCCCTCCACCCTAACCCCCCTCCCCCTCCCCTCCCCCTGTGACTTCTTCATAATAAAAGCCAAATTCATAACAGATTATATAATACTTTACCATCCACTTACTCCATCCCCATATACTGACCCTTTCTTTTTATAAAATTATCATATCCCCCTTATACTATACATTTCAAAGTGACATTCTACTATAACATTATATAATAACTCCTAATTTAACATAATAATATTATTATATCTCCCAATTTAGCGATTTCTGCTCATAATCTACCCTTTTTCTACCCCCCATACATATATCTCTTAAATCAAATCTTTTATGTATATTAATATAACATTTCAAAGCAACCTTCCACTATAAAACTATATAATAAATCCTAATTAAACATTTATTCAGTTCATAGTCTACCCATTTCCTTCCCCCGCATCGTTATATCTCTCTCTTTTTTTTATTGAAAAAGTTTTCAAATACAAGTTTTTCCCCCTTCCCCCCCTCTTCCCTAACCCCCCCCCTCACCACCCATCCCCCCCTGTGACTTCTTCACAACAATAGGCTATTTCATAACTAATTACATACATAATATCTTTCCTTTCCCTTACTCCCTCCTCAGAATACTGACCCTTAGCATATTATTCTTATAACTCCCATTTTTACAATAATCTGCCCTTTTTCTCCTCCCCTAAACTTATAATGTATTATTACAATTTAACATTTAATCTTTTATATATATTAATATAACAATTTAAAGCGGCCTTCTCCCTACATCCACATTTAACATTTATTCAGTTCTATCCAATTCCTCCACTCCCCTAAATATATGACTTAAAGATCCTTTTTCTTAGACTAATCAATCAGTAAACTAACCTATTTCAACCCTTCAATTCCTACAAAATCATGCAATACAATTCTAAATATAATCCACTGCCCACTTTACTAAGATATACACATATCTATATATGCATTCCATTTTATAAAAAGAAAAAAGACAATAACTTTAAATTTATAATCCATATAATATCTTCTTTGGTGTCTTTCCGCTGGATTATTAAATCCATCACCCATAATAGGGTAAAATAACATGCTGGTGCAACAGTTTGTTCAAAATCTTCAATCATGTTCTGCCCCCATCAGTAGTAAATATCCTCGTATATATATAAAAGTAAAAACAACCACCCGAGTGACATTATAATTATATCCATATAGTTATAGTTGTGGTATTCATCAGGATTGTTGATTCCCATCATCCTAATGAGTAACATCCAGATCTTCTGCATGCCCCAGCGTGACTCTCTTGCCTTATAACTCAAAATAATTATAATATATTTACCAGTAAAAGAAATCCAGAGTAGATGATTCAGATCCAATAAGGTAAGGCTCTTTTCACATCCCAAAATCACGGCATTACAGAGATCTGCCACAATCCTCAGGATAGTATTAAACAATTGTTCGCCTCCGCTATCTTTTCAGATATTCATTCATTTTTTAAAGTCTCTGGCTTCACTGTTGCTTGGTTTAGAAACTGCTGTTTCTGTGAGATCTATTTCTTTTCTTTTTCTTTTGCGGGTTGAATTTCCATCCTCGTTTCGTGCCTACCAATTGTGTGTCGGCTGGTCGATTTTCATTCTGCTTTATGAATTGTTCTTGTTGGGTTAGTTTTGTCATCTCATCTTTCTTCTCCATCACTTGTATATCAACTGGTTGATTTGCGCACTTGTCTGTGACTTGATGGTTCATCACATTAGAGTTGGATGACACTGCTCTCTTATTTATAGACAGTCCAGCTGGGGTATCCAGGGAGTCCAAAGACAATTTATCCACCACAGCCTCTGTAATTTGATATTTTCCTTTTGTTTCCAACTCCTTTTGCTTATCCTGTATTATGCCTAAAGATGTTAAATTCATTTTTAAAAATTTTTGATAAAATTCTTCCGCTTTTTCAACAGTGTTCAGTTGATATCTTACTCCTTGATGTCTCAATATTAAACCAACTGGGGCATCCCACCTAAATAGGATATTTCTTTTTTTTAACTCAGTCACTAGAAAGCCAAATTTCTTCCTCTCCATTAGCATCTTAGTCGGGAGCTCCTTAAAAATCCAAATCTTTCTTCCATGAAATTGCAAAGTAGAATTAAAAGAGTTCTGCACAATATTATTCCTAATTTCTTTATCTGTAAAATAGATCACCACATCTCTAGGCAATTGCCTTTGCTTTGCCAACCAGGAGTTTATTCTGTAAATTCTATCAATCCTGCAAAACACTTCATCAGGTTGAACCTTTAAAATCCCAGCCAGAATTTCAGAAGATATTTTCCTTAAGTCATCTCTATTATTTTCCTGCAGACGTCTCAGTCTAATTGCGTATTCTGTAAAATTATATTGAATCATTAAAACTTCTCTTTCAATCCTCTGTTGCACATTTTCTCCATTACCAGTCTTTTGGTCAACCTCCATTTTAGGTTTGTCTTCTGAGCTATTATCCTGAATGTTTACCAAATCCTTTTTAATTTTTTGAATCTTGTCATCCAAATTCTCCTCAGTTTCCTTCATTTTAGACTCTAATAATTTAGTCTTTGCATCCAACCGAATCAGAAAGTCTGATAAACCATTAGCTGTATTTAAAATCTTTCGATTCAAAAAGTCAAACTTTGATTTCACCAATTCACCAATTTCATTAATTTCCTGCTTAAATTTTTCGAGTTGCTGGTTCACAATCTCATCCCTTCTTACAATCTCTTCAAGAAGAAATTCTATTATATTAAAAACAGGTTTCTGACACTGGAGAGTTACAATTTGTTGGTGTAATTTATTAATGGGGGAAGTTCCCCCCCCCCTGTTTGTCTAGCTGTGTGAGTCCCGATGCCATTTCCCACACAGACAAGATTTAGTAAAAAAGAGAGAAAAAATAGAAAACAGAAGGACTTTCCCTTAAAAAAACAAGAAAAAAAACTTCTTTCCAATCAAAAACAATATCAAGTCTCCAGAGAAAAAAAAAGAGAAGAAGACACAGGAGCGAAGTTTTGTCTACAAATGTAGCCAGTGATATTTATTCCGCTACATTGTAGTAATAAAAAACGGAAGGACTTTCCCTTTCAGCCTCTTCTCCAGCCGCGGCAGACGCCATTTTAAAAGGCTCTTTTTCCCCCTTTCCTCTCCTCTTTTCTCTAAAGTAATTTTTTAAAGAATAAGTAAAATACTTGCGATTCAATATTAAAGGTCCAGCTCACATTTTCTTTGAGTATTCTGTTAAATTCGCAGGCTTGCTCTTGACGCCTGGCTCTGCATTAGCAGAGGTCTCCCAAAGACCGGAGCAGCGGCAGGGGATATGGGGCTTCTCATCCGCTCCGTCCCAAAAGTAAAAAAAAAACTTTTGGGACTCTGCAGAGAGTTCTACCCACCCCTGCCGGCTCTATCTCCGTTTCCTCATGGAAACGGAGTTTTTTCGAGCCGCCATTCCGCTGTGAAGGTGGCTCTAACAGGCAGTGGAAGCTGACGATCCCAAAGGAACGTCTGGCGGTGGCCAGCAGCAAACCGGAAGTCCCGTTATATCTCTTAACTCAAATCTTTTACATATATTCATATCTAAACATAATATCCCTTTTTTTAAACTAAACAATCAATAAACTAACCTGTCTCCACCCACTTTCCTACAAGACTACCATACTTAATAAATCTTAATATCTTTATTCTTCTGCCCACTCCACTAAAAAATATTCCCTTATATAAATAAAATCCTCTTAAAAAGACTTTAAGCTTGTAATCCATATAATATCTTCTGTAATGTCTTTCAGCTGGATTATAAACTCCATCACCCATGTTAGGGTAACATCACATCCTAATTCCAACAGTATTTTCGGTATCTTCAATTACCATCTGCCCCCATCAATAGCAAATATCTTCATATTAAAAAAAAACAACAACCACCCGAGTGACTTTATATTTGTATTCCATATAGTGTCTGTAGAGGTGTCTTTTATCCAAATTATTAATTCCAACCACCGTAATAGGGTAACAACCAGATCTTCTGCGTGCCCCAATCCCATAACTCTCTTGCCTTGTAGCTCAGCATAAACGTAGTATATTTATCAAAGAATCCAAAAAAAAAGATAGTTCCAATCCATTCAATTTAAGGCCCTTTTCACATCCCAAAAGTTCAGCACTGCAGAGGTCTGTCACTCTCCTCAGGATAAAATAAACCAATACTTTGCCCATTATCTTTTCATATATTCAATCATCTCTTAAATAACTGGCATTACACTGTTGTTTAGTTTAAAAGTTTTTGTTTTTGTGAGACCTGCTTCTTCTTTTCTTGACTTTTTGTGGGTTGGATCTCCATCCTGAATTCCTTTCTGTAGATTGTATATCGACTATTTGGTTTTCATGCTGATCTATAACTTGATCTTGTTGGTTTTGCTTTTGTGGCTTAAATCTTTCTGGTTCTATAAATTGTATATCAACTGATTGATTTCCATGCTGGTTTGTGACTTGATAAGTCGTTACATTAGAATCCGGAACCGCCTCTCTTGTATTAAATAGTCCAGCTGAGACCTCTGAAAAAGAATCCAAAAGCGGCTCATCTGTAGAGATCTCTGTAACTTGTTGTTTCTTCATTACTTCCATCTCCTTCTGCTTTTCTTGAATTTCTATCTCTTGTTGATTTTGCTTTTTAAGGACCTTGTAGTAAAATTCTTCCGCTTTTTCAACAGTATTTAACTGATATCTTTCTCCTTGATATCTCAATATTATACCCACTGGAACATCCCACCTGAATTCTATCTTTTAACATCTTAGGCGGCAATTCTTTATATATCCAGATTTTTCTCCCATACAGTTGTGGAGTAGAATTAAAGGATTTTTGCACAATATCATTTCTTATTTCTTTATCTGTAAAGTAAATCACCACATCTCTAGGCAGTTGCCTTTGCTTTGCAATCCAAGAACTTACTCTATAAGCCTTGTCAATTTTACAAGATACCTCCTCAGGATGAACCTTTAAAATCCCAGCCAGAACTTGAGCAGATATTTTTCTTAGATCATCTCTGTTATTTTCCTGTAACCCTCTCATTCTGATCGCAAATTCTGTGAGCCTGTATTGCATCATTACAACTTCTCTTTCAATCCCTTGCTTTATATCTTCTGCATTGTAAATCTCGTGACCAGCTTCCTTTTTAGACTTTACTTCTAAACTATTGTCTTGAATATTTATCAAATCATTTTCAATTCTTTGTATTTTATTGTCCAAATTATAAATCTTATCATCAACTTCCTCCATTTTAGACTCTAATAATTTGATATTTGTATCCATCTTTATTACAACTTCTGAAAAAGCATTAGTCACTGTTACAATCTTTCGTTGCAGATTATCATACTTTAGTTGTATCATTTCTTTAATTTCCTGCCTTAATTTTTCAAATTTCTGATTCACAGTCTCATGATATTTTGCCATTTCCTCCTGAAGAAATTCTTTTAAATTAAAACCATTCTGCAAAGTCTGTAGGCTCAGAGCTTGTTCAGATAATTGTGAATGGGGGAGCACCCCCCCCACTGCTTGTCTGTCAGGCTTTATAAGTTTTAACGCCATCCTGCCAACAAACTCTTTTTTTAAAAAAAGAAAACTTTTCCCCAAACAAGATCAAGTACAAATCTCCAAGAAAAAAGGAACTTAAAATAACTATTTTTCTTCCAAATTGTAACCAGCACTATTTATTCCGCTACTTTGTAGCTGTTACAGAAGGACTCTCACTTTCGGCTTTCTTCTACTTCCCAAGCCTCAGCAGTCGCCATTTTTAAATTTTTTTCTCCTTCACTCTAAAATGCTTATAACTTCATTAAGGATACTTGCAATTTAGGGTCCCAAGTCCAAGTCTCATCTTTTTTAATTAATCCATCTGTTAGGTTCGTTGATTGATCCGGTTCCAGCGCCTAGCTCTGCAAAAAGGCAGAGTTCTCCCGATGCCCGGAGCAGCGGCGAGCGGGAATAGGGAGCCACAACCTGCTCGTCCCCAAGAGTTAAAAAAAAACTCTGGGGACTTCGCAGAGGGCTCTACCTGCCCTCGCCTGCTCTGACTCACATTTCCATCAGGAAATGGAGTTTTTCGAGCCGCCTTTCAGGTGTAAAGGCGTCTCTTTAAAGGCATCGGGGCTGGCGGTCTCAAAGGACCGTCTGGCGGCAGCGGAAACCAGACCGGAAGTCCGTTTTTATTGGGTATAGTTAAAGGTTTCACATTGGGTGAAACAAAGTTGATGTTGTATATGATAACAGCAGCGAGATTACTGATTGTTCTGTCCCCGTACACACACACACACACACAGCCAGCCGAGGGTTAAGGAAACACTTTGGCACACACCCAGGTCCTTATCTCCAACTTTGGCAGCGATTTACACACCGTCTGCCAAGTGCGTTTATTTCCACAGAAAACAGACAGATAACATACTCAGCGTCCAAACGTCCAACAACAATAAATATTTCTCTCAGCAGTTCCGGACGAGGCTTTAGTGACTATCCAAGGTTTACTTTGTTCGTCACAAAGATCACTGGCCACCACCCTCTATTATATAGTCTCTGGGGTGTGGTCCAGTGACTCAGTTCTAATCCCTAGCATGCCTCCTGAGCTGCTGCAATCGTTTATCACGCCTTCGGAGGCGTGCGTCCAGGAATGATGTTTCTCCCTCACTCTCATCCGAGCCACCTGTCTCTCTGTTAATCTCCTCTCCCTCGGCCGGCACCTGAGACAGTGCCAGAGGGGAGGGGCCTGGAGAGGGAGGCCTGGCTGACTCCTCTTCCTCATGCTCGGAGCTTTCTTCCTCCGATGGGACAGGCTCAGAGGGCGGGGCCACAACACTGATAGGTCAATATTTGAAAAATGAAGCTATGCCTACTATTGAAGAATGGACTTTGAAGATGGCCAGTTTTGCAGAGATGGCGAAGATTTCAGCATATTTAAAAGATCGCTCACAAGAGACTTATGTATGGGAGTGGAAAAAGTGGATAGATTATGTGCAGAATAAATATCAAACTAGGAAATATCAGATAGCTTTTAACTGAAAGTATTATATAGGGATAGAATAATAGAATTTTGTGAAGATGTGAAAAATATACAGGGGGTGGACGGGTTCAAGTTTTATAAAAAGGGGATTTTGATTTGGATTATACTTTGAGGAAGTCTGGGGGGAGGGGAGGGTTAGGGAGGTCAGGGAGGGTTGGGGGGGAAATTGGGGAGAAAATGTAATTGTAAAACTTTTTCAATAAAAAAAAAAGAACCTTAAGGGTTTTACTAAAGGGGCTTTATATAATTTTTAATGTAAATTTTTAAGGGGACTGGGGAGGGGGGAGGGTTGCGATTTCCGGCAGGTAGTTAGGGGGGCTCCTCTGGGTCAATGTCAGTCCAGGAGGAGAGCAGTGGGGCTGGAGTGGGGACGGGGGCCGATGGCGCCCCGAGAGAGAGGGTGGGGACTTCGATTCCGGTTGTGATTGGGAATGGAGGCAGGTGGATGAACAGAGGGCCGTATTGGTACTTGGGAGCGCGCCCCCGCTATCTTCGAGCGGTGGTGCGCTCCGACCCTTCTGGTTCTGTCTGACTGACCGGGGGTTTGAGAGAGAGGGTCCCTGGGCTTAGGCTGGTTTATTTTAATGCCAGGTCTGTGTTTAACAAAGCTCCCCTCATCCGTGAGTTGATTGAGGAGGAGAACACAGACCTGGCTTGCATTACAGAAACCTGGTTGGGCTTGGAGGGAGGGGTCCCTCTGACTGAACTCTGCCCACCAGGTTTTCGGGTGCTACACCAGCCGAGGGCCCAGGGTAGGGGTGGGGGGGGTGGGGGTTGTTATTAGGGAGTCCCTTGGTCCGCGGGAGGTCACTTTTCCTCAGATAGACGGGTGTGAGTCCCTCCTTATGAGATGGGGTCCGCAAGGGCAGTTGGGCCTGTTGATTATGTACCTATCTCCCAGCTGCGTATCAATGGCCCTGCCCAGGCTGCTCGATGCTCTCTCGGGGTTGGTGGTTGAGTTCCCTAAACTTATTGTTCTGGGGGACTTTAATCTGCCGTCCCTGGGTGGAGCGTCAGGGGCGGCCCGGGAGTTCATGGCTTCCATGGCAGCCATGGACCTGACCCAGATAATTCAGGGCCCGACTCATGAGAGGGGGCACACCCCAGATCTTGTTTTTATCTCGGAACAGTGGCGTGATGATCTCGGTGGGGGAGTACCAGTTATTCATCCCCTGTCATGGACCGATCATTATCTCCTGTGGCTGGGCTTCCAGAATGCCAACCCCCCCCTCCCGCTGGGATGCGGGACTGACCATCTGGTTCTGCCCCAGGCACCTGATGGACCCAGAGAGGTTTCAGACAGAGCTTGGGACAATACCTCTCTCTCTCTCCCACGCCCCGGTCGAGGCTCTGGTGGATGCCTGGGAAAAGGCGGCCTCCAGGGCACTCGACCGTGTCGTGCCTTTGTGGCCTCTGACTCAACGCAGATCCCGGTTGGCTCCTTGGTTCACGGAGGAGCTCCAGGAGATGAAGCGCCGTAGGAGAGGCCTAGAGAGCGGTTGGAGAGTCAGTCGTTCTGAATCTGACCGTTCGCAGTTGAGATCGTTCATACGATCTTATCTGGTGGCGATGGAGGTGGCGAAGCGGGCATACTTCTCTGCCCTCATCACGTCCACAGATAATCGCCTGGCCGCCCTGTTTAGGGTGTCCCGCTCCCTCCTGAATCGGAGGGCGGGGGAGGATCCTTTGCGGGGACGTGCCGAGGAGTTTAGTCAGCATCTGCTGGATAAGATCGCTCAGATTCGGGACGGTCTGGACTCTGACTGGGCAGGGTCTGACGGTGAGGAGGCAGCCGGTCTTGGGATTTGGGAGGAGTTTGATCCTGTTACCCCTGAGGAAGTGGACAGAATTATGGGAAGGCTGAGTGCCACCACGTGTGTACTGGACCCGTGTCCCTCCTGGCTTGCTTATGCAGCCCGAGAGGTGACACGGGATTGGATCCAGGCAGTAATAATGGCATCCTTGGATGAGGGGATCTTCCCTGCCACCTTGAAGGAGGCGGTGGTGAGACCCCTCCTCAAGAAACCTGCCTTGGATCCAACCATACTGGATAACTTTTGTCCGGTCTCCAACCTTAGCTTTGTCGCGAAGGTTGTTGAGAGCGTGGTGGCATGGCAGCTCCCGTTGGCCCTGGAGGATACAGACTACCTGGATCCGTACCAATCGGGTTTCAGGCCGGGGTACAGCACGGAGACGGCATTGGTCGCGCTGGTGGATGATCTTTGGAGGGCTCAGGACAGGGGATACTCCTCTGTTCTCGTCCTCTTGGATCTTTCGGCGGCTTTTGATACCATCTGTTAGGATATGGTTTGAGCCTAACGAGTTGTCCAGGCAATATATGTGTACTGTAACTTTAATCTGTAAATGTATTATTTGACTTTAATGCTGAGTCATGCTGTAATTAGGTAATGACTGTTTTTGAGAGTATTTAAGCAAGGTATTGTAACGTGTTCAGTTGCTGCTATGATATGCTGCCATTGTGTATGAAGCTGATGTGATATGCTACCAGAGTATGATAAACTACCATAGGGTGTGGAGTTGCTATCCATTGTGCTAATCATGGTTTGATGGATCTGCTACTATCGTGGTTTGTGAACCAGAGTGAGTTTGTTATTCTAACCAACTACTGTTTGTTTGGTAAAGAAGATATCTGTAACTACTGGACTGATTTAACTGGCAAAGACTTGGAATTTGATTTAAAGACTATGAGACTGTTTTTCTACTATAAAGTAAGCTTTTGATAAACCAGTTTGCATATCTCTTATTCATTGCTCTCAGCAACGTTTCCTTGTGCATTTACTCTGCTGGTTGGTAACACAACACCAATATCCTTAACACCATCGACCATGGTATCTTGCTGCGACGGCTCAAGGGGTTGGGAGTGGGAGGCACTGTTCTACGGTGGTTCTCCTCCTCTCTCTCAGGCCGTATGCAAGCGGTGTTGGCAGAGGGGCAGAGGTCGGCTATGAGGCCCCTCACTTGTGGGGTGCCCCAGGGGTCGGTCCTCTCGCCTCTCCTGTTCAACAGCTATATGAAGCCGCTTGGGAAGTTCATCCGTGGTTTTGGGGTGCGGTATCATCAGTACGCTGATGATACCTAGCTTTTTATTTTTTATTTTTTATTTTTTTAAAATATACTTTATTGATTTTAAAAAAAATTTAAATCTCTCAAATCTCTGTTAACATCTGAGGTGTCGTGTAATTACATATTTACATTATATACATATCAAATATCTTCGAATCTACCATTATTAAAAATAAACATATCCTTACAATCTCATTCTATTATTCCACCATTTGTACCACCTTTCCCATACTGCCTTGAATTTTGAGTTCTCATCGTCTTTAAGAGCACTTGTTAATTTTGCCATTTCTGCGCATTCTAGAATTTTGTTTATTATTATCACCTCTGGAGGGGTTTGTTTGTCCTTCCAGTATTTTGCAAAGATTAACCTGGCCGCTGTTATGACATGTATGATTAGATGTATCTTATCTTTGGAGAGTCCATCTCCCATCATTCCTAATAAGAAGATTTCAGGGGAAAATTCTATATCTTCTTCCACTATTTCTTGTAGCCAGTTTCGTATTTTTGTCCAAAACTTTTTTGTCTCTGGGCAGGACCACCACATATGAAAGAAGGTGCCAACCTCCTTTCCACACTTCCAACATATTGCTGAAGCACTGGGAAATATTTTTGCTAATCTATCTGGGGCTAAATACCATCTATGAAAGATTTTGTAATGATTCTCCCTGTAAATTGCTGATTTAGTCAGATTATAATTTCTATTCCAGGCCTCCTCCCAGTCATTAAAATTTAACCCATAACCAATGTTTTTTTCCCAAATATTTAATTGATTTCTAGCTATTCCTTCTGCTCTGTCCTCGCCTAATAAAAAGTTGTAAAATCTCGCTAGCATTTTCTTTTCAATCCCCAACATAATTTTGTCCAAATTGTTGTGCTTCGTCTCTATACCAGATTGATCCCTATCTTTTTGATATCTTGAGCTTATCTGTAGGTAGCTCCACCAGTCTAAATTGAAGCCTTGATTACTTAATGTTTCCCGTGATTTAAGGATACCATTATCATCTAATATGTCTTTATACGTGCCGAATTTCAAAATATCTCTTTTATTAGAGGCAGTCAGGGCCTCCATGATTGAAAGCCAGTTCGGTACTTTCACGTAAAATTGTTGCCTAATTTCTTCCCATGTTTGAATAAGGGTCTCTCTTAATTTGTGTTTGTGGAAATATGATTTTTTTTTTGTTCTTTAAATCCCATAAATAAGTGTGCCAGCCTGCCTGTAGATCGTGGCCTTCTAACGTCAAAATTCCCTTGTTTTGTAATGTAACCCATTCTTTGATCCATACTAATTTAGCCGCCTTCTGATATACTTCCCAATCGGGTAATCCAAAGCCACCCATATTTCTTTTCCCTTGCAGTGTCTTGTATGCAATCCTTGCCTTCTTCCCTTCCCATAAAAATTCTCGCACCTTCTTTTCCAGATCTAGGAAATATTTTTTTATCAAGATTCACTGGTATAGTTTGGAATAAAAATATAATCTTGGGGAGAATGTTCATTTTAATTGCTGAGATCTTACCTGTGAAGGATAATTTTAACTTCTTCCATCTGTCTATATCCTGCTTTATTTTTTGTAATAATGGGATGTAGTTATCCTCCTTTAAGGAGGAATATCTTGAGGTGATCCATATTCCCAAGTACTTTATTTTCTTCACTGTCTGAAGATCTAAGGACTTTTCTAGCTCTTTCTTATTTGCCTCTGTCATGTTTCTTGCTAAGATTTTAGTTTTGGTTTTATTAAGCTTGAAGCCAGCGACTTCTCCATACTGTTGTACTTCCTGGAGTAATTTGGGGCCAGATTTCAAGGGATCTTCTGTTATTAAGGCCACATCATCTGCGAAGGCTTGTGTTTTGAAAATTTCTTTCTTAATTTGTAGTCCTTTAATTTCTTTGTTATCTCTGATCTTCCTAAGTAGAATTTCCAGTGCCATTATAAAAAGTAGAGGGGACAAGGGGCATCCCTGTCTAACTCCCTTTTGTATCCAAAATATCCGCGTCTTGTCCCCGATTATTAAAATGCTTGCCCTCTGTTTATGGTAAATATTTTCAATCATTTTTCTAAAGTTTGTTCCAAATCCCATTAAGTCAATTTGGTTGACCATAAATTTCCAGTTCAAATTATCGAACGCCTTTTGGGCATCCAAAAACACTAACGCCAGCTGTTTTTCTGGGTGCTGCTCATAATATTCTATGACATTTATTACAGTCCTCACATTATCCCTCATTTGTCTCCCTGGAAGGAATCCCTTCTGATCGTTGTGAATCCAGCCATTTAGAATTTTTTTTAGTCTTTCCGCAATTATACTTGTAAATAATTTGTAATCTGAGTTTAACAAAGAAATAGGCCTATAATTTGCTATCTGTTTCGGGTCAGAACCTTCTTTCAATATGACTGTAATGTAAGTTTCTTTCCAAGAGTCTGGGATTCTTGTACCAACTAAAACCTCATTAAATATTTCTAACAGTTCTAATTGTAGTTCTTCCTCAAATTTTGTATAAATTTCCCCCGGGAGACCATCTGGGCCTGGTGTTTTATTTTTCTTGATTTTGGTAAGAGCCAATTTGAGTTCTTCTATTGTGATTTTGTTGTTTAACATTTCTTTCTCTTCTTCCGTTACCTGTGGTAGGTTAGCTTCCATCAGGTATTGTTCAGTTTTGTCTGGGTCGATCGCTTCCTCTTTATATAAGGCTTCATAAAATTCTCTCGCTCTTTCTAATTTATCCTCTTCTTTTGTCAAAATATCGCCATTGGAATCTTCTAATGTAAGAATTTGATTTTTTTTTCTGTTCTTTTTTTAATCTGTACGCCAGCCACCTTCCCGACTTGTTGGCATTCTCAAAGTGGTAGTGTTTTATTCTCTTAATTTTTTGCGCCAACTCCTCCTGATCCAGAATATTGAGATTATGACTTGCCATCATCCATTTTTGTTTGGCCATCTCGTCTCCCGGGTTTTGTTGTAGCTTACTATCCGCTTCTTCTATTTTCCTATTATAAGCCGCTCTAACTTTCCTTTCTTCCTTATTTTTGAACGCCATGTACGATATCGCTACTCCTCTCAAATACGCTTTCATGGTATCCCATACAATTTCCTTCGCCATGCCTTGCTTGCCATTCTCAATAAAGAAGCGCTTAATTTCTTCATTTAATTTTATTATAAACTCTTTTTCATTCAAAAGGTTAGTCCTTAGACTCCATCTCTGTTGCTTTCTCTTGTTAGTATAATGCCAGTTTAGTTCAAGAAGTTTATGATCTGCCCAAGTATTTGTACTTATATCCACTTTCTTAATTTCTAGACCTAATTTTCTAGTAGTCCATGCCATGTCAATTCTGGACCAAGAATTCTGTGAAGTTGAGTAAAAGGTGTATTGGGAATCATGCGGGTGTAGAGTACGCCACCTATCAATTAAGTTAATTTCATCCACCAGATCAAAAAAGCTTTTTGGCAGAGGTAATCTTTTATTTCTTTTTCTTTCCCCACTTTTATAATCTTTCTCTGGGTTAACAATACCATTAAAGTCACCTAACATACATATTTCAGCATGGGCCCAATTCCCTAATTGTTCATGTAATTTTTTGTAAAATTGTCCCTGTTTCTTATTCGGGGCATATACCCCCACCAACATCATTTTTGCGTTACCTCTCTTGATTTCTACCATTAGAATTCTCCCTTTAGTATCTTTGTACTTTAATTCTGCCTCAATTCCTTTTTTCACATACATCGCCACGCCCCTTTTCTTTTTCTCTGCTAATGACACAAATAGTTTGCCAAATTTAATAAATTCTAGACAATTTGCCTCATCTTTTTTTATATGAACCTCCTGTAAGCAAATTATGTCTGGGTTCTGTTTTACCAGTTTTGATAGAATTATCTTTCTTTTTTTTATGATTGTTTAAGCCATTAACATTTAAAGATAAAATTTTTAAGGCATCCATTTATTGTATTATGTCCAATTTCTAGTTCTTGTTTGTCTTTAACGTTACTGCTCTTACTGGTCTAGTCTTCTTTCCTTGTTCTTCCGCTTCTTCTTTTTTCTTCTCCTCCTCTATTTCTTCCTTTGTACTTTGCTCTTGTGAGGTTTCTTCTTCCATGTTTACCGTATCGATCTCTTCTTTGCTAATTTGTTATTCTTCCCCTCCTCTTAGTTGATCTAAAAAATCTTGTGCTACGGCTAAACTATCAATTTTGACTTTTCTTCCTTGCCATGATACTAACATCCCCTCTGGCAGGATCCATCTAAATATGATATTTCTTCTGTTCAGTTGGCTCGCCAGAATCCTGTAGTTTTTCCTCACTTCCCTCACTCTTCTCGGTATTTGTTTCAGAATATTCACCTCCTTTCCTTTAAATACAATCTGTTCTTCTCTCGCTATGTTAAATAGAATATCCCTCACTTTCTTTCTGGCGAACCTCACGTGGATCTCCCGGGGGAGACTGTTTCTTCTCACGTAATTCGTTTGAACCCTGTAAACCTCGTCAAGTTCTTTAATAATATCTTGTTTATCTTGTTGAAGGGCATCAGCTATCAGCTCAGCTATTTTATCGCCTAAATCCTCTTCCTTTTCTTCGCAGATATTTTGGAAGCGGAGGTAGTATGAAGCCTTGTCCATTTCCAATTGTATCAGGGACTCTTCGATTCCTTTGTTCTGTATCGCGAATGTCTGATCCACCATATCTAATTTTTTTCTCACTTTGTTCCATCCTTTGTTCTACATTTTGAATTCTTCTCTCATTGTTCACAATAGAGGCTTGAATCTCGGTCATTTTTGAGTCCAAAATGTGAATGTCCATTTTTAATTCAGAATGACTGTTTAACAATTTCTCCTGCATTGCTAACATGGTCTCTTGAATCAGCAATAAAGAAGATTGTACTGTTTGAAGGGTTGGAGTTGTTGGTGGCTTGTCTGACTTCTGTATGCCTTCTAAGGGTTTCTGGATTACCGGAGACAGTGTTGTTAGAGTAGGATTAGATGGGGCTTTTTTGCCAGATTTCAGGATTGTCGATGTCATCGTTGCCATTTCTTGCAGAGTTAACTTTTGTTCTCTTATAATTTTCTCAATATTTTCCCAAATGACCATTCAATAGTTTTGCCCCTATTTCCTCTATTAATTCCTCTTCTTAAACCTATTTAAGAGATTTGCTATCTTCACTAGACAGGATCAATTCATCAAATTATCTTTCTTAAATCAAATCTTTATAACGCACCAAAATTCTCAAACTTCCTTAATAGTTTAAAACCTATGAGTTAAATCACACTACCAAATTGCAAATTAATTCTCACATATAAGCCAAGAGTTTTATACCTATATATCCCAGTAAGTATTATGATTTCGATATAGCTGTATTCAAACCTTAATATAAAAAGTTGTTATAAATAAGTTAATAAATACTACCTGTAATTCTTTTCTAACTAAATTCAAGCCTTAGTATATGGAATTGATATAAATAAGTTGTTAAATATTACCCTTAAGAATAGATATTCTAAAATAGATAGATATAACTAGATAAATATGAATAAATATAAACAATACAATAAATAAATAAATAAATAAATAGATTAATTATAAATCTGGATCCTTATATATAAATATACCTAATGACAGCAAAATATAATCAACGCTTAATTTCTGTATTCTATGTTCCCTATATTCCTTAACAATTTGTAGTTCTTATTAATATTATTATTTAACAAGAAAACCAAAATTCAAGTATTGGAGACCCAATTACTCAAAAGAATAGGAGGGAGAATGGGAATCAGAGTATCACAATTTATGTATATAATAAAGGTATGAAGATCTTCTTCTTCTTCTTCTTCTCTTTTTTTTTTCCTTACTTTTTTCCTTTAGTTATGGGTAAATAATAGTGACTGCAAGGTCGTAAATCTTCTTCTCTCCGCTCCTAATAAGTTCCGACACTTCTCTATGGTAGATCTCGCTGCTAGATCGTCTCCTTGTCAATCCTCTGCTATCTCACTCCTTCAGTCAATGATGGCCACACTTCCTGTTTCGCTGAAGCACTCAAAAAAGAAATTCAGTAGTTCAATCTCCTGCTTACTTTCCTCCTCACTTATCAATCACAGCGCCAGCCACGCCAATACTCGTTTCCTTCTCCCTCTCACCACACTCTCCAGAGTTCTTTATAGAAGCGACCTGCTCCCTGCGTATCTCTCGTCGGCTTGTCAGGTCTCCGCCGTTACGATCTGCTCTGCTCTGCACTCTCCGTCGCTGCCTCGCACAGCAGTCCTCTCCCGACTCCGCTGACCTCCTCTCTCAACGCTAAATAACTCCAAGGTATGGAAAACGTGATGTCAGATCTAGCACGGCACCCCAATCTTCTTCTTAGCTCCCGTCCTTTTGCTGGCTATTGTAACTTCAGGCCCGCCATCAAATGACTGGCTCACCACGTTGGATCGACAGAGCCTCCCGGTCTTGCAAGAGGTGTTTGCGCCCCACACTCTTGTTTGCCTGGCTCTCTCTTTTGTCCGCAGGGCTCTCCGGGACCTGCGCCCCCAAAGGGATCCCCAAAACACGGTGATAAAGGGTGTTGGGGAGTAGCGATCACTCACTCGACAACATATCGCCGCAAGTCAAACCAGCCCAGTGATGCCCTCGACGTGATGTCCCGCTGCCTGGAAGCGGTACGGACCTGGATGGGGAGGAACAGGCTCCGACTCAACCCTGTCAAGACCGAGTGGCTGTGGGTACCGGCATCTTGGTCCAATTGAGATATTCCATCGTTGACCATCGGGGGTGAGGTGTTACCCCCTGTGGATAGGGCTCGCAACTTGGCTGTCCTCCTGGATTCACGGTTGTCTCTGGAAGATCATGTAATGACCATGACCAGGGGGGCATTTGCCCAGGTCCGCCTTGTGCGCCAGTTGTGCCCTTACTTGGACCAAGATGCCCTATGCACCGTTACTCATGCGCTGGTCACCTCCCGTCTTGACTACTGCAACGCTCTACCTAGGGCTGCCCTTGAAAACCATTCAAAGGCTTCAGCTGGTGCAGAATGCGGCCGCGCGGGTTGTGATGGGAGCATCCCGACACTCCCATGTTACACCCCTCCGTGACTTGCATTGGTTACCAGTTACCCTTCGAGTGAGGTTCAAGGTGCTGGTTTTTACCTACAAAGCCCTTCATGGCCTAGGCCTGGGATATTTGTCGGACCCCCTGCAGCCAGCGACAATTCCCAATCGCCCGGTGCATTCCCACAGACAGGGCCTCCTCAGGGTGCCGTTGGCCAGACAGTGTCGGCTGGCGACCCCCAGGGGGAGAGATTTCTCTGGGCGCACCCACCCTCTGGAACCAACTTCCTTTGGAGCTCCGGATGGCCCCTGACCTTCACTCGTTCCGCCGTGATTTGAAGACCTGGTTGTTCCGCAGCCTGGACTGATGGGGGGTTTCTTAATGAATTTTAAATTGTTTTAAATTGGAATTTTAATTTTATATTGTCTTTTAATGAGGAACTGTGTATCTTTACCATTGTGAGCCGCCCTGAGTCCTTGGAGATAGGGCGGCATATAAATTGCATTATAAATAAATTGCATTATAAATAAATAAAGGCACATGGGCCTTTGCAGGAAGCAACGTTGTTAATTCTGTTCAGTTTAAAGTCTGAAGCTCTCTTTGATTCTGGACTCCATGTGGCTTTGCCAATTAGGTCTTTGGCAGCGTGTAAAGGGAGATAAAGGTGGGTGATTATCAGCCTTATCCTGAAGGACTTTTTACAACTATTTGGGACTCATCTGTGAATGAACAGAATTCACAGCTGTTGCAATAAAAGAAGTTTTTGGGACTACTCGTGTGTTTTACTGACTCAGGAAGCCTAGGTCAAAACAAGTAGGTGGGAGGAAGTAGTACAGGCTATACTGCCACCAATGCAGCCTAAAGCACTAGCCACCCAACAGAATCCACCCACACCATGGTTAGACACCCAGACGGATAATACAAGGCTATACAAACAGCCCTCCCAACAGATCAGTGGTTCCAGGAGAATAGGCCTCTGTTAACACAGAGAGATGGCTTTGCCTGGAAAGGGTCCAAGTTATATGTACCCAGTGCTGTATGGTTGCACGTGCTGCGTCGATGTCATGACTTTCACTTGGCTGGACATTTTGGGTTCCTTAAGACTCTGCATTTAACCAATCGCCAATTTTGGTGGTCTCATATGAGGAAGGACATAGAGGATTATGTGAGGAGTTGTGTCGCATGCACAACCATGAAAACCTGACCGGGGAGACCTCCCGGCCTATTACAACCGGTGGTAGACCCTGTCTGTCCATGGGAACAGATAGCTATGGACTTCATTGTAGAACTACCTGAAAGTCAGGGCAATAAGGTTATCTGGATGGTCATAGACCTGTTTTCTAAACAGGCTCATTTTGTAGCATGTACAGGTCTTACATCTGCTAGGAAGTTAGCCAAACTGTTTATTACTCATATATATCGACTCCATGGCATACCAAGAAGAATAATTTCTGACTGAGGGGTCCAATTTACTGCCCGGTTCTGGCATCAGTTTGTAGCAATGATAGGTTCGTCCCAGGGCCTCAGCTCAGCATTCCATCCTGCAACCAACGGAGCTGCGGAAAGGACAAATGTGATGGTGGAGTGCTACTTACGGTGCTACATTAAATACCAGCAGACCAATTGGGCTGATTTACACCCATTCGCTGAAGTAGCATATAATAACGCCCTGTACAGCAGTATGGGGTTTACCCCTTTCCATGTAGCTACGGGTTGTAAGTTTGTTCCGATCCCCAAATGTCCACAAGTGGCTACAGAGGACATGAGTACACAGAAGTTGATACCCCAGATGCAGAAAGTATGGACAGTGGTGAAAACCGCGTTAAACCACGCAACCACAAAATACAAAACCCAGGCAGACAAAAAACAGAGGGGACAAGAGCCTTTCTATGTGGGCCAGAGCATATACTGTACCTCTCTACCAAATATCTCAAGTTACCCATACCTACCCATACCATGTAAAAAACGGGGGCCTAAATACGTTCGACCTTTTCCCATTGTGAGGGTTATTAATCCCATCATGGTGCAACTGAAACATCCCTGGTTACTAGGGAGAACGCATCCGGTCTTCCACTGCAGCTTACTCCGGCCAGTCTGAATTAGAGAAGACCCCACACAGCCACCTCCACCTGTCACTGTCGGAGGGGAACGGTATTATGAAATAGAAGATACCCTAGACACCCAATGGCATAGGGGACAGTTACAGTACTTTATCCTATGGAAGGGATATCCACTGTCAGAAGTCTTGTGGGTTCCCAGTACCAATGTCAGGGCACCTCAGCTAGTTAACAAATTCCACCACAAGCATCATGCTAAACCGGGGGGGAAAGCCTCTCCACACCCCACTGACAAAATCCTTTAACTTCCAGATGCTGTCTTCGTGGTAGAGGGGCCGCATGTCAGCTCCAGCCTGGGTGACGGCAGGGAGCTGCCATTTTGGCGGGGGGGTGAGACGTTGCGAGCATGTCTGGAAGCCTGGGAGCGCGGTCATCAGCTGAGTGTCGGCAGTGGCAGCCAGGGCGTTTAAACAAACAGGACCACAACGCTGGCATTGCCGGACTACCAAACACGACTGGAGACGGGACCGGAGCAGCTGCCAATGTTGCAGAGCACCATGGAGGAGCCGGAAAGCTCCCCAGCTGAGAGATGGACGCTTTAATCTCCAGGAATCATGTGGTGCTGGACATGCATGCGGAAGAGTGGGTGGGGTGGCAGGAATGGTTAAAAGGTGGTGGGGAGCACCAGATGTTAGCTCTGACAATTCATTCATTGCGTAATTGCTTTGTTGGTCAGTTCATGCTGGAGGAGATAAACCTGCTTTGCAAATCTACTTCGTGTTTGGCTGTTTTTTCATTCCCTTCGGAACCTGACACTCCACACAAACCCCGTTAATTCCCTGGAAACCAATGCATAAGCACAGGGTCCCGTCTTTCTTCTCCCTGAAGAGCACTGGAGCTGCAACCTGCGAACGGGCTGGTTGGATGAACCCCTAGCCATGTTCTTGTCAATGTAATGTCGTAGCTCCCCCATCTCCTTCGGTGTCATCGAATACATCTTTGGCTTGGGCAGTTTGGCTCCGGGTATCAGTTCGATTGCACAATCAGTGGGGTGGTCGGTGGGTAGGGTCTCACATTCCTTCTCACTAAAAACCTCTGCCAGGTCTGCGTAGATAGACCTGGGGGAAGGTGGAACGGGCCACTGCTGGGGCCTCCCCAGGCCACCCCTCCAGCCCACTCTCTGCCCCTCTCTGATCCTGTTCATGAAGGCGGGGTCTGGGTCCAACTCCTATCCTCAACTTCCTATACTCACCTTCCCACCATATCATGGGGGCCCATTTATGCAGCCACGCCAGTCCCAGGATAACAGACTTGGTCATCGTTGCCACCACGATGAACCTAATGACCTCCCAATGCTCTCCCATCTCCAACCGTACTGGCTCTGTGACGTGGGTAGCTGGAGGCTCGCCCCCCCAAGCAACGAGCCATCAACCTGCTCAAATCTAACAGGCTTGGCCATTGTTCTGTCCCCGTCTCACACACACACACAAACAGACAGCTGGGGGTTAAATAAACTGGCAGACAACCAATTCTTCCGATAAGAAGCTTGGCAGCAACCCAGTAGCTGCTTGCCAAGAACTTTACTCAATAAACAAAATACACACAGTCAAGAATTGTCCAGTTCGTAAAATAAATCCAAGGCCGATAATGTTGTTTCCAAAGATGCAATGTGACTCGATAGTAGTTAGTTTTGTCCGTCACAGAGTCTGAATGGCCACCTCACCCCCTTTTATACCCTGTGGGGTGTGGTCCAGTGACTCAGCTTAATCTCTGGCATGCCTTTTCTTCTGTTGCGCGCGCTTATCTCTGCGACGCTGCCGAGGATCCAGCCAAGACTCATTTCCCTCATCACTGTCCACCTGTGGCTGCGTGGACGTGCTTGGCCCCGGCCCTATCTCTTGCCCTTCGGCGGACACCGAAGGCATTGCCAGAGAGGAGGCCTTGCCAACTCCTCTCCTTCACTCTCGGAGTCCTCTCCTGCCGATGACACAGGCTCAGGTAACGGAGCCACAACAGCCATCTCCCTCACCCGTATTCCTAACGCTGTGACCACAGCCTGGCTTATGAGACACTGGGTACACCCTGAGTCTATCAGAGCTCCATACCTCCCACGCTATGCTGATTGGGGGCTCACTATGGTGATGGGAATTATGAATGGATGGATGGGCTCGCTTACCATCGGGTCCTCTGGGCCATCATCCTCGCTGTCGTAGGGCACCAGCTGGAACTTTCCCACCACCATCGCTTCTCCTTCCTATGAAGACATCACCAAGGTCTCTGCCTGGTGTGCTCCCCAGGACTGTTCAGGGGTTTGCCGGGGTGGCCTTGCAGTCTTATCAGGGCTGCTGGCCAGTGTCTTTGGTATCTGCGGTGCAGGTGCCTGGCACTCAGCTGCACGGTGTCCCGGTTGGTTGCATCGGAAACAGCATAGTAGCAGCCGAACAGGCCTCTCCGTGGGGCCCAGGGTGCTAGGGACAGGCCGAGCTCTGCCAGGTGGTCTTTCCATGGCCTTCCAGGGCCCACATCCCCCTTGGGACGGAACTCCCGTAACCCAGCATCCAAGTCAATGACCACCTGGAACCAATCTTGAAGCTGATGCAAGATACCCTGGTAAACACAGGCCTGGTGTAGATTGCGGTCCAAACCCACCCTGAATTGATGGACCAGCAACCTCTCCAGCCAGGCCCTCAGCTTACCAATGACCTGGCAGAACTCCTGGACATACTCCACCGCTGACTGGCCCCTCTGCTTCAGCGATAGGAGCTCTCCTTCTGCCCGTTGTGCACAGGACCCATCCTCAAATCAGACCCTCAGTGCCTCCAAGAAAAGACCTACATTCGCCAACTCCCGGGCATGTTCACTGTGCAAGTCTGCCCCATGGCACTTGCTGGGACCAATACCCTGTTGGCCATGTGGGGCCCTGTGGGACCCAGTCTGCCTGGTGTGGGTCTGTGACTGCAGGAGATGGTGCATGCCGGCTCAACTGGTGGGACTCCAGATGCAGCTTCCGGCCCTGGGCACCACTCTCCTCCACTATGGTTGTCCCTTCTGTGGCCCGTCCTGGGCATCCTACCAAATCAGCCAGTGAGAAATTCTGCTCCAATGCCCCCACCTGCAAAGCATCATGGGAACAGCTGGATGCCGGGTCCAGGAGTAACTTCGGGCTAGCCAGATGGAACTGGGTCTGCAGAGGTGGAGTTGGCTGGGGTCCCGACCTCCGCAGCTGCCATGTTTCCACTGACTCTGATCCCATCTCCCATGGCTGCCGGGAGGGAGCATCCCGGGAACTGGCCTCCCCGAACCGCTCCTGCAGCACATCCATGGTGTAATTACCCATGACGGTCAGGTAGCTCCACTCCCCCTCATCATCATCCGTCAATCGTCTCTCCCGCCACTAAGTCAAATGAGCCTCGGAATGAAGAGGGGTTGGCCACCGTGGGCCAGAGGCCCCAGTCACTGATGAACTGTGCCACCACTCCCTTGAGGGCCCTGGGCCCTGGACGGCCTCTGGGACCTTTCGGTCCTCTGCTGGCTGCACCACTCTACGTACCTCACACTCCTTCAGCCTCACAGCCAGCTGTGCACTGTCCTCTGAAGCCTCCTCTTCCAAAGCAGGCTCCACTTCGCCCACCTCTGGCACTGTCCCTTCTGCCGTCGCACTGCCTTCCTTACTTCTATCTGGTCAACTTCCTCCTAGCTGTTCTGTCCCCGTCCCACACACGCACCCCCACAGATGGCCCGGAGTTAATAAGCCACATGACAAAGTCTTTGAAGAGAAAGCTGGCAGCAACCCAGTGGCTAGCTGCCAATTCAAACTTTACTCACACAAAACAAAGATTAGACTGCAAGCATTCCAATAAAGCAGGCAAAGTTTCAGCAATACAAGGATTAGTCCAAATGCAGTCCGACAAGGCAGGCAGAAGTCCATTAACGCAGAGATCATGGATTATTTCTACTTTTTGCTCGTCACAAACTGAACCGGCCACCACACCCACATTTATACCCTGTGGGGTGTGGTCCAGTGACTCAGCTAATCTCTGGCACACTTTCCCCTCTGCTGCGCATGCTTCTCCCTGCGCTGCTGTCGAGGATCCAGCCAGCACTTATCTCCTTCATCACTGTCCACCTGTGGCTGCGGGGACGTGCTTGGCTCTTGGCCTATCTCTTGGCCTTTGGTGTCCTCCGGAGGCATTGCCAGAGAGGAGGGTCCTGGAGAGGGAGGCCTTGCCAACTCCTCTCCCTCACTCTCAGAGTCTGCATCTGTCGATAGCCCAGGCTCAGGCAACGGAGTCACAACACTAGCCTGGTCAACCCACAAAAGAGGCTGTGGAAAAGAAAAGGGGAAAGAATGAAAAGTGAGGAGTGCTGACTTTCTCTCAACGGTCCAAGGCCGGACCTGATTAGGACTAAAGCCAGCACACTCAGGAAACCATGAAGCAAACCAAACTTGAATCTTCAATCAGGCCAGAGCCTCAGTGCACGATGAGTGGGAAACAAAGTCACTTGCACAGTCAGCGCTGGGAACTCCTGCCTCCCAGCATACTTTATTGTCCAGGGACCATGCCCTCCAGCCATCCGGACATGCCTGCTGGTCAACCAACATCCACTAATTATCCTCTGGTCCAGGAAGTCGGTTTTGGCCTTCTCGCATGTCTGGCAGCAATGGCACTCCCGACCGGCCAGTGGCACGTCCAGCAGAGTGATCAGCTAGTGAGTTGCTGGGGGGTGCAGCCGCCGGAAGTACCGCCGCCGTAGTTTCACCCGTCGCTCTCCCCACTTCATGCTATTCCATTTTCTGCACACCTCCCCCCCAGGTATGGCGAACCCCAGATTGGGGCTTGACAGATACATCACCTTATAGAAATTTTCTTTTAGATTATAATTTAATGTAAATTTTAAACCCTTCGTCCACATATTTTCCCATTGTTCAAGCATCACATTATATCCAAAATTTCTTGCCCACTGAATCATACAATGTTTTACATGTTCATTTTCCAAATTCAGTTTCAGTAACATTTTATAGATCTTTGCAATAATACAGTATGTTCATTGTTGCCACATAATAAAATTTCCAATTCATTTTAACAAAGTCAAATCCATAGCACTTTTTATCCAGTTTAAATCTTTCTTTCAGTTGTTTATAAGTAAACCAATGGCAAACATAACCTTCTGATTCAAGTTCTTCCCGTGGCTTTAATATTGGGTCACCAGAGTTGAAAGATAAAATTTTACCATACATCAACCAGTTTGGCTTTGCTACCATTTCTTTTCTAAAGAAAGCTTCCTGGATTGACACCCAAAGAGGCAACTTCATAGAGAGCCTTGTTTTATATTTATTCCAAACTCTTAGTATGGCATGTCTAACAAAATGATTATTAAATTCAACATTAACTTTACTTTTATCATACCATATGTAGCCATGCCATCCAAACCTTAATTCATGGTCCTCTAATCAGAGGTGGGCTGCTGCCGGTTCGGACCGGTTCGGGCGAACTGGTTGCTACGATTCTGTGCAGTTCAGCGAACCGGCAAATCCCACCACTAGCTGGCCCTGCCCCACCCCACCCTGCCCTATCTCACCTCACCTGCCTTGGACAGTGGCTAGAGTCACGCCCGTGACCAGCTACTCTCTGGTTTGCTCGCCCAGACCATGCAGCCCAGCTGATCTCTGCACCTCACCTGCTCTGCTCACTGCAGCTGCCCAGGAAGGTAAGGCGCTCGGCTGAAGGGCTACCTCTGGGTGGACACAGCGAGGCTCGGCTGCCTTTTAGGCCTGGCTCTCGCTATCCTTCCACCTGCATGCTGCCTGCTCACCCTTTGCCTCAGGTCAGCTTTGGCCTTCCCTGGGACCTCTGCCCCACCCACTCGCCCTTTGCCTTGAAAATATGTTAGGGAAGGAAAAAGACAAAACAGAGCCGACAATGAATAATATGCAAAACATGCTCCAAATGTCTCCAAAGAGACATTGATGAAGTTGCAAGAAAAAATGGCAGACAATCAAGAAGAGGCTAGGAAACACCATCAAGAAATTAAAAATGAGATAGGGGAAGTAAAGGAAGATTTTAAAAATATGAAGGAAAAGATGGAGAATATACAACAAACAATTGCAGAAAATGAGCAAAAAGTTAAAAAAATAGAAACCAAGGTGGATCAATTAGACCTTAAATTAGAAATGGCGGAGCAGAAGGTACTACAATCAAACAAGGAATTGTCGGATTCAATTATTTCTTTTGGAAATGGAGAAAGCCTCATTTTTTTTGCATTTCCAGAATGTCGTGGAGGAGAAAGAGGAAGATTTGGAGGATAAAATGAGTGAAATAATAGCAGAATTAATACAGAGAGATAAGTTGGAAATAAAAGATACCATGGATGAAATTTGCCAAGTACATAATAATTATATAAGAAGACCCCGTTTAGTACGGGAAGTACATATCAAATTCATTAAAAAAACAATAAGAGATGAAATCTATAAAAAATCAAGAGAAGAGACTGTAACATATAAAGGGAAAGAAATCATAATTCTAAAACAAATCCCATGCCGAATTCGAGACCAAAGGCAACAGTATCATTTCTTGACATCACACCTTATAAAACATAGAATAATGTTTAGATGGATTATCCCCGAAGGTATCCTCATCACATGGCAGGATAAGAAATTCAAAGTTGATTCAATAGAAAAAGCTCAAAAGTTCTATAAAAATTACTTGGAAGAAGAACAAGAAAGTAAAGACGAATCAGAAAGTAAAAGTCAAGAGGAGGATCAACAAGAGGAGATAGAAAGAGAGAAAGAGCTAAGGAAAACCCAAGAAAAGGAACGAGAAGAAAGGGAAGGAGCAAGGGGAAGAGTTACAGTAAAAGGAAGACAAGAAATACCAAGAAACAAATACAGTAGGAGATGGAAGAAACAGTATCTTTATTTTCCGTGAATATTAATGGTTTAAATGCACAGAAAAAGAGAGCACAAATATTTACAAAACAAAAGAAATTAGATAAAGATGTGATTTGTTTACAAGAGGTTCATATAAAAAAAGGATTCCAAAAATTATTAGAAAACAAGAAATTAGGAAGACTACATGTGTCACTATCACAACAGAAAAAAAGAGAAATTGCAGTGTACATAAAGGAAAGAATAAATTCAGAATCAGTGTATGCAGATGATGAGGGCAGAATTTTGATGATAAAATTAGATACGGAATATAAACAAATTCTATTAGTAGTAGTATATGCCCCAAACAAAAGTCAACAAGAATATTTCAAACAATTGCACAATAAAATAAAAGAGCCCTGGTAGCGCAGCAGACTAACACACTGTTATTAACATCAGCTGCCTGCAATTACTGCAAGTTCAAATCTCACCAGGCTCAAAGTTGACTCAGCCTTCCATCCTTTCTAAGGTAGGTAAAATGAGGACCCAGATTGTGGGGGCAATAAGCTGACTTTGTATAAAATATACAAAAGTATGAAGGCTATTGCTTAACGCATTGTAAGCCACCCTGAGTCTCCGGAGAAGGGCAGCATATAAATCAAATAAAAAATAAAATAAAATAAAAATAGAACAAGAAATAGAAAATGTATGTATAATAGGAGATTATAATGCCATAGCTGATAGTAAAAGAGACTATTATAGCAATAAGAAAAATTTAAAAAAAGAAGGAAATACTACCTAAAGAATTTTTTAATATGATATCAGAATTAAGCCTAAGAGACACCTGGAGAGAAATTTACAAAGAAGAAAAGCAATATACATACTATTCTCATCCGCATCAATCATGGTCCAGGATCGATATGGCCTGGATGACAACACAATTGCAATTAGAATTAGAAAAAATAGAAATAGGACTAAATGAGTGGGCGGACCATAATCCAATAATTATACATTGGAAAGGACAAAAAAGGTACAAAAGGTGGACGTTAAATCAATACATATGTAAGGAGAAAGAATATAAGCAATTCCTGGAGAAAGAGATAGAGATTTTCTTAGAAGTAAAAAAAAGGAAGATACATCAGCTCAAAACCTTTGGGACACACTAAAAGCCTATATTAGAGGGGTGACGATTGCATATACGGCAAAAAAAAGGAAAGAAAAAAGGTCCCAGCAAAATAAACTACAGGAAGAGTTTAAAAAATTAGAAGAAGACCTTCAGAAAGACCCCCAAAATAAAAGAGTAAAAGAGGAAAGGAGAATAATTAAACACAAACTAAATTTGATAACCCAAGAAGAAGTGGCATTTAAAATAAAGAGGGCAAAACAAAATTATTTTGAGCATGCAAACAAGGTGAGCAGGTGGTTAGCTTATAAATTAAAAAAGGAAAATGATAAAAGAACGATACAACATTTGAAGGATGAGGAGGGGAAAATGTCAGGAATAAATGCCTTGCCTCTGACCCAGAGCTAGAGGTAGGGGGGCTGGACAGGCCAGCCCACAAGGTACACCCTAACCCAATAGCCCCTCCTTACCTTAGCCACGCCCAGGGGGTACTTAAGGGTCAGCCATGCGGTCCTGTTCCAGTTCCGGAGATGTACCTGTATTGACGAGATGTCCAGTCAATAAACAATAAACGATTTAAACCAGAACTGCTTGTTGGAATTATTGGGCACGATCCTCGAACATATCTAACAAAATGGTAGCAGAGGATGGTTCGGCAGCCCAACCCAAACATTCCACAAGCATGCAAAGAACCAAGACGGAAAGGATGAACACCAGAGCGTTCACCAAGGAGATGGCAGAACGACCTGCCCAACCCGAAGCCACCCGAGGAGAGGCATCTGAAGCAAGTGGCCTACTCCACTACCCACGCACCCCTGCCAGGCGCGGAGAGGAGTGGGACGAACACGAGACTCCAAAAGGGGAAAAGCACGACCTAAAAGGAAAACTCCTGGACCTGATAGATTCATCGCAAAGCAACACCGACCTCATCGCGGAACTACGGAGCCTAATCGAAGGCTGCGAAGCAGCGAGTGAGGAAGATGAGGATGAATCCGAATGCAGCGGCGGAGAAGCGGTAAGGGAGAGAACCCCCCACCAAAAACCCGCCAAGGGAGCCGAAGGGGTTTTCGCGCCTTTTTCACGGCGGCCATCTTGGGAGGCGGCGTCATCAAAAATGGCCGACCACCCACCAATAGATTCCCGAGATTTAAATCTCATGGCGGGAATCGGGGCCTACCCCAAGGTAACCCCCCAAGAATGCCACAAACAAAGAGGAAACCCAAGGCCCAAAGCCACAGGCTCGCCTACCGAGCCCGAACTCAACAAGGCAATCGAATTGATCGCCGCGGCCCTGGGGGAAAAGATAAAGCTACCGGACACGCACCCCGGTGCCAGGCCCAAGCGCAAAGGGGACCCTAACGCGAGGAGGCCCGACACCGACACCCATCCCGAGGGACCGATCACCGCCGCGTGGATCCAGAGCCACCCAGGGCCCCCAAGAAGCCTCCCCTTAAAAACGGAACACCGGAGGCAATGGGACTACTCACCGGACCTACGAACTGGACCAGACCCATGGCCCGCGGGGCCATCCGCCGGCAGGGGACGTCCATCGGCGGGCAGGGGACTCGGCCCGACACCCGGAGGCGACACCCGCACGAGGCCGGGCCATCCAGGACCATCCGCGGCACCAACCGGACTCCAGGCCCTCGACGACGATCCTCACCGCTTCCCGAGGCTCCAGACGACGAACCACGACGATCCCAGACGAGCAAGGCCGACCAAGGAGGAACCGAAGGCCCATCCGGAGGATTGGGGCCTATACCAGGGAGCTACGGAGACAAGCTCCTCACTCCACGGCGGCTGGGAAGAAATGAACTTCGCGCACGCGCAATGCGCCCCTACAGGAGAAACGGAAGAAGACATAGAGCTACACCGACGCATGCACACAGAGACAAGTCAGTTCAGACTCGCCACAGTCGTTCCCCTACCTTATTGTGAGTTCCCTTACGTGAGGAACCATGGACAGCGACATAATGTGAGTAACTTAAACTATAACTCAGGGGCTTTGCCAAGTGACTTCCCCAAACTAAGGCTAGATGGGGAGAATTTCCTGGACTGGAACCAACAGCTCCAGGTCACCCTACTCAAAGAAGACCTACTATCCATAGTCACTGATCCCCCAAAAAAGCCATGGACCTTTGAGCTAGATTGTACCCATCATAAAGCATACTGCATTGTTATAGCTAGTATCACCCCCAGTATTTACCCCAGCATCAGGCATCATCTGACTGCTCTAGAAGTAATACAGAGGATGCACAAACTATTTTACTGCCAGAGCGTGGCAAGCACCACCAGGCTATCCAGGGAATTCTATGCCACCAAACACAAAGCAGGGACCCCAATGAGTGAACATCTATTATCCCTAAACGCCACCAGAGCCCAGCTAACACAAAGGGGGGAGGTCATAAGCGAAAGGACCATGATAAGTATCATTGTGAACTCCCTGGACCCCAGCTGGGACACCTTCATTACACAAATAGACAACCTAGGGACAGGAAAGCTCTCACTAGAGTTACTAACGAGCAAACTAATAGCTGAGGATAGCATCAGAAAAGATCGCTCAATAAGCCGCAGGGAGCAAAGGCCCAGTAAGAAGGTCGAGCCACAGAACAGGAACCACAGCAACGCAGAATGTTACTTGTGTGGGTCAAGGAACCACTACAAAAGGGACTGCCCTAGAAACACAGGGGACAGGGACAGGCAACGTAGGAGGGACAGATCAGAGTCAAGGACAAGATACACAAGCAGACACTCACCCGAGGACAGACACAGACGTAGGGATTCACCTAACCCCAGAGACAGGAGAAACCACAGGGACAGCTCCAGGGAAAGTCAAACGGGTTCTCTGTATGGCATAGGAGACCAGGGGCAACACACAAACCAGTATAGGATGGAAGGTACATGGCTGCTGGATTCAGGAGCCACAAACCATACCACGTATGACCGTAATCTACTAACATCATTCACAGAGGAGAGTTTCATAATAAAGGTGGCTAACCAGAATAATGTGCAAGTAACAGGCAAGGGCAATGCACACGTGCCGGGGATAGGGGAGGTACAAGGAGTGTTACTGGTACCCAATATACCCTATAACATCCTCGCTACACTAAAGTTAAGCAAGGACAACAATGTTGAAGTAACCTTCAAGGGAGGAAAGGTGCAGGTAACTAGAGGGGGCAAAAACGTAGGGAAAATAGTAATCAGCGGAGAACTCCCCTTCTACCACCCAGTCTGGGACAAGCAACCCAGAGTAAACAACCACCATAAGGCCAGCCCCGATAACACAAGTAGGGAAGTAGAGGGGGTTAACCACACACACGACAACAATGAAACAAGTGAGCAGGAGGCAACCAGAAAAGAAAGGCCAGCGATAGGGAAGCCCATACATGACAATTGCGCTCACCTATTACACAGAAAGCTAGGACACATTAGCTTCCCCGTGGTGCAGAAGATGATGGAGTGCTCTGAAGGTGTAAAAATAAAGAATTGTGAGAACTATCTCGAGTGTTCTGTTTGTAAGAGCTCCAAATTAAAAACCAAACCTAGGCCCAAAAAGTCAGTACGCACTACAGACTCAACCTTTCAACTCATACATATGGATCTAGTGGGACCACTAAGGCCCTCCATTAAATACAGGAAAAGGTACTTCCTGACCATAGTGGATGATTTCAGCCGCTATGGCTTCGTGTACACACTAAAACAGAAGAGCGAAGTATTCCAAAAATTCAAGGAATTCTACGCTAGGGTAGAGACACAACATAATACCAAAATCAGGCAAATAATGACAGACCGGGGGTCTGAATTTTTATCGAGCGACTTCTCGCAATGGCTAAAGGCACGCGGGGTAGTCCACTACACGTCTTCCCCATTTTCGGCCTTCCAAAACGGAGTGGCGGAACGAAAAAACGGAATGCTGCAGACCATGATGAAGTGCGCATTAGAGGATGCAGGCCTGGGACAACACTTCTGGTCGGAAGCACTCATTTATTCAAACTATACCCTGAACAGGTTATGGTCCAGCGTACTAAACAAAACTCCATATGAGTTAATGTACCAAAGGAAGCCACAAGTATCGCATTTACACATATTCGGGGTCACAGCAGATGTACACATTCCCAGGCAATTGAGGCAAAAGGGGGACAGGGTATCCCGAAGGCTGAGGTTCATGGGATATGAACCAGGAACAAAGGGATATAGGTTCATAGACAGCAACAACAACTTCGTAATCTCTCGAACAGCAGTTTTTCACGAAAATGCCAACTGGTCCAAGATACACCTCAACGAGGTGTTCCTTAGCAAGGACGGACCGGGGAACACTCAAAGGGGAGTAACACCTAACACAGGAAAGGGTACAGAACAGGAAAGAATCAAAAGCGAGAGGCAGGAAATACTAGTGAAGGAGTGGAAGGAGAACCACCCACACATCAAAGTGGACTCACTCACTGAGAAAGAAGCCAGGTACATGCACGACACAGAGACGCCCCCTGACAGGCCAATCAGAGCAAACAGGGGCAAGGTGCCACAAAGGTTAGGGGATTACGTATTATCTATCCACACTAACCAACTAACCCCCAACACATATGAAGACGTGCTAAAATTACCAGATGAGGAAAGGGCAAAATGGGAGCAGGCCATGGAGAAGGAAATGGATAGCCTGAGGGAACTAAACGTATACACTCCCTCTGAGGTCCCAGCAGGAAAAACGACAATAGGCACCAGATGGGTCTACAAAATCAAGACACTAGAGGAAAACAAAACTCTCTACAAGGCTAGACTGGTAGCGCAGGGATTTGCTCAAAGATACCCTGATGATTACACAGAAACATACTCCCCCACAGTCAGGGCCGAAAGCGTAAAATGTGCGTTAGTCATTGCATCACTGCTAGGGCTGGAGGTACACCAATTCGACGTACAAACCGCCTACCTGCACGCTGAGCTTGACAAAGAGATTTATGTAAGAGCACCCCCCAGTCAAACAACTAGGAAGGGAGAAACATGGATTCTAAACCGAAGCTTGTATGGGCTCAAGCAATCAGGGAAACGCTGGTACGAGTGTTTGTCTAAGACATTGAAATCCATGGGCTTTGCAGCCACCTCAGCCGACAACTGCTTCTTCACCAAGAAGTCAGGTGATTCCCTCGAGTATGTCTTAATATACGTGGACGATATACTATATATCGGTAATCAGATCAGCAAATGCAGTGACTTTGCCAATGAACTAGGAAAGCATTTCTCCCTGAAGATTTTGGGTAAGGTAGACAAGTACCTAGGGGTGCAAATCACAAAAACAGACAAAGGTTTCCAATTGTCACAGAAAGATAAAATTTTGGAACTGGTACATAAGTGCAATATGACAGATGCTAAGGGGTGTGAAACACCAATGCAACCAGACTTTTTGAAGGACATGTACAATGAGGCTGAACCATTCAAAGACAACACGCTGTACAGATCCACCATAGGTTCACTATTGTACATTGCAAACTGGACCAGGCCAGATATCGCCCTACCTGTCAACCTGTCTAGACACGTAGGGAAGCCCACCGTGTACCATTGGGAAGCCATAAAAAGGGTACTGAGATACCTAAAACACAGTTCTGACGCCTGCCTGTCACTAGAACCCGAGAACGCCACAACTCCCACGCTCACGTGCTACGCAGATGCTGACTGGGCTGGAGATGTGAAAAGTAGGAGGAGCACCTCAGGTTACGTGTTCTTCCTCAACAACAGCCCAGTGCATTGGTACACAGGGAAACAGGATCTGGTAGCCACATCTACCACAGAAGCCGAATATATTTGTTTGTCCAAGGCCACCAATAACTTGATCTGGTTTGACGACCTGCTCACGGACATATGGGTCGAACCAAACTACCCCATCACTATGCATGAAGACAATAAAGCAGCCATGGAAATATCAAAGGCTGAAGCGGTTGGCCAAAGGTCGAGACACATTGACATAAAATATAAACATGTTAGGCAATTCGCAAACATAGGATTCATAAGGGTTATACATTGTGACACAGAGGAGCAAACAGCGGACATTCTAACAAAGCCATTACAAAACAAGCAACACACATACCTCACATCAAAATTAGGTGTCCTCCTAAAAATAGCGCCTCAAGTGTACACCACTCAGGAATATCCCGGCCAGGCATTTAGAGGGGGTTTTGTCAGGAATAAATGCCTTGCCTCTGACCCAGAGCTAGAGGTAGGGGGGCTGGACAGGCCAGCCCACAAGGTACACCCTAACCCAATAGCCCCTCCTTACCTTAGCCACGCCCAGGGGGTACTTAAGGGTCAGCCATGCGGTCCTGTTCCAGTTCCGGAGATGTACCTGTATTGACGAGATGTCCAGTCAATAAACAATAAACGATTTAAACCAGAACTGCTTGTTGGAATTATTGGGCACGATCCTCGAACATATCTAACAGAAAATCCGATATAAAAGAGAAGACAAGAAACGAACAATACATACTTAATCGACACAGCTGAACTGCTTATTGATCTGGTTTTCCCTATAATTGAGCCTCTTACTTCTCCCCCAGGGGGCAAGGATTTGCATGAATATGAGAGCATGGAAAACAGAAGCCAAGATACACAGGGGCCATTAGAGGCCCCAGTAGAGAAGGAGATGTTAGCATCCTTATGTGATCATCCTATGACACCTTTAGCTCCACATCAAGAAATTGAGAGATAGCCAACTGGAAACGGCTATCCAAACTCAGGGACAAAGCCCCTCCCTGCCAGGACGCTGGGGCTTCCAATCCAGTGGCCCAGGGTTGCCACGAAGGAGCGTCTCGGAAACTTGCTTTGCCAAACCCCCGGGCCCTGTAAAAGATGACCATTATGAAATAGACGGGATCCTGGACTCACGGGTCCGGCACGGTGTGTTACAATATTTAGTGAAGTGGAAGGGATATCCTTTAGCTGAAGTATCCTGGGTAGCCACCACGGATCTTAACGCTACAAAACTCCTTAAGCGGTATCATGAGACCAATCCTCAAAAACCTGGTTCCATAACCTAACCTCTTGTTTTCATGTCTTGCAGGTGGGCTCCTGGTAGAGGGGGCCACCTGTCGGGTGTCAAGCCAACTTGACACTGAAGTGGGGAGGGGATATCCGGCAGGACCATCAGTGACGGGGCTGCTCTACCGCACAACAACGTTTCTGCTACGTCGTGACGACGGGGGCGGGGGGAGAGCTCTGATTACAGTCTCACACAATGGTGGTGGTGGGTGTTGAATCTGAAGAATAGGTGGTCGGTCACCCCACGGCCGGGACAGGGCTATGTGAGGGGAGGGAGAGCCGTTCCCAGCCGCTGCAAAAGAGGGGCGGGGCAGAGCCCGGAAGTACTGCCGATTGGCTAGAGATGCTCCCAGTTTAATTTGATTATTATTAAAAGGGCGCTGGGAGGCAGCCGCTCTCAACGCCGACTTTATGTTCCTTGCAACATTTGTGTATGACTCCACCGGGATATGAGGATTAAACCTGTTAACAACCTCGTGGTTTGTCTGCGAGTCATGTTTACAGCAGGTCGAGCCAGCTCGGTGAGCAGAATACGACAGAGGACCTGCGTCAGTGTCATCAGCTCAAAGCCAAATGGAGCACGACCGAATAACCCCCTGCTCTACACCTAGAGAAGAGGCTTTGGAATGGCAAGCCTTGTTAGCTGGTGCTAAATCCTCTTACCCTGAACAATTTTACCAGGAGTCGACACAGAATTTAGATGGGGCACCTCTCCTTTTAGAGAAGGCCAATTATGTGCGTGACGACATCTCAAGCCATTGCAACAACCATACAGCTTCCCTTTGTATAAACCAAATTTCCTGATGAGCTGCAAAAGAGGATCCCCTCTCCATCATAACCAGGAATATAGCCGGGTGGACTGTTCCATCAAAAGACCAACTGTTTTTTTATTATATATCACAATTTGATATTCTCTTCTTACAGGAAACCTGAGCCTCCGCAGAGATACAGTTAGATGGTTATTGGGTTAACTCTATCCCAGCTGTCCCAAGTAAGGTGTGGGGGGAGCTAAAGGGGGTATTGTAACATTAGTGAATACATCCTTGCAGTTTAAATGTGTATCACTGCCATCTTTGCAGCCATGGGTTGTGACTACCTTACTCTTATTTAAACAGGTGGAGATTTTGCTCTTTAATATCTACATTCCCCCAATCAATAAGAATAATTTGATCAACAAGATTTGGGATGGCATAGAAGATTTTATCCTGGGCTGCTTAGATAAATACCCTTCAGCAGCAATAATTATTGGGGGGACTTAAATGCTAGGATGGGCTCAAACGATCAAGCATTATTTAATCAATTTAAGATCCATTATGATGAGAATGTACCAGGAGAACCCCTGCATCCCAGACAATTTAAAGACACTAAGGCAAATCAGGCAGGACTGTGTGTAAAACAGATGACTGTACGCTTGGACCTTTGTATCCTGAACGGTTCCACCTGGGGGGACTACCCAGCAGACTATACTTATCGGGGAGCAGGAAGAAAATCCACAGTTGATTACTGGATAATATCATACGACCTCCTGAAGTTCTTGCAGAAGATGGAGGTAGACTCGCGTCTGGAAAGCGATCATGATTCACTTATCCTTACTCGTACATTACACCAGAAATTACTAAGGGTTGGCTCAATCTATCTACCCAGATTAGAGAGCCAAAATACCCAGGTAAAAATTAAATGGACCGAGAAAAATGCAAAGGAAGTTACTAAATGGATGTTAGCTACAGAAACCATAGAATTACATACATCTCTACTAAGAAATAAGTTTGAAGGACCATACTTAGAGGAATTTGAAACTTTAATCTCAAATTTGAAATCAGTTCTCACTAAGAGAATACTAGCTCACTCCCAAAAGCCAGTTTTAAAGAACAAAAAATGGTTTGATAGAGATTGCGTGCAATTAAAAAGGATATACAGTATAATAAGGAATACAGAATAAGTAAAAATGACCCTTCTGAGGATCACACTCACTTAAAATAGTTGAAAGCACAATATAAGACCCTCCTAAAAGAAAAGAAAAGTGCGGCTTTGAAGGAGTCTTGGCAGAGATTAATTACATCAGTCAAGACAAAAAATACATCCCTCTTTTGGTACATCACCAGAGGATTGGGGAAATTCCCCCTATCCCCAACTAATCAGGTACCGATTCATGCCTGGGAAGAATATTTTAGAGAGTTATATACAGACCCCGACTATGTAAGTAAGGAGAGCCAAATTAGTTTGGACCAAACTGCTTACTGGCCCCCTGTCACACCAGAAGAGGTATCCCGGCTGATCGAATCCCTCAAGACTAATAAGGCACCTGGTGCTGACATGGGGCTCCCCTTGAGGAGCACCCGGAGGCTCCAACTGGTGCAGAATGCGGCCGCGTGGGGGATTATGGGAGCGAGGGGGCGCTCCCATGTGACACCTCTCCTGCATGAGCTGCATTGGCTTCCAGTGGTCTTCCGGGTGCGCTTCAAGGTGTTGGTCACCACCTTTAAAGTGCTCCATGGCATAGGACCTGGGTATTTGCGGGACTGCCTTCTGCCGCCGATAGCCTCCCACCGACCAGTACACTCCCACAGAGAGAGACTCCTCAGGGTGCCGTCAGCCAGGCAATGTCGGCTGGCGACCCCCAGGGGGAGGGCCTTCTCTGTGGCAGCTCCTGCCCTCTGGAACGATTTGCCCCCAGAGATACGAAGGATATCGGATCTCCGGGTCTTTCGCCGTGCCCTAAAAACTTTTCCATCAAGCAGGGCTGGCGTGAAACCCCCCCCACCCTTTTTTTTTTTTTTTGCCTTTTAAATTGTCAATGGGTTTTAGTTTGAATGTTTTAAATTTTGGGCCAAAGTCATATAATTCTTTTAAAATTTTTAAATTTTGTATTGGTATGTGTTTTAGTTCTGGCTGTGCACCGCCCTTAGTCCACTAGGAGAAGGGTGGGATACAAATTGAATGAATGAATGAATGAATGAATGAATGAATGAATGAATGAATGAATAAATAATAAATGTCCTCCCAGAAATAATAAAAAAGAACACCAGTTGGTGGGCCCCACTTTTAGCATCACTGTTTACATTTATAGATAAAACGGGCCATATGCCAAGAGATTGGGGATTAGCAATTATTATACCAATCTATAAAAAGGGTAATAGAAATGATCCAGGAAATTATAGACCCATTAGTCTTTTGAGTGTTATTAGTAAATTGTATGCTAAACACCTAAACTATAAACTCCAGGATTGGCTAATTTCAGGAGGGATAATCAAGGATGAACAAGCCGGTTTTAGAGGAGGAAGATCTACGGTAGATCATATCCTGATACTTCACCATCTGGTGCAAAAATATACACAAAAAAAAAAATCCTCTCTCTACGTGGCCTTCCTTGATTTTAAGCAGGCCTTTGATTCAATATCCAGGAACACACTATGGGAGAAATTAGAATCCACTACAATCGATAAAGGTCTCCTTTTCCTCATACAAAAATTGTATGCCAATTCCACCTTGAAAGTGAGGTGTAATCCTCAAGGGACTTTAACTGGCCCAGTAAGGGTTCAAAAAGGGGTACGGGCTGCATCCTGTCCCCCTCCCTTTTTAACTTCTATATTAACCCCCTGATTGATCTCTTACAGAACCCTGACCTACATCCTCCTAACATAGCACAACGCAAAATCCTGATTCTCCTTTATGCCAACGATGCTGCTATAGTTTCACAAACACCCATAGGACTGAAGAGAGCAATTAGGGCAACACTTGGCTTCTGTAGACAGAACAAGTTGGTCCTTAACTTTGATAAATCAAAAATTTTAGTTTTTGCTAAAAGACCCAGACAATACTCCTGGAAAATCGAAGGACACAGACTGGAACAGGTTAGGACATTTAGATACCTTGGGGTGGTCTTCCACTCGCAAGGAACATGGAAGGCACACCTGGAGCAGACATTGCAAGCAGCCAATAGGTCCTCAAATGCAATTAAACACTTCTTTTATACAGGCAGAGGTCAGTTAGTACCTGCTGCCTTAAAACTTTTTGAGGCCAAAACATTGGCACAAATTCTTTATGGGGCACAAACAGGAATCCTTGCAAAGAAAAACTTGCTAGAAACTATACAAACCAAACTCCTGCGAGCCATCTTAGCTGCACCCAATGGAACTCCAAATGCCCAGTTAAGAATTGAGACAGGTATGCCTCAAATTCAGGTAAGAGCCTGGAAAATGATGATCATTTATTGGCTGAAAATTCTTTACTTTCCAGAGGGACTGTCCCCGCTAGTGCTGACTGACAACTTCCCCTCCCCCTGGAAACAGGCGATAGATCACAAGCTGGGCTCTTATGGGCTCTCATCTGTATTCTTAATGTCCCTTGACAAAGCAAAGCAAGTAGTAATTGATAGAATGAAGGACATGGAGTTCCAAGAAGAACTAAATAGGTTGCCTCTCCACAGTAGGGACAGAATCAAGCAGGGTGTGTGGGAATCAGCAGGATATCTAAATGATCTGATCTTCCCAAAACAAAGAATAGCTTTCTTCAGAGCCAGATTTAATATTCTCCCCTCAGCACTTCTCCAGGGTAGGTACAAGAGAACACCAATAGCAGAACGGGTATGCATATGTGGAAAGGGAGAAGTCGAAGATATCTCACATGTTTTATTGTACTGTGAGTTATACAGAGTATGTAGGCCAATATACATTCTCCCCTTACTAGAGAGATTGCCAGGGAGGACAGAGGACTTTTATATAGGCTTTCTCCTCCAGGACTCTAATCCGGCTACCACGCGTGCAGTGGCAAAATTATGTGTCGCTGCAATGTCCACAAGAAAAAAATTGGTTACTGAATTATAATATCAACTGGTGCCAATTTTTTGAGATCTATAACAATACATTTACCCACATACTTACACGCATGTAAATTAGGTTTGAGATCATGTGTTTTTATAACAGAGATGTTATTCACGATTAATGTCAGAATTAATTTTAATTTATTGTATGTCTATTGCTGGTCGATGACCGTAATAAATTTTTATTCTATACATATATTCTTTTCCAAATTATATACGCAGGAAGAAATGATAGAAGCAGAAATTAAAGAATATCTAGAGAAAAGAAATGTATGTAAACTTACGGAGGAACAGAAAGAAGTATTGAATAGACCAATCTCTGAAACAGAATTCAGAATTGCAATAAAAAGGCAAAAAAATAATAAGACACCAGGGCCAGATGGAATACCCATTGAGCTATACAGGTGCATACAAAAGCAGATAGGAGGTTTTATATTAGAAATATTCAATGAAGCACTACAGGAGATAAATATACCCAAAACATGGACAGAAGCACTAATCACACTTATATAGAAGGAGGACTCAGACCAGCAATTAGTACAAAATTACAGGCCTATCTCTTTATTGAATTCTGATTATAAAACTTATATGTCAATAATTGCTGAAAGGTTAAAAATGATTCTAAATAAACATATTCATTCGGATCAAAATGGCTTCTCGCCAGGACGACAAATTAAAAATAACACATGCACTATAATTGATATATTAGAATTTTATGAAGCACACCCAGAGAAACAAGTTACACTGGTTTTCCTTGATGCCAAAAAGCTTTTGATAATTTGAATTGGAGATTTATGATACAACAAATAAAAAAAATGGAATTTGGCTCAAAATTTGAAAAAATGATTGAAAAAATATATTCAAAACAAACTGCAAGAGTAATTATGAATCAAGATGTGACAGACAGATTTGAGATAACAAAAGGAGTGAGACAAGGATGCCCACTTTCTCCACTTCTCTTTATATTATCATTGGAACCACTCTTAAAAAAAATTAGGGAAGATCGAGAGATAAAAGGATTGACAATAAAAAATGAGGAGTACAAATTGCAAGCTGTTGCAGACGATATGGTCTTTATAATTGAGGAACCCCTAAAATCAGGCCCTAAATTGATTGAAAAAGTAGAAGAATTTGGTGTAGTGGCAGGTTTAAAAATTAATACAAATAAATCCAAAATGTTAACCAAAGATCTTACAAAGAAACAAAAGATAGAATTAGAAAATAGTATGAATATTCAGATAACAAAACAAAAAAAAAATTAGGGATTTGGCTAACAGCAAGAGGCTCCTAAATCAAAAAGGAAAATTATGACAAATTAATACTGCAAATTGAGAAAGATTTCAAAAATTGGAAAAATCTTCAAATTTCATGGATGGGAAGAGTGGCGGCAATAAAAGTGAATACCCTGCCCAAAATTTTATTCCTCTTCCAGATTATACCGATAAAATTAGAAAAAAGTTTTTTTGATTTATTAAACAGATTGACCTCAAAATTTATATGGCAAGGGAGAAAACCTAGAATTAGATTAAAAACACTACAAGATAACAGGGACAGTGGAGGAGTAGCATTTCCGGATTGGGAGACTTATTACCAAGCAGCATGCCTAACATGGTTAAAGGAATGGATGGAGCTGGGAAATAAAAGAATTTTAACAATAGAAGAACACGATTTACAGACAGGATGGCATGCATTTCTATGGGGTGAAAAGTATAAAACCCATGGATATTTTAGAAGGCATATAATTAGAAATTCACTTATTAATTTGGCATAAAATCAAAAAGCAACACTATATAAGAATACCGTTTTGGATCTCTCCCAATGAAACATTCACGCACCCAAATTTAGTAAACTGGACTGAAATAATTAGATATAGGGATATATTAAATGATTCGGGAAAATTAAAAACATACAAAACTAGACTACAAAACTAGAAAAATAAACAAAAAAGTGAGGAAAACACTCCCAAAAACTTTTTTCAAAATGGTGGAAGAATTAGGTATTCAAGATGCTTGGCGAGGAACCTACCCAAAGAAAAACCAATATACATTTTACTCAAACAGACATATATCTTGGTCCAGAATAGATATGATGTGGATGTCAGCCGAGTTAACATCCAATATACAAGAAATAAATATTGAAACAGGTACCTGGGCATACCATAACCCAATAAAAGTCATATGGAAGGAACAAAAAAAGAAGTTAAAATGGACAATGAATCAAGCAATACTGAAAGAAAAAAAGAAAAAAAAATTGAAAATGCAAACAAACCAGGAAGAGATGGCTAGCATATAAATTAAGAAAAGAGAGGGAGAAGAAAATTATAAAATGCCTACAAGATGGAGAAGGGAAATTACAATATAGAATTGAAGATAAAAAGAAAATAATTCAAGAATACTATGAGAAACTTTACTCTCAAGAGAAGATTCCGGAGGAAGAGATATTAAGCTACTTGGAAAAATCAGATTTGACTAAAATATCAGAACAATATAAAGGAATGCTAGAAGAAAGAATAACAATGATGGAAGTAACAGAAGCAATAAAAAGACAAAAAAGTGGAAAAGCACCAGGACCAGATGGTCTACCAGCGGAGATATACAAAACATTGCAAGAGGTGATTAGTAATGTAATGTTGGATTTATTTAATGATTTATTAATGAAGGCAAAAATGCCAGATTCATGGAAGGAGGCATATGTAACACTTATACCTAAAGAAGATACGGATCTACAATTGATAAAAAACTATAGACCGATTTTGTTGTTAAATGCGGATTATAAGATTTTTGCTTCAATAATGGCACACAGATTGAAAAAGCCACTAAATGAATATATACATGCAGATCAAAACGGATTTTTACCAAAAAGACAAAGACAATATCAGGATGATTTTGAACTCCTTGGAGTATTATGAGAATCATCCAGAAAAACAGATGGCGTTGATGTTTCTGGATGCCCAAAAAGCCTTTGATAATGTGAGTTGGCAGTTCATCATAAAACAGCTACAGAGAATGGATTTTGGGGAGAGATTCATAAATATTATAAAAACAATATATAATAGACAATTTACTAAGATAATGATAAATGGGGATATGACAGAAAAGATCAGCATATGAAAGGTACTAGACAAGGATGTCCCCTTTCACCATTGTTGTTTATCTTGACCTTAGAAGTTTTAAATAGAAATATTAGATGAGATGAAGAAATAAAAGGGATACAAGTTAAAAAAGAAGAGTTTAAATTGCAGGCCTTTGCAGATGATTTGGTATTTATTATAGAGGACCCACAAACAACAGGCCCTAAATTATTAGAACAAATAGAAAAATATGGGAAAGTTTCCGGCTTGAAAATAAATAAAGATAAAACAAAAATTTTGGTCAAAAATATAACAGAAAAACAAAAAAGAGAGATAAAAGAAAATTTGGATATACAAGTAGTGAAAAAAGTTAAATATCTTGGAGTATATCTAACTTCAAGATGTGCAACAATAAAAGAAGATAACTACTACAAATTAAAACAGCAAGTTGAAAGAGATTTGGAAAAATGGAAGAATCTCCAATTATCACTGATGGGACGGATTGCACTGATAAAGATGAATATATTACCAAGACTATTATTTTTATTCCAGACTGTGCCGATAAAAATTGAAAAGACTTATTTTCAACACCTCAATAAGATAATAAGGAAATTTATATAGCAAGGAAAAAAAGCAAGAATAAGCATAAGAATGCTGCAAGATACAAGACTGCGTGATGGATTTGGTCTACCTGTCAGGTTCCAAACAGAAGGAAATAAAAGGAGACAAACCTGGATGGCTGCTACCTTAGTTTAATCACTTCTTGGCACTCACTGACAATCACAGATGAAAATCTTGTTAGGGCTACTGCCCTATGCTGCCCACCACCATTTATCCATTAGTTATCACCACCCAACCAATCACGCGCGCTGCTCCCTCCCATGTGACCCGGAAGTTGGCTTATGTTTAATTCTTGAGTATTTACAACCAGCATCTAAACAGTTAATTCACTTGAATATTTACAACCAGCATCTAAACAGTTAATTCACTTGAGTATTTACAACCAGCATCTAAACAGTTAATCCACTTGTTATTTCCGGCTGGCCATGATGATGTCATCCCCCAGCTATTCCCTCCCGTCAATCCTATCAGTTCCTGGGAGGCTCAACGAAGCAGACGCTGGGCTGAAACGAGGTTTGTGCGTTCCTTCCCCCAAGAATGGCAGCTCCATGCCGACAACACACTGGAGCTGACACTACCAGATTGGGAACTATATTATCAGGCAGCAACACTGACATGGTTAAAGGAATGGGTAGAGCTAAGAAATACAAGGTTGTTAACATTGGAAGGTTATGATCTACAATTGGGATGGCATGCTTTTCTATGGTATGGTAGAAATAAAATACATACATATTTTCATAGACATTATGTAAGAAATGCATTGTTATTGGTATGGGAGTGAGTAAGAGATAAGTACTATGTGAAAATACCAACATGGTTATCGACTATAGAAGCTTTAATACACCCAAATGTTTTTAATTTTGGAAATATTGTTAGATATAAGGATTTATTAACAGATAAGGGGGAATTGAAAGGGAAACAGGAACTAGAAGAACAGGGGATTGAGACAGATTGGTATATGTATATGCAGATACAAACAAGATATGAGAAAGATGATAAATTATATGGTTTTTATATGGAAAAGACTGAATTGGATAGGATACTCACAGGAACAGACAATAACTTAATAAATTTTTTTTACAATTTCTTACTTAGCATTGAACTAGAGGAGGAACAAGTAAAAGAAACAACGATAGCTTGGGGAAGAAATTTTAGATATTCAATTGACTTGGAAAAATGGCAACAATTATGAGAAAGAAATTATAAACTAACGATCTCCACTGCATACAAGGAAAATCAATATAAAATGTTTTATAGATGGCATATGCCACCTGAGAAATTAGCAAAAATGTTTAAAGAAAAATCAGCAAAATGTTGGAAGTGTCATCAATTACCAGGATCATACTATCATATGTGGTGGACATGTCCGGAAGCAAAAAATTATTGGAGTAAAATTAAGATTTGGTTGGAGGAAATGATACAGCAATGTATTGAGTTTAAACCAGAGCTCAGTGGTGGGATTCTACTGGTTCGCACCGGTTCGGTAGAACCAGTTGTTAAGTAGTTAAGCAATTCGGAGAACCGGTTGTTAGAAAAAAATCTCCTTTTGTTTTTTTCCACTTTACAGGGTTAGTCCTGTAAAGAAGGCAAGTGTTGTGGCCCGCCAGTGGCCTGCACGGATTGTGGCTGATCCTGACAATGAGGAGGCTGGTGTGATGTCGCGCCAGCAGCCTGTGCAGCCGGCGCTCGAGTCAGACAGCGAGGAGGCTGAAGAAGATGTGGTGCCAGAGGCAGAGATTCAGCCAGGGCCTTCAGATCCTCCAGAGGCTCCTTCAAGTGAAGAGAGTGAAGTGGAGGAGCCTCTTCTCAATGCACGAGCACGCAGAGATGCCAAAAGGCAGGAGTGGTTACTCAGGAGGAGGTCTCCTCGAGAGTAAGGCTTGGGGCTAATTGGCCACTCCCTTAGCCTATTTAAGTTTGCACACAGCTGGCAAACATTGCAGGAAACAATGTGTGTTCGTCCGGTCGGTCGTTGAGCATTTGAGAGTGAATTTTCCTTGCAAACCTGGTTTCTGGGCTAATTGCCAACTCTTGTAAGCCTTTATCGAATCTTTGGAATTTCTGGCAGGCTGTTAAGGACATTTTTAGTAATAGCCTGCATTTGAAAAAGACTGTGTTTGTAGTAAACGGAGTTGTTTGGAGTTTTGTGTGTGCTACATTTCTTGGGTTCCGTAGCTGGGGCAGAACAGCAGGAAGGAAACATTCTGGTGTTGCTTCTAGCCTAATCTTTATTGCCCTGCTTACAGAAACTGCCTCTCTGTTAACCCTTATTACATTCTTGGCAGTACACCTAGATTTACTGTTGTTTCCGGTTCCGGAGCTTCTTGGAGTTTTTTTGTTTTGTTTTGTTTTTTTGCTTGACTTTCTTAAAGGGAAAGGGTTGTTTTAAGCTTTTTACACCACTGTTGGGAGGAAATACTCCCCTGTTGGAGTTCTTCCAGCCAGGGTGCAATGATCAGCACTTTGAAGAAATAATTGAATAACGAAGCAGAAGCTTTTAATGACAAGGAACCAAGATGAGTGACATTCAGCAAGGCTTATTGGCTAGCTAGAAAGTTTGACATTCAAACATGAGTTTACATACCCTTTCTGACTTTTGGTCTAAAACTGGTTTTTGGTGAAGATTAATTCTTTTTTTCTTTTAGAAAAGTTTTTCAGTTTTATTTCTTATACACATAATATAAAATGTACATTTTCTTATACATAATTAATCCTACAGATACGTTTTCCTTAAAGAAAGCATTAAAATAAGGCATTTTAATTACATTCGGAGTTGCTCTTCTACCCTTTCTTCCCTCATTTCGCAACAACCCTTCTTCTTCTCCTCCTCTTTCTCTTCCCTCCCTCCTCTCTCTCCTACCTCATCCTACTTCCCCTTCCTTTCCCCCATTCCTCTCTTCTTTTCCCCCTACTCACCTTCTCTCCTACTCCTATCCCCTACCCTTCCTTCCTCTCCTTTTCCCTTCCTTCCATTCCTCTCCCTCCCTCTCCTCTTCCTACCCTCTCCTCCTCTCTCCTTTCTATCTTCTTTGCTGTGGAATATTCTCCTTGTTTGGTATCCGAACAACTCCTGTATTCTAATAGTATATACTTTCTTTCAATTTCTTTTCAGATTTATTCTATCTATCAGTATTATCATCATAATTGTACATTTATTCTTATTATCTTCTTTCTTTTCCCCCCTCCCAACCCCCTTTTTCATTTACTCTGGTGTCATCTGGGTTTCTATTTCTTTTTTATCCTCTCCCTCGTTTAATTTCTATTATCTAAATCATTTATCTATCCTCTTATCTTCATATTTCTTTTCTAACCGTATATAAAATCTTCCCCATGTCTTGAAATACACTGATTCCTCTTTATCTCTAGATTAGAGTTAATCTATTCATTTCCGCACAGTCTAAAATCTTTTTTATTACTTCACCTTCTGACGGAATTTTTTCTGTCTTCCAATTTTGTGCAAACACAATTCTTGCTGCTGTTATTATATGTATAGTTAAATATACATCTTCTTTACTATATCTCTCTGGGAGAATACCCAATAAAAAAACCTCTGGTTTTAAATCTTTCTGGTGGCATATGCCACCTATAAAACATTTTATATAGATTTTCTTTATATGCAGTTGCCATTGTCAATTTATAATTCCTTTCCCATAGTTGTTGCCATTTCTCTAATTCTATTGCATATCCAAAATTTTTCGCCCATGTTATCATTGTCTCTTTTACCTCTTCATCTTCCAATCTAATTTGCAACAAATAATTATACAGTCTTTTAATCATTTTTTCATCCTTTCCCATCATTATCTGATCCAACTCTGATTCCCCCAAATTAAAACCATATTGTTTTAAGTCTTTATCATATCTTGATTGTATCTGCAGCCGTGTATACCAGTCAGTCTCAATCCCTTGTTTTTCTAAGTCTTGTTTCTGTTTTAATTCTCCCTTCTCTGTTAAAATGTCTTTATATCTTACAATCTTGTCCATGTTAATCATATTTGGGTGTGTCAACGCTTCTATTGTTGAAAGCCACATTGGTACTTCCATATAATGTTTTTCTTTCACTCTTTCCCATACTACCAACAAGCCATTCCTTACACAATGTCTCTGGAAATATCAGTGAATCCGATTTTTTCCATACCATAAGAAAGCATGCCAACCTAGTTGTAGGTCATGTCCTTTCAAAGTCAATAGTCTTGTATTTCTCAATAAGATCCATTCTTTAATCCAAGTTAACATCGCCGCTTGATGATACAGTTCCCAATTTGGTAGACCAAATCCTCCTCTAAACCTGGAGTCTTGAAGCAATTTAAGGTTAATTCTCTCTTTTTCCCCTTGCCATATGTATTTCCACCTCATTTTATTCAAACTTTCAAAGTATTTTTTCTCCAACTTTATTGTTTGAAAAAGAAACAACAATCTTGGCAATACATTCATTTTGATTAACGCTATTCTCCCCATTAAAGATAATTGTAAATTTTTCCATTTTTCCAAATCTGTTTCAATTTGATTTCTTAATTTATAATAGTTATCTTCCTTCACTGTAATTTATTTATTAAATTTATATGCCGCCCCTCTCCGAAGACTCAGGGCGGCTCACAATACATTTTAAAAAAACCATTCTAAAAACATTTAAAAGATTAAAAAACATTAAAAACCTTAGAATGCATTCACACCATTCATGGCCGGATCTCGCCAGATCGCAAAGCGAGATCAATGGCCCCAGGTCTGCTGGAAAAGCCAGGTCTTCACAGCTTTTCGGAAGGCCAGTAGGGTGGGGATGGTCCGAACCTCAGGAGGTAACTGGTTCCAGAGAGCTGGGGCAGCCACAGAGAAGGCCCTCCCCCGCGTGCCCACCAGCCGGCATTGTTTAGCTGACGGGTGTCAGGTTTCGTTGCTATCTTAAATAAACTTCATTTTCAAACGCAAAGTCTCTAATGAATCTTTTTTCTTTATTTAAGAATAGAGAACGACATTCCTGAACTCTGTTGCAGCCAAGATTGGCACCTCCTTCCACACCCCTCCCTTTCCGTTCTTCAACCCCAATGTCTCATTGGCCACTATCCAGATCCATCTCTTCGTCCCATGCACTTTCTCTTCACAAGAATTCCCCCCTCCCTCTGTTGCCCAGGTAACGCTATCTGCTGAAGAGCCAGGAACTAGGTGAAAGTTCATCCCAGCATTAAGCAAGTCTTCCTGTGTCTTTTATGTCAGCGCTGAAAGAGATCACAATTTGGAACACTGACCACGGGACCCGGAGGAGACCAACTCTGTGGGATCTTACTGGTCGCTGGGAGCTATGCGGTAGAAGGCGGTCTCGAAGATAACCTGGCCCTGAGCCATGTAGGGCTTTAAAGGTAATAACCAACACCTTGAATTGTGCCCGGAGACCAATAGGGAGCCAATGCAGCTCGCGGAGAATTGGTGTAATGTGGGTGTATCTAGGTGCACCCACAACAGCTCATGAGGCTGTGTTCTGGACCAGCTGCAGTCTCCGAACACTTTTCAAGGGTAGCCCCATGTAGAGCGTGTTGCAATAATCTAACCGTGAGGTGAAAAGGGCATGAGTGACCGTGAGGAGCGCCTCCTGATCCAAGTAGGGTCTCAATTGGTGCACCAGGCGAACCTGTGCAAAGGTCCCCCTAGCCACAGCTTTCAGATGTTGCTCTAATCTTAGCTGTGAGTCTAGGAGGACACCCAAATTGCGAGCCCGTTCTGAGGGGGACAATTTCTCCCCCCCCGAACCAAGGATGGACAAGCAACATAGTCTTTAGGAGGCAATACCCACAGCCACTCGGTCTTGTCTGGGTTAAGTCTGAGCCTGTTGACTCCCATCCAGACCCTCACAGCCACCAGGCACCGGCACATCACATCCACTGCATCACTGAATTGACGCAGGGTAGAGATATACAGCTGGGTATCATCAGCGTATTGCTGATATCTCACCCCATATCGTCGGATGATCTCACTCAGCGGCTTCATGTAGATGTTAAATAGGAGGGGAGAGGACCGAGCCCTGAGGCACCCCGCAAATGAGGGGCCTAGGGGTCGACCTCTGTCCTCCCACCAACACCGACTGTGACCAACCAGAGAGATAGGAGGAGAACCACCATAACACGATGCCTCCCACTCCCAACTCTCTTAGTCGTCCCAGAAGGATACCATGGTCAATGGTATCCTACAGAAGGATCTATGTCTATCTGAGAAAAAAGTAAAGTCCAGTTCTTTTGGGTTGTGCACTCTCCATATGTCTTTCAATTCCAAATCTTCTTTCATATCGAAAAAGATCTGTGGTAATTTAACACATGACTTTGCCAAACTCTTTTTATCTCTTTTGGGATCTATTACTCCATTCCAATCTCCCATAAGTAAAATAGATCTATAGTCCCATTGTAATATTTTAGAGTACAATATTTTGTAAAAATTTTCTTGTTGCTGATTAGGAGCGTAAATTCCAATCACCAAAATTGGACCATTATATGTATAAAGTTCAATTGCTATATATCTTCCACAATCATCTGCTTCTATAATTTTAGCTGACAATCTTTTATTTATATAAATCACCACACCATTCTTTTTCTCCGGATTTGAGGCTATAAATTGTGCTCCTAATCTAGAGTTTATCAAATATTTTTGATCTTGTATTCTAATATGAGTTTCTTGTAGACAAATAACATCATTATTAAATTGTCTCAGATAATGAAATATTTTCCTTCTTTTCTGTGGTGAGTTCAATCCATTCACATTCCAGGATAAAAACTTAATTGTCATTTGTAGTCTCCTGAAGCGTTAAGAGCATTTGCTGAAGTTTCTGTTCCAGACTGGTAGTCTTCGGCTTAGCTCCTCCCATAGCTTCGGATTTTTGTATTTTACCATTGGCTCCCTTCTTATCTTGTGCTGTTGTTGTTTCTCTAGAATTTGTTTGTAAGCTGATTGAGTTATACGCTGATCTTTAGCTTTACACGACATCAGCTCGAGATCCACTACCACTTCTCTTGTATTTTTGGGTGGTCCATCTATAGCCTCTAATGGAAGATCCAGCAACGGTTCATCCAAAAAACCCCCTGTTGCTCCTTGAATTTCCATTGCCTCCACCTCCATCTGTTTCCGCTGCTCTTCAGACTCTTGTTCAAGTTGCTTCTCTTTATCGCCCTCCTCTATACCTAACACTGAGGATGTACGTGGAGATGTTGGGCCAGTTTTAAAAACATTGAAGTAAAATTCTTCCGCTTTTTCAACAGTATTTAATCGATATCTCTCTCCTTGATACCTCAATATTATGCCAACTGGAGCATCCCATCTGAATGGAATTTGTTGTTTCTTTAATTCAGTCACCAAAAATCCAAAATCCTTTCTATCTTTTAACATCTTGGGCGGTAGTTCTTTAAATATCCAGATCTTCCTTCCATACATTTCAAGAGTGGAGTTGAAAGACTTTTGCACAATATCATTTCTTATTTCTTTATCAGTAAAGTAAATCACCACATCTCTAGGCAACTGCCTTTGCTTTGCCACCCAAGAATTAACTCTTTAGGCCTTATCAATCTTGCAGGATACCTCTTCAGGGCTAACCTTTAAAATCCCAGCCAGAACTTCCTGCCTGGCTCCGCAGCTTTGAAGACGCTCTTTTTTGAGTGCCCGTTCTCTGGTTCCGTAAAAGCCCCAGAACAGCCGAAAAACAGCTGTCTGGAGGCTTGGAACCCTCTCCCCGGGCAAAGGGGAGAGAGAAGAATCGACAGGCGGGGATAGAGCCCCCCAAGTGCGCTAGGAGAAATCCTGGGGCGCAAAGGGTGTGGGCTCCCTATTGAAGCCTGTCAAGCCACTCCGGACCAGAGACGACTCCGCTGAAGCGGAGCTAGAAGCTGCGACCAGAATCTGCAGAAAATCAACAGGGGGGACTTTTAACATCTTTACTTTGATAGCAGACGGAGCAAATCAGGAGAAAACAAAAGGAAACTTGCAAGTAACACTTTAACTCCGTTTTAATATGCAGAAAATGGCGCCTGAGGGCGGGAGGAGGAAACTACCAGGGAAAGTGCTCGTTAAGGCTTGTTAACGTTTTACAGTTACTGGATTACATCCTAAGAGAAAGTTTTAAATGGAAGCGGCCAGGAAAAGAATTTGGTTCTGATTTTAACTAAAATCTGGTCTTTATACTGTGTGGAAAAAAGTTGAATTGTTGTCCTGATAGCTGGAGAAATACAAAGTAGCTGAAATATGGCTGACAACAGGGCTGGTGAATCAGCAAATTCCCAAGCCGTGACTGTCCAGGCTTTTCAAGAACTTCTAGACTTTTTTACCTCAGCCCTGCTGAATACAATCGAAAGGGCTTTTTCAAAAAATAGCTTGGGAAATTATAAGCAGTTGTTACAGGGACAGCAGGAAATTATTCAGAAGAATTTGTTTTTGGAAGATCAGGAAATGGACAGGATTAAGAGATTGGCTGGTACAGCTGAAACAAAGGTTTTGGTGGACGTTTCCATTCCAATGACAGAAAAGCAACAAATGGTTTCTTTATTGCAAGCTGACAATTTTTATGGCAACAAATTTTGGCTATATGGACAAAGAAATGGATTGAATGATTATACAAGCCAGAAGAGACGAAATGAGGATTTCAAGTTAGAAAATGTGACTTCAAGAAGAGAGCGAGTATTTCAGAAACATCAACCTCAAATTACTATTTTAAAAGTTTCCAAAATAAAACTGGGGGGATTGTTGAAAGAATTTATAAAAAAAAAAGGATTGGAAAAAATATAAAAAGAAGTGAAGAACAGAAGATTAAGAAAGATATTCTCCTGTGGATTTTGAAATTGGCATCGGGCAAATATGTGTTTTAATGGTTCTAAACGATTTTTAAAATGTTTAACATAAGGTTATATTATTCTACAAGGTATATGAGATAAATTGTATAAGCTTTTAGGATGTCTAACCCTTTGAAGCAAAGAGGATTAATGTTAAACTCAGAATTTTATTGTAAACTGATAATTAGTTTTGGATAGTTAAGGGTTGTTCTTTAAAAAGTTAGAGGTATTAAGACGGTTAATTGAAAAATTGAAAGATACCCTCCTGTAGATTCTGAAATTTATATTTGGTAAATAAGTGTTTTAAAGGTATTAAGAGATTTTTAAAATGCTTAATATTAGACTATATTATTTTAAAAGATATATGAGATAAAATGTGTAAGATTTTAAGATGAAATTTTTTTTTTCTGGTATAGAAATGGAATTTATTCATGATTATTATTGTTTGTAAGACTGCTAAAGTATCGGATTATGCATTAAGAAAAAGGTTTTTTTTCTTTTTTTTTCTATATAAGTAGGAAGAATGAATTTAATTTAATTGGTATTGAGAATTTATAAAAGGGAGGTTGGTGAATTGGAGCAAAGGGAGTTAAAGAACATGTGGGAGCTTTGAACTTTATAATTTGTTAGTTTATTTTAGCATATGTTTGTTAGATGCTATACCCTGTTTTTGCTCTGGGAAGTCAGGGGTGGGGTGGGGAGGGGGGGGATAAGGGAGGGGGGGAAGTGATGAATAGAGAAATGTTTTAGCAGAAGAAAGTGTATTCTAGAATATAGGAGTTGCTCAGATACTAAAGGAGGAAAATATTTCACAGCAAAGGAGAGAGGAGGAGGGGGTAGGAAGAGGAGAGGGGGGGAGAGGAATGGAAGAAAGGAGAGGAGGAAGGGAAGGGAAGGGGACAGGAGTAGGAGTGAAGGTGAGAAGGGGGAAAAGAAGAGAGAAGTGGGGGATAGGGAAAGGAAGTAGGATGAGGTGGGAGAAGAGGTAGGAGAAAGTAGGAGGGAAGAGGAGGGAAGGACGGGAAAGAAAGGAGGAGGAGAAGAAGGTTTGTTGTGGAATGAGGGAAGAAGGAGAAGAGCAACTCCAAATGTAATTAAAATGTTTTATTTTAATGCTTTCTTTAAGGGAAACATGTATATGGAGGATTTCTTATGTATAAGAAAATGTATAATTCATGTGGGGAAGGGGAAGGGTGGGGGGGGAGAAAATTGTTTGTATTTCTTATAAAACTTTTTAATAAAAAAAAAACAAAAATCCAAAATCCTTTCTGTCTCTTAGCATCTTAGGCGGCAACTTTTTATAAATCCCAATCTCCCTTCCATCCACTTGAATAGTAGAAACAAAAGACTTTTGCAAGATATCATTTCTTATTCTTCTATCTGTAAAGTAGATCACCACATCTCTAGGCAATTGCCTTTCCCTTGCCACCCAAGAATTCACTCTGTAAACCTTGTCCATCTTGCACAAAATCTCTTCAGAGCTAACCTTTAGCATCACAGCCAGGGCATCAGCACAAACCCTTCTCAAATCCTCTGTTGTTTTCTTTTATTCCTCTCAGTTTTACAGCAAACTCCATGAATCCAAATTGCATCATTGTCACTTCATTTTCAATCCTTTGCGTTTTATTGTCCACATCGGAAATTTTATAATCAGCTTCCTTCATTTTAGATTCTACTTCTGAACTAATTTCTCCCACTTTTTTATCAATCTGAACAACTACTTCTGACAAGCCAGTCACAACTGTCAGTATGTCTCGCTTCATCTTGTCATACTTTTCTTGAACCACCTCCTTAATTTCCTGTTGAGATTTTTCAAATTTCTGGTCCATAACTTCATTTTGATTCATCAGAGCTGCAGCAATAAATTCCTTCAAATCTTTAAAACCAGTCTCCTGTGCTTGGCTCTGAGTCTGCAAACTTAATGACTGCTCTTGTGACTTATGAGTGGGGGAGCCCCCCCCCCGCAGCTTTAGTGGCTGGCTTTGTCTGCTTTGAGGCCATTCTGCCACGCAGTCTGACTCTTTCTAAGAAGGAAGTCTTCCCTCCCTTTTCACCACCACAGAATCCTCTCAAAAATTTCCCCAGCTTTAATCAAGTCTCTAAGGGAGGAAGAACAAATCAAAATCTTTGAGCTGGCTTGAGTTAAGTTTTAAATTGGTTTTTTAAATTGGGTTGTTTTAATTTACGGCCAAAATATTTAATTATTTTAAATTGCTTTTAAATTTTGTATGTTTTTGTTTTTTACTTTGGCTGTTCACCGCCCTGAGTCCTATTTGGAGAAGGGCGGTATAGAAATAGGAACAAACAAATAAATAAATAAATAAATAAATAAATAAATAAATAAATAAAATCACTTAAAAAAAACTTTTCCCTTTTCTTCTAGCCAGCGCTGTTGCTTTAAGTACTTTGTAGCGTGTTAAAACACTCAGGCAAATCCACTTTCGCTTTCAGCTTTTTTCCTACCGCTGAAGCCGGATGCCATTTTAGCAGACTGTCACTCTTTCTCCGTTCTTAAATACAATCACAGGGCTAATACAAATACTTGCAGTTTTGAGTTTCAAGTCCAGATTTCACCCTGTTTATTTTTGATAATTCTCTTGGATTTCGCTGATTATGTTGGTCGCGTCGTCTGGCTCTGCTGGATGCAGAGTTGTCGCCGGAGTCCGGAGCCTCGGCGGGCTGGATAGGGAGCCTCACCCTGCTTCCTCCCCAGAAGCAAAAAAGACAATCTGGGGGCTTCGCAGGGGGCTCTACCTGGTCTCGCCAGCTCTCCTCACGTTTCCTCAGAAACACAGAGTTTTTCAAGCCGCCTCTCAGCTGTAGAGGCGGCTCTTTATGGGCGGCGGGGCTGGCGGTCTTAAAGAGACTGTCTAGCGACGGCGGCGGCACCAACCGGAAGTCGGTTTATGGCTGATTTACTTCTAAAAACAAAGAAAACAAAGATATTTCCAAGGACTTTAACTGACCATAGCCCGGTATGGATAGAAATAGAAATGGGAAAGAATGAGAGAAGATCGTGGAGAGTAAATGAAAATTTGTTTAGATATGAAAAGAATGTAAATGAACTCAAAAAACAAATGAAGGAATTTTTTTAAATGAATTTGAATAAGGGTACCCCTATTGAAATTGTTTGGGATGCGAGCAAGGCGTATATGCGGGGGGTACTGATCTACATGAATTCTAAACATAAACTAAATCGACAAAGAAAAAGATTAGAAATGGAAGGAGAGATAAAGAAAAAAGAACAGTTACTCATAAAAAATCCAACAGATGAAAAACTACAAGGAATTATAAAACTTTTGAAAGATCAATTTCAAATGTTCACAGCGGAACAAGCAGCAACTAATTTACAATTTGCGAAACATAATACATTTTGTAATGCTAATAAACCGGGCAGGTGGCTGGCTTACATATTGAGGAAGCAGCAGAGTACTCAGACTATTGGCAGTATTGAGTATGGAGGGAAGGAAGTTTTTCAACAAAGACTAATCAAAGAAGCCTTCTTAGATTACTATACCAAACTATATGCCAAAGATGATATACAGAATGAACTTATAAATAAATATCTAGAAGAAAGGAGAGTTATGAAAATTTCTAATGATCAAAAGGAAAGAACGAGTCAACCAATAACAGCTGAGGAGATTATCGTTGCTATTAAACAACTGAAAACAGCTAAAGCTCCAGGGACAGATGGTTTAACTATGGTGTATTATAAAACTTTACAAGTAGAAATGATTGAACATCTTTTTTTTTTATTGAAAAAGTTTTTCAAATACAGATTCCCCCCCCCCTTTTTTTATTAATACTTTATTGGTTTTTCAAAACAAAAAGAAAGAAAATGTACAATCTATCTATGCTTTCGGAAGTACAGTGTAAATACAATATAGTGAAACAAAAGTTAAGAAAAAAAAAGCTTCATCCTTAACTATACATTATTCTATACAATATAGCTATAGTACATGTGCCAGGTCAAAATTCTAAGGTCATATTTTCATCTTATTGTTCAGCCAGTGATACCAAATACCCCATACATCATAATATTTTGAGTTGTCCTCGTTTTTTAACTCACTTGTCAGTTTCGCCATTTCTGCGCACTCTAAGATCTTATTTATTAGAGTTTCTTCTGAGGGTATAAGTTTGTTTTTCCAGCATTTTGCGAAGGCTAATCTAGCCGCAGTTATGATCTGGATTATCAGTTGGGTTTTATTATTGTTTAAGCCTTCTTCGGTTATGCCTAGGAGGAAAAGTTCTGGGGCTAGGACTACCTCCTGTCCCGTTATTTCACAGAGCCAGTGTTGGATTTTAGACCAGTACTTTTTAGTCTCAGGGCAAGTCCACCATAAATGATAAAAGGTGCCGACCATTTTTCCACATTTCCAACATGTGGGAGAGAGATTTGGGAACATCTTGGCTAGCCTCGCTGGGGCTAGATACCACCTGTGTAACAATTTGTAATGATTTTCCCTAAACGTTGTCGATTTGGTTATTTTGTAGTTTCTATTCCAAGCTATCTCCCAATCATTAAAATTTAGTCTATGTCCTAAATTTTTTTCCCAGATGTTCAGTTGATTTTTTGCTATGGACTCTGCCTTATCTACATCTAATAGATAGTTATAAATTTTTGTTAACATTTTCTTATCTGTTCCCCAAATAATTTTGTCAATAATAATAATAATAATAATAATAATAATAATAATAATAATAATAATTTAATAATAATAATAATAATTTTGTTCGGCTGCTATACCGAATTTATCTCTATCTTTTTGGAATCTTGAGTTGATCTGAAGATAGTTCCACCAATCCAGGTTATAGCCCTGATCCCTCAAAAGATCCAACGATTTAAGTTTCCCTTCTACGTCGAGGATGTCCTTGTATGTACCCCATTTATAATCATCTCTCCTATTTGAAGCCACCAACGCTTCCATAATGGAAAGCCAGTTGGGTACCTTGGTATAAATCCTCTGTCTAATTTCGTCCCACGTGTGAATAAGAGTCTCCCTAATTTTGTGCTTATGGAAATAGGATTTTTTCTTATTCTTTATATCCCAAAGGTAGGAGTGCCATCCTTCTAGGAGGTCATGTCCTTCCAAAATCAGGGTTCTCCTATCTTGTAACTTGATCCACTCCTTGATCCAAATTAATTTTGCAGCCTTTTGATATAGTTCCCAGTCGGGAAGCCCAAAACCTCCCAGATTTCTTTTCCCTTGGAGTACCTTGAAAGAAATCCTCGATTTCTTACCCTCCCACAGAAAATTTCTGATGTATTTGTTCAAGTCCAAAAAGAATTTTTTGTCTAATGATAGCGGAATGTTTTGGAATAGGAACAGAATTTTTGGTAAGATATTCATTTTAATCGCTGCAATTTTACCAATCAGAGACAATTTGAGCTTTTTCCATCTCTCGAGATCTTGATATGTTTTCTGCAGAAGCGGGGTATAATTATCATCTTTTAATGAGGAAAATCTCGCAGTGATCCATATTCCCAGGTATTTTATTTTCCTAACTGTCTGGAGGCCTAGTAAATCTTCCAATTCTTCCTTTTGTAGATCTGTCATGTTTTTCACTATTATTTTGGTTTTATCCTTATTAAGTTTTAGGCCCGCCACCTCTCCATACTCCTGTATTTCCTGCATTAATTTTACACCAGATTCTAATGGGTCTTCCATTATGAGGGCTACGTCGTCCGCAAAAGCTTGGGTTTTGAATATTTCATTCCTAATCTTTAATCCTTTAATATCTTTGTTGGCTCTTATCTTTCTAAGTAGCACCTCTAACGCCAAAATATATAATAGGGTGGATAAGGGGCATCCCTGCCTCACTCCTTTTTGGATCTGAAACAACTGGGTTCTGTCTCCATTTACTAGTATGTTTGCCCTCTGGTTGTTATAGATGTTCTCGATCATCTTCCTAAAGTTGGTACCAAATCCCATTAGGTCAATTTGGTTTATCATAAAAGTCCAATTCAAGTTGTCGAATGCCTTTTGGGCATCAACAAACATTAAGGCCAGCTGTTTTTCGGGATGTTGTTCATAGTATTCAAAAGTGTTTAAAACAGTCCTCAAGTTGTCTCTGATCTGTCTCCCTGGGAGAAAGCCGTTTTGATCTTTATGTATCCACCGATTTAAAATTTTTTTGAACCTTTCCGCAATTATATTCATGAACAATTTATAATCTGCATTCAACAATGAGATAGGTCTGTAGTTGGATATCTGTTTCGGGTCGGCACCTTCTTTCAGTATAAGCGTCAAATACGCTTCCCTCCACGAATCTGGGATTGTGGTACCCGCCAGGGCCTCATTTAGTATTTCTAACAACTCTAATTTTAAGGCATCATCAAATTTTTGGTATAATTCCCCGGGGAGACCATCTGGGCCTGGAGTTTTATTTTTCTTTATTTTAGAAAGGGCCGTTTTTAATTCCTCTATAGTAATCTTTTCATTTAACATTTCCTTTTCTTCTTCAGGGATTAGCGGTAATTTAGCTTCCAACAAATACTGTTCTACCTTGCTGGACGTGATTTCTCCTCTTTTGTATAAACCTTCGTAAAACTTTCTTATACTCTCTAATTTGTCTTCTTCCTTCGTCAACAAGTTACCCTGAGAGTCTTCTAATACTAATATTTGGTTTTTTTCCTTCTCTTTTTTTAATTTATACGCCAACCATCTACCCGACTTGTTTGCGTTCTCAAAACAATAATGCTTAGATCTTTTTACTTTCTGCGCCATTTCCTCCTGGTCTAACAAATTCAATTCATGTCTCGTCATCGACCACTGTTGTTTGATCGCCTCATCTCCTGGGCATTGCTGGAGTTTATCTTCGGCTTGTGATAACTTATTGATGAGCACTTCTCTAGTCTTTCTTTTTTCCTTGTTTTTGAAGGCAGTATATGAGATGGCTACCCCTCTCACATAAGCCTTCATAGTGTCCCACACAATTTCTTTCGCTGTCTCTCGGTTTCCATTTTCTATGAAGAAGCGTTTGACTTCTTCGTTCAATTTCAGTGTAAACTCTTCTTCATATAGCAACTTAGTCCTTAGACTCCATCTCTGTTGTATTTTCTTTGTATCGTGGTGCCAGCTAATTTCAAGGAATTTATGGTCTGCCCAAGCATTTGTGCACATGTTAACCTTTTTAATTTCTAGGCCCAGTTTCCTGGTAGCCCAGACCATATCTAATCTAGACCAGGAGTTTTGTGGCATTGAATAGAAGGTAAATTGTCTATCATGGGGGTGTAAGGTACGCCACATATCAATTAGGTTAATCTCATCCACTAAATCAAAAAAGGTCTTTGGTAAGGGAGATCTTTTATTCTTTTTAGTTATATCACATTTGTAATCATATTTTGGGTCTACTATTCCATTAAAGTCCCCTACCATACAAATTTCGTTGTTTGCCCATTTTGCCAGCTGTTCATGCAATTTCCGATAGAATTTCCCTTGTTTTTTATTCGGGGCATAAACCCCTACCACTAACACCTTAGAATTGCCTCTCGTTATCTCTACTATAAGTATTCTCCCTTTTTCATCTTTATATTTACATTCTGCCTCTATTCCTTTCTTAACGTAAATAGCCACCCCCCTTTTTCTTTTCTCGGCTAACGAAAAGAATACTTTACCAAATTTAGAATAATTTAAATAGTTGGCTTCATCCTTTTTTATATGGACCTCTTGGATACAGATTATATCAGGGTTTTGTTTCATCAATTTCGACAATATTATCCTCCTTTTTTTGTAATCATTTAAGCCATTCACATTTAACGATAAGATCTTGGTATCGTTCATTCCTGTAACTGTTCTCTAGTCTCTGGTTTTTATTTACCTTTTAATGTTACTGCTCTCACTGGTCTAGATTTTTTCCCCCTTTCTTCTGTGTCTTCCTTTTTCTTCTCCTCTACTATATCTTCTCTTGTAATTTGTTCTTGAGATGTCTCTTCTTCCGTATTTACTATTTCATTTTCCTCCTTACTAGTTTGTTCCTCTTCGCCTCCCCTTAATTGTTGTAGGAGGTCTTGGGCGTCGCTTACACAATCGATTTTGATTTTCCTCCCTTGCCAAGATATTAGCATTCCTTCTGGGAGGAGCCACCTAAATATTATACTTCTCCTATTTAATTGGTTTGTCAAAAATCTGTAGTTTTTCCTCCTCTCCCTCACTCTCCTTGGAATTTGTTTTAAGATGTTCACTTCTTTTCCCCCATATATAATTTTTTCCTCCCTAGCAATATTATACAAAATGTCTCTCACTTTTTTCCTAGCGAACCGAACATGGACTTCTCTAGGCAGCCTGTTCCTTCTCACGTAGTTGGTTTGGACTCTGTAGACCTCGTCAATCTCTCGAATTATTTCTTGCTTATCCTGTTGGAGCGTCTCTGCAATCAACTCGGCCATCCTATCTCCTAAGTCCTCTTCTTTGTCTTCCACTATGTTTTGGAATCGCAAGTAAAACGAGGCCTTGTCCATCTCGAGTTGTATCAGGGCGTCTTCTGTTTCTTTATTCTGCGCCAACAGAGTTTGATCGACCATGTCCAATTTCTTCTCGTTTTTTTCTATTCTTTGTTCCGCTTTTTGGATTCTGTTCTCATTACTGCCGATCGAAATTTGGATCTCATTCATTTTGGCATCAAGTCCATGTATATCTAATTTCAGTTCGGAATGGCTATTCAAAAGTTTTTCTTGCATCGCAAGCATGGTTTCTTGTATTGTTAGCAGAGACGATTGTAACGTTTGCAGCGTTGGAGTTGCTGGGGGTTTATCTGTTTTCTGTAAACCTTCCACTGCTTTCTGGGTGGCTGGAGAAGACATTGCTATCATGGGGATGGATGACACCTTTTTATTGGTTTTTGCAATTGTGGATGTCAAACTTGCCATTTCTTTCAAAAGCACTTTTTGATCTCTAATTATATTCTCAATCTTTCTCCAAATAATCATCCAATGGCGCTTGCCACCTTTTACTCCAGGGCACTATCTTAAGTCCCAACCTCCTTAATTAATTCCCACTGATCTCTTAATAGATTTCAGATAGAGCTTGATTTGTAAATTGCTATAATATGATAATTCTATGCTGCCAGCTAACCACAATAAGTATAAGTAAGGTTCTTATAGAACTAAGTACAATATTAATATAATTGTTATTATAGATAAATTAATAAGTTAATAAGTTGAACAGTTAATAGGTTGAGTTAATAAATAAATTAATAAATTAATAAATTCTCTTAATAATTTTTATATAGCTAAATTTATCTAAATTTAACCCTTAATATAATATATATTGTTACTATCAAATAAATAAATATATAAGTAACTATTACTCACAGGAATAAATATTTAAGATTAAATAAGTTCAGAGAATAAGATACCTCAGTGCCTTCCGTCGTGCCCTTAAAACCCATTTATTTAAACAAGCCGGGTTGGCTTAAGATGAAATTTTTAACTGTTTTAAATGTTTTAAACGTTTTAATTGGTAATGAGTTTTAATTGGGCCAAATTTATATATCTTTTAATTGTTTTTTAATATTTGTCTTGCATGTCTTTTTAATTCTGGCTGTACACCGCCCTGAGTCCTCAGGGAGAAGGGCGGTATAGAAATTTAAAAAATAAATAAAAAAATAAAAAAAAATACCTAGATAAGTATATATCAAAAGTTACAAATCTAAATCCTTATATAAAACTATGTCCAATAACTATTTGATAAGATCAATACTTAATTAATACTTAATTAATCAATTTATGGATTCAATGTTTCTTAACACTAAGTAAATCTAGTTGATGGTATAGTATTTTTTTTTTTGGTGGTTATAAAAGTACTTATCAAAGACAAAATCAAAGTTCTGAGTATTAAAGTCACAAATACTCGAAAGAGCAGGAGAAAAAAAAAGAATAGAAGTATATCGAAGTATATTTTTTTATTGAAAAGGTTTTTCAAATACAAATTTTCCCCCTTTTTTCTCCCCCCCTCCCTAACCCCCCCTCACCACCCCTCCCCCTGTGACTTCTTCAAAGTAAAATCCAAATTCATAACAGATTATATAATACTTTAGCATCCCCTTACTCCATCCCCCAAATACTGACCCTTTCTTTCTAATATTATTATATCCCCCTTTTACTATACATTTCAAAATAGCATTCTACTGTAACATTGTGTAATAACTTCTAATTTAGCATAGTAATATTATTATAACACCCAATTTAGCAATAATCTGCCCTTTTTCTCCTCCCCCATACATATATCTCTTAAATCAAACCTTTTATGTATATTAATATAACATTTCAAAACAACCTTCCACTTTAAAACTATATAATAAATCCTAATTTAATATTTAATCTTTTGTGTATATTAATATAACATTTCAAAGCAGCCTTCCACTATAAAACTATATAACAGATCCTAATTTAACATTTATTCAACTCATAGTCTATCCATTTCCTCCACTCCCATAAATAAACAAACAATAAACTAGTCTGTCTCCACCCACTTCCTACAAAATAACAATTCTTAATATCTTTATTCTTCTGCCCATCCTGCTAAAAAAATATTCCCTTATATAGATAAAATCAATGACTTTAAACTTGTAATCCATATAATGTCTTCTATAATGTCTTTCAACTGGATTGTTAACTCCATCACCCATATTAGGGTAACATCACATCCTAATTCCAACAGAATGTTCGGAATCCTCAGTTATCATCTGCCCCCATCAGTAATAAATATCTTCATGTATGTATATAAAAAAAGAAAACAACCACCCGAGTGACATTATAATTGTATTCCATATAGTATCTATAGTAGTGGCTTTCTTCAAGATTATTAATTCCAACCATCATAATGGGGTAACAACCAGATCTTCTGAGTGCCCCAATGTAGCTCTCTTGCCATATAACTCAACATAAACGTAATACATTTATCAAAGAATCCAAAATAGATAATTCCAATCCAACAGTTTAAGGCCCTCTTCACATCCCAAAAATACGGCATTGCAGAGGTCTGTCACTCTCCTCAGGATAATATTAACCAATACTTCGCCTCCACTGTCTTTTCATATATTCAATCATCTTTTAAATAACTGGCTTCGCTGTTGCCTAGTTTAAATATTTTTGTTTTTGTGAGACCTATTTCTTTTTTTCTTGACTTTTTGTGGGTTTGATCTCCATCCTGATTTCCTTTCTATGAGTTGTATATCAACTGTTTGATTTTCGTTCTGATCTGTAACTTGATCTTGTTGGTTTTGCTTTTGTAGCTTAGATCGCCATTCAGGTTTCTTTTCTATAAATTGTATATCAACTGATTGATTTCCATGCTTGTCTGTGACTTGATGAGTCATCACATTAGAATCCAACGCCGCTTCTCTTGCATTTATAAGTAATCCAACTGAGACATCTAAAGGATCCAAAAGCGATTCATCTACAAAGACCTCTGTAGCTCGATGTTTTTCCATTATTTCCAACTCCTTCTGCTTATCCTGTGTTATGCATGAAGATGTTGAACTCATTTTCAAAATCTTATAATAAAATTCTTCCGCTTTTTCAATAGTATTTAATTGGTATCTTTCTCCTTGATATCTCAATATTATACCCACTGGAACATCCCACCTAAATAAAATATTTTGTTTTTTTAACTCAGTCACCAAAAATGCAAATTTCTTTCTATCTTTTAACATCTTAGGCGGCAATTCTTTATATATCCAGATTTTTCTCACATACAGTTGTGGAGTAGAATTAAAGGATTTTTGCACAATATCATTTCTTATTTCTTTGTCTGTAAAATAAATCACTACATCTCTAGGCAGTTGTCTTTGCTTTGCAATCCAAGAACTTACTCTGTAGACTCTATCAATCCTGCAAAATACTTCCTCAGGATGAACCTTTAAAATCCCAGCCAGAATTTCAGCAGATATTTTCCTTAAATCATCTCTATTATTTTCCTGTAATCCTCTCATTCTGATCGCAAATTCTGTGAACCTGTGTTGCATCATTAAAAATGATTGAACATCTTAAAGATTTATTCTGTAGCATACAACAAGGGGGTAAAATACCCCCTTCATGGAAAGCAGCTTTTGTCTCATTGATACCAAAAGAGGAAGCAGGTTCTACAAAACCGGAAAATTTTAGACCAATATCTCTCCTGAATACGGATTATAAAATTTTTGCAAAAGTATTAGCCAACAGATTAATGCCAGTTATCCAAGAGGTGATTCATCATGATCAAGCAGGATTTATAGAAGGCAGATACATGAAGGATAATGTGAGGCAAATTATAGATTTATTGGAATATCTTGAGAAGAATAAACAGATCCCTGCAGTGCTGGTGTTTTTGGATGCGGAGAAGGCCTTTGATCGAGTGAATTGGAACTTTCTATTAAAAACTTTAAGAAAGATGGATTTTGGGGATCAGTTTGTGCAGGCGGTTTCAGCAATTTATCAAGAGCAAACAGCACAAATTATCATTAATGGAAGCTTAACTACAAACTTCAGTATAGAAAAAGGCACAAGACAAGGTTGTCCGTTATCCCCGTTGTTGTTTATCTTAACTCTAGAAGTCTTGTTGAACACAATACGGGACTCGAGTACTTTGAATGGAATAGTTATAAAGCAAGAGGATTACAGAACAAGGGCATTTGCAGACGATCTGGTTGTTACCCTAACACGGCCGATGGAATCAATAATCCAGATGAAAGACATTATAGAAGAATATGGTATGATATCAGGATTTAGACTGAATCAGAAAAAAACCAAGATGATAGTTAAAAATATGACAGAAGACCAAAAGAAGGAACTTGAAAGGAAGACAGGCTTTGAAATAGTACCAAAGGTGAAATATCTAGGAGTTCAAGTTGCAGATTCAAATATAAAACTGTTCCAAAACCATTATGAGGTGTTGTGGCGAAAGGTACAAAAGGATATGGAAACCTGGAAAAAACTGCAGCTGTCTCTACTTGGAAGAATAGCAGCAGTTAAAATGAATGTTCTACCTAGATTTTTATTTTTGTTTCAAATGATTCCGGTGCTTAAAAGTGATAAACAGTTGATGGAATGGCAAAAAGGAGTGAATAAGTTTGTTTGGAATGAGAAAAAGCCGAGAGTGAAATTGAAAATTATGCAAGATGTTTGTGAAAGGGGTGGTCTTAAACTTCCAAACCTGCGATTGTACTATGAAGCAGCAGTGTTGACACAAGCAAGTGATTGGTTTGGAAGGACAAAGACTGGAATATTGAATATAGAGAGTTATGATCTTGAATTTGGTTGGCATGCATATTTATTCTATGAAAATAAAGTGGATAAAGTATTCAACAGCCATATGCTTAGAAACTCCTTGATGAGAGTATGGAAGAAGCACCGGTTCAAATGGGATTATAAAATACCGTTGTGGTTGGATCTTGGTCATATTATACAGAATACAAATATAAAGTCACTCGGGGGGTTTTTATACAAAGAAGTACTTTTTAATGATGGGGTAGATGGCAACTAAAGACATTAAATACACTGTTGGAAGAAGGGATCAATTTAACTTGGTTACAGTATAATCAACTTCAATTGAGATGGAGAGAAGATCAAAAAACTAGTTTAATGTTGCATGAAGAAGAATTGGTAAGACAGATAAAAGAGAAAGGCCCAATGCATATCAAGAGGGTTTATAACGTTTTGCTACAAAGAGATTCAGAAAATGAATTGGTTAAAGATTGTATGATAAAATGGGCGCAAAACTTTGCAGAACCAGTTATGATGGAAACGTGGGAAAAAATATGGGTCCAGAATGTTAAATTTACGCAGTCACAGAATTTGAGGGAAAATTTTTTACAAAATGTTTTATAGGTGGCATTTAGATCCTAAGAAATTGTCGTGCATGTATCCTAATGTTCAACCAAAATGTTGGAGATGTGATTGTTTAGATGATACATATTATCATATATGGTGGACTTGCAAGAAAGTGAAGGCTTTTTGGATAAAAATTTGGTGGGTTATGCAAAATGTTCTGAAGAAAAAAACTCCAATTTTCTCCTCAATTGTTTTTATTGGGCATAGTTAAGGACTTTTCACTGGGTGAAACAAAATTGATATTGTATATGGTGACAGCAGCTAGGTTACTGATTGGTCAATATTGGAAAAGGGATGTTATGCCTACTATTGAAGAATGGACTTTGAAGGTGGCCAGTTTTGCAGAAATGGCAAAGATATCAGCATATTTAAAAGACCGGACTCAAGAGACCTATGCATGGGAGTGGAAGAAATGGATAGATTATGTGCAGAATAAATATCAAACTAGGAAGTACCAGATAGCTTTTAGCTGAATGTTGTGTAGAAATGTATAGTATACAGGGGGGTAGAATAGTTGAATGTCATGTAGAAATGCATAGTACACAGGGGGTAGAATAGATGGGCGGTAAAGTATGATACAATAGGATTTGAATTTGGATTTCACCTTGGGGAAGTCATGGGGGGGAGGGGAGGGTTAGGGAGGGTTAGGGAGGGAAAGGGGGGGAATGGGAAAATTTGTATTTGTAAAACTTTTTCAATAAAAAAAAATGGTATCGAAAGCCGCTGAGAGGTCAAGTAGCACCAAGATGGAGGAATGACCCCCATCTCGGGCTCACCAGAGATCATCCATCAGTGTGACCAAAGCAGTTTCCGTGCTGTAGCCAGGCCTGAAGCCCGACTGAAAAGGGTCCAGATAATCTGTTTCATCCAATGACCGCAAGAGCTGAAGTGCCACCACTTTCTCTACAACCTTTCCCACAAAGGGTAGGTTGGAGACTGGACGAAAGTTCTTTAATTCTGCTGGATCCAGGGAAGGTTTCTTGAGGAGGGGCCTTACAACCACTTCCTTTAAGGGCTGCGGGAAGGACCCCTCCCTCAATGACGCATTAACTAAAGCTTGGATCCAGCTGTTGTGACTCCGACCCCCGAGCCCGTCTTATCGGAGGAAGAAGACTCCGAAGGTGAAGGAGAGGAGTTGGCCAGGCCTCCCTCTCCAAGACCCTCCTCTCTGGCAATGCCTCAGGTGTCTCCTGAAGGAGAAGAGATTGGCCAGGAGCCAGGTATTTCTGAACAGTCGCAGTCGGACAGTGACGGAGATAAGTCTTGGCTGAATCAACGCCAGCGTCGGAGAGACAAGCGCACGCAGCAGAAAAGGAGGCGTGCCAGAGATTAAGCTGAGTCACTGGACCACACCCCACAGGGGATAAAAGGGTGTGTGGTGGCCATTCAGGCTCTGTGACAGACAAAACTAAACAACTAGCGAGTCGCATTGTATCTCTGAAACTACGTTATCTGCCTGCCTTGGATTTAATACGGACTGGACTTGACAATTCTGTGGCTTTGTGTATTTGTTTTGATTTCTGTGAGTAAAGTTCTTGGCAAGCAGCTACTGGGTTGCTGCCAATCCTGTTATCGAAGGAATTTATTGTCTGCAAGTTTTATTTAACTCCTGGCTGACTGTTTGTGTGCGTGTTTGAGATGGGGACAGAACACTAGCCTCATGTCATCTTCCTGCTGGCTGAAACAAGCCAGGAGGGGCACGGGTCCAATAAACAGGTGGAGGAACTCATCGCCCCTACAGCCTTGTCCACTTCCTCAGGAGTCACTGGCTCAAACTCCTCCCACACAATAGGACTAAGACCCACCCCCGTCATCTCGGTCGGTATTGCCCAATCAGAGTCCAGGTCCATCTGAATCTGGGCAATTTTATCCGACAGAAACTGTACAAATTCCTCAGCTGTACCCTGCAAGGGCTCCTCCGTTCCCCCAATATTAAGGAGGGAGCGAGTTACCCTAAATAGGGCGGCTGGGCGAGAATCAGCGGATGCAATAAGAGCAGAAAAATATGAACATTTTGCCGCCCGTATCGCCACTAAGTAAGTCCTAACAAAGGCTCTTAAAAGTGTTCGGTCGGATTCGGATTTACTGGTCCTCCAGCGTCGCTCTAGACGTCTCTTCTGGCGCTTCATCTCCCGGAGCTCTTCAGTAAACCAGGGAGCTTTCCTGGATCCGCTGCCATTGAGAGGCCGCAAAGGCGCAATCTGATCCAATGCCCCAGATGCCGCCTTATGCCAGGCAGCCACTAGGGTCTCGGCCGGACTGTGGACAAGGGAGTCAGGTATCTCCCCAAGCTCCTTCTGAAACCCTTCAGGGTCCATTAGGCATCTGGGGCGGAACCACTTAATTGTCTCTGCCTCCCTGCGATGGAGGAGTGGCATCTTAAAGTCCAGTCTTAACAGGAAATGATCTGACCACGACAAGGGCGATACCTCTATACCCCTTAATTCCAGATCATATCTCCACTGCCCCGAGAGAAATACCAGGTCGAGCGTGTGTCCCCCCCTCATGGGTCGGACCCTGAACTACTTGGGTCAGGTCCATGGTTGTCATGGAAGCCATGAACTCCTGGGCCCCATCTGAGGATTCGCCAAGTGATGGTAAATTGAAGTCCCCCAGTACCATAAACCTGGGGAACTCCACCGCCAACCCGGCTACTGCTTCTAGCAGCACAGGCAGGGCTGTTGTCACGCAGCTGGGAGGCAGGTACATCAACAACAAGCCCAACTGAACCCTTGAGTCCAACCTCAGGAGGAGAGGGTCACACCCAACAATCTCTGGGGCAGGGATCCTGCGAGGACAGAGGCTCTTCCGGACAATAGCTGCCACTCCTCCACCCCTTCCCTGGAGTCGCAGCTGATGCAATATCTGAAACCCATCTGGGCACATCTCTGAGAGGGGAACCCCCCCCTGGCCCAGCCAGGTCTCAGTTATACATGCCAGGTCAGCCCCCTCCTCTAGGATTAAATCCCGAACGAGGGGGGCTTTGTTAACAACAGACCTGGCATTAAACAGCAGCAGCCTGAGGCCAGGGCCCTGACATCCCGAGTCACCAGGTATACGAGGTGAGCCCAGTGAACCAAAACCAAAGGGGCTGGAACAAGTAATCGCTTTGAGGCACCGAGTCCTAGTTCCCTGAGAGTGGCCTACCCCTTGGCTCCCGCCATATCTACCTCTCCTAGTCATAACCATAATATTCCGGCTCTCCATCCCCCCAGAGATCCCCCTCCCCACCTCAGTGGCCCCCCACCTCCCCGGCAGGCAAAGCACCCCACTCATACCGATCCGGGGGTCATATCTAAGCCCCCATCTGCTTCTGCTTGCACACTCAGCAGAGGGGACTCCATTCCCTGCCCCCAGCTCCCTCATTCTCCCTAATTCCAGCCACTCCAAACCTACTCCTTCCATTCCAAAATAATTTAAGTCTCAATCCATCCCAAACACACTCACACATACACACATACACACCCTCCCAAGATAAAACCAATACATCAAACAGCAGTAAAAGATGGTCTGAGCTTCAAAGGGTGTCGAATGAAATCGAAGCAAGTCTGACAGTGTTCCAGAGACTCCACTGATGGCCTGTGAGGAGCCACACTGTCGAGATCCCAAACTCGACACGTTGACAACGAATACCTCTGCAGACGCGGAATCAACACGACAAGGCTATGGGGGTGGGGGTTGGGTTACTTTGTCCTAAACACAGATTGGTGGAGGGGGTGTTAGGGAGGCAGGCGGATGGTCACCTGGCGGCCGTGGTAGGGTATTGAGCAGCTGCTACGTGTTGCTGCTTGTGAGCGGGGCGTGCCGGCAAGGCGGAGCCCGGAAGGGCGGTGGTGGGCGCGATTGTTTAAAAGGCATTGCGTGGCGGCGCCGCCCAACGCCGACTTTGTATTATCTTCACCTGAACTCAGCGAGTTTCTGCACCACCTTTTGACGCTGAATAAACCGTTTCCTGCTTCAAAATCCATTGACTGCAGCGTGGCTTATTTCCGGCTTCGGGTGACGGCAAGAGAGCTGAGAGAAAGTCGGCGTTTTCCTTTGCTACAGTGAGTACCGCTGAGAACGAAGGGATGGCGGAGGGAGCGGAGGCTGGGGCGGCGAGTCCCGAAGGACTGGAGGAAGACACCACCGTGGTGCAGGTGTTGGAGGAACAGAGCCCCGCAGACCCTCCAGTAGTCAGGTCCAAGGAGAGGAAGCCTCAGCAAGTAGATGGCGCCGTTGAGACCCAGGAAATGTCCGAGTCGCAGCGAGTGAAGACGTCGGGGGGGGGAATGGTGGCAGAGCTCCGCGCTTGTGAGTTCTGGGACCCACAAAGCCCCAACCCCCGGGGTCTATTTGGGAGAGTCCTCCTTTCATGGCTGGAGGGAGAGGAAGTGGCTAGATGAGGATGAATGTGGCTGGAGTCACTCTACTGGCCTGGGAACATCCACTTTGGATGTCTTGAGGGAGAAGTTTGGAGAAGGCAGTTTCAAAGATGCAGCAGCCTGGCAACCCTGGCTAGGAACGGAGGCTCCTGAGTCGTGGCAAAGAGGCGGGGAAGGTCGGGAGTCCCGTTTCCATCTGGCAAGCCCAAAGTTGCGGATAGAAAGAAGGGAAGGGAGCAGGGGCCAGCCAATGGGACAGTCCCGGCCCAGGGTTTCCTCACTAGGTGAGGCACCCCGCGAGACGGAGCATGAAAGGCAACAGAGAACAGCAAGGCGGGGAATGGACCAGACCGGTATGGGGACCAGGACAGGCCAGCATCGGTCGGGGGTCCCTGTGCATGGAGGTGGAACCGGTGGCCAAAACCCCACCATGGTGTGGCCACCTGGAGCATGGCCACAGCAGCAACCCCAAGTTGTATGGGGCCCTCCCCCTATACAGGCCTCCTTTGATGGGAGCCCTGACCGGGTCTCTATCTTCCTAAGTCAAGTGCTCAGCCACACCAACCTATATGGCCATCTATATCCGTCGCAGTGGGCTGTAGTCATGGCCATAACTGCAGTCCTACAGGGGGAAGCCGCCAATTGGGTTGCAGACCTGCATAGTGAGCATGCTAGGGAGCTAGCCGATGTGGGACTGTTTCTGGAGGCGCTACGAGGACGCTTCGAGGATAGCGCAAGAGTCCAAGTTACAGAGGGGGAACTGCTGGCATTGAAACAGAGAGGATGGCCGGCCAAAGACTACGTCAAGGACTTCAGGATGTTGGCAGGGAGACTTAGGTCGTGGCCGGAGCGGTTGCTGGTGCACCAGTTTCGATCCGGTTTGGATAGGGAAGTGAAACAAGCGTGTGTATACCGTGGTTTACCACCAAAACTGTCCGAGTGGTTCAAGGCGGCAGTGGAACTGGAAGCTGGATTGCGGGAGTTTCGAGGTCGTGTGGGCCAGCCCCAACGTTTTGCACCAACTGGAGTGAGACCGACAGCCCCAAAGGAGTTTGGAGCAGGTTCCGCACCTAGTAGACCGGCAGCAGGCGGAGGACGAGGGGCTTTCCGTTGCTTCCGGTGTAACCAGCTAGGACACTGCGCTGCCGAGTGTCCCATACCACCCTTGCAGCCGACACCGACACGCACTCCACCGTCCGGGACCAGGATTCGGGAGAAGGCACGGTCAACATCCGAGCGAACAGCCACACCGATACCTGCTAGCTGTTCTAGGTCCACGTTAACTGGTGTGACGAGCCCTTCGGGGGAGGGAGGTCTGCCAATAGTGTCGGATGGCAGCGATGAAAGCGGACCGGAGGATCCTATGGTGAGCGATCCTATACACCCGTTTGTGATACCAGTCGTACTGCGAAACACTCGCACCTTACAGGGGAGTTCACAAGGGGCGCTCATAGATTCAGGATGTACCCGTTGTCTCATACGGAGTACAGTAGCAGAGGCTTTGGGCTTACAACGAGTGAAATTAAGAACCCCTATTCGTTTTGAACAGATGGATGGGTCGTTATTAGGGGGTGCCCCGGCCTCGTATGTTACAGAGCCCGTATATCTTGAAATAGGGGAACATAAAGAGCAGATCCGTTTTATCATAGTGGACCGTATGGTCGAGCCGCTTATATTGGGACTAGCCTGGTTGGATAAGTGGCGTCCCACTATATGGTGGGAGGGGGGCTATCGAAAGCTGCAATTATGTTTAGGGCCAGACCCAGTTCCTGAGCCCAAGCAACAGACCCAGCAGTGTAATGAAGTGGGGAATTCTGGGCCAGGATATCCGGAGGTGTATAAGGATTTAGCGGCTGTGTTTGACGAACGTGAATGTGAGTCGTTGCCCCCTCATAGAGCGACAGATTGTGCAATAGAGCTGATACCCGGGGCGAAGTTCCCAAAGCCACGTATGTACGCCATGACAAAACCTGAGCTAGAGGAGTTACGGCGCTATATTGATAAGAACCTGGCTCGTGGATTTATCCAGCCCAGTCGAGCACGTATGGCAGCCCCGGTTCTCTTTCGCGAAAAGAAGGACGGTGGTCTTCGTCTTTGCGTCGATTTCAGGGGCTTGAATGCTGTGTGTGTGGAGCACCTATACCCTTTGCCGTTAATGAAGGACTTACTAGCTACACTAGCGACAGGGAAGGTGTTCACAAAGCTGGATTTGAGAGAAGCGTATTACAGAATAAGGATACGGGCGGGAGATGAGTGGAAAACGACCTTTAATTGCCCATTAGGGAGCTACAAGTTCCAGGTTATGCCTTTTGGGTTGCAGGGCGCCCCGGCCGTGTTCATGCAGGTTATCAACGAGGTGTTACATGAACATCTATATCGGGGCGTTCTTGTCTACTTGGATGATATTTCGATTTATTCTGATACGATGGAAGAGCATATCCAACTAGTAAGGAATGTCCTGTCTAAGCTGCTTAAGGCAAAACTTTTCGTGAAGTTGTCAAAATGCGAGTTCCATCGCACCACCTTGGATTATCTGGGGTATCGTATTTCGGCACGAGGGGTAGGGATGGATCCGAAAAAGGTCTCGACAGTGCTGGAGTGGCAGGCACCCAAAACCAGAAAGCAATTACAAAGCTTTCTTGGTTTCGCCAATTTCTATCGGCAATTCATCCCATCGTTTGCACAGGTAGCCCTCCCATTAACAGATCTATTAAAAACGAAGCATCTAGGTGGGGGTAAGGTAAGGCCGGGACAATTAGTACCATGGACGAAGGAGTGTCAGCAGTCGTTCGAACGGTTAAAGGACTTGTTCGCTAGGGAACCCGTGTTAAAACACCCAGATCCCTCTTTGGAATTTGTAGTACAGGCAAATGCAAGCGACGTAGCTGTAGGGGCCGTGCTTTTGCAGCGGGCCTCAGATGGGACTTTACATCCTTGTGCGTACACATCCCGGAAGTTGACTCCCACGGAACGGGGTTGGGCTGTGTGGGAGAAAGAAGCATTTGCGGTGAGATGGGCCCTAATGACATGGCGGCATCTGCTAGAAGGCACTAACAAAAAATTCGAGGTCTGGACAGACCATAAGAACTTGGAGGCCTTGCAGACCCCTAGGAAACTGTCGCCGAAACACGTTCGTTGGGCTCAGTATTTCCAGCGCTTTAATTTCGACCTGAAGTATGTCCCAGGTGGCAGGAATTTTTTAGCTGATGCATTGTCACGACTACCCCAGTTTGCTAGCAAGCGAGAGGATGTGGTACAAGCAATCATTTCAAAGCCTCAACAAATGGCCTGGGCAGGAGAAAAGGCAACCAAACCTGAATGGACGATAGAACTAAAAAAGGCAGTACAGGACGACCCCGGGTAGCTAAGCATAAAACGATGGTGACAATGTGTGATGGGTTAGCGTGGATGGGAGCTAAGTTGTATATACCCCAATCTCTGCGGTCAACTGTGCTGAACAGGTGTCATGATTCTAAAACCGCTGGACATTTTGGGTTCTTAAAGACTCTCCATCTCGTTCGACGACAATTCTGGTGGCCTCGTATGCGTAAGGAGGTAGAGAAATATGTGAAAGAGTGTCATGTATGTGCTGTAACGAAGGCAAGACCTGGTAAACCACTTGGTCTCCTACAACCAGTCACTAAACCCAGTAAGCCATGGGAAGAGATAGGGATGGATTTTATCGTAGACCTCCCTGATAGTAAAGGCCACACAGTTATATGGACTGTGGTTGATCTCTTCTCTAAACAGGCTCATTTTATTCCCTGTAAAGGCCTGCCGAGTGCGAGACAATTGGCTCTGATGTTCCTACGGCATATATACCGACTGCATGGTACACCCCGACGGATCATATCCGACATGGGTGTACAGTTCACAGCGCGTTTCTGGCGTGGCTTTGTTGAGTTAATAGGTTCATCGCAAGGATTGAGTTCCGCCTACCACCCTAGTACAAATGGAGCTGCGGAAAGGGCTAACGCCATGATAGAGAGATATCTACGTTGTTACGTGTCGTATCAACAGTCTGATTGGTCGGAGCTCATACCACTGGCCGAGGTAGCCTATAACAATGCAGTACACCGGAGTACTGGGGCTACCCCATTTCAAATCGTGTATGGTCGGGACTTTAGGGCAATCCCTGAACTTGAACCAGGTGAGCAGGAAAGGGTGTCCCCTAGGGAGTGGGGAATCCATATTGGGGTTCAATGGCCAAAGATCAAGGAAGCGTTACAAAAAGCGGCAAAAGAGTATAAAACGTTCGCTGACAAAAGACGAAAAGACCACAAACTGTTTCGTATAGGAGACCAAGTGTACGTATCAACTAAGTATATCAAGTTACAAATACCTAGTAAAAAACTTGGCCCGAAATACCTCGGGCCCTTTACTGTTGTAAGAATCATAAATCCGGTAACTGTTGAGCTCAGGTTACCCTCGTTACTGGGTAAAATCCATCCAGTCTTTCATAGCAGTTTATTAAAGCCAGCAGGCAGTATGCGCAGCCCTACAGACTGCCCAGGACCGTTAGCAAATTCTCATTACGAAATCATAGAAATCCTAGATTCGAAACTAAGTAGAGGGAAACTAAAATACCTAGTGAGGTGGAAAGGCTACCCTCTAGAGGATGCGTCGTGGGTGCCAGTTGAAAACCTCCAGGCCGAGAGGTTACTGAAACGGTATCACAAAGCATACCCCCATAAACCGGGAAACAGGGAGACAGCAATGACATGATTCTATGTTAATTTCTTACCTTATGTCTTACAGGTGGACCCCTGGTAGGGGGAGCCGCCTGTCGAGATCCCAAACTCGACACGTTGACAACGAATACCTCTGCAGACGCGGAATCAACACGACAAGGCTATGGGGGTGGGGGTTGGGTTACTCTGTCCTAAACACAGATTGGTGGAGGGGGTGTTAGGGAGGCAGGCGGACGGTCACCTGGCAGCCGCGGTAGGGTATTGAGCAGCTGCTACGTGTTGCCGCTTGTGAGCGGGGCGTGCCGGCAAGGCGGAGCCCGGAAGGGCGGTGGTGGGCGTGATTGTTTAAAAGGCATTGCGTGGCGGCAGCGCCCAACGCCGACTTTGTATTATCTTCACCTGAACTCAGCGAGTTTCTGCACCACCTTTTGACGCTGAATAAACCGTTTCCTGCTTCAAAATCCATTGACTGCAGCGTGGCTTATTTCCGGCTTCGGGTGACGGCAAGAGAGCTGAGACACACACTGAGGCACCCCAGCAACAATGAATGCCCCCCAGTTGCTGAGCCCCAGTCCCGTCCAATCACTATCACAAGCCACCATCCTGCCTTGGGAGGCCCAGTGCACCTCACGGAGGCCCCCGGTTTCCTCTTCAGATGGTCCTCCTGGTCGAAGTCCCGCCTTCCTCTCCACCAGGACAGTCCAAGGGGCCACAGCTTGGCCGGTTGTTCCGGATGTTGGCTTCTTCCTCCCTGAGCTGCCCTAGCTAGCCCGCCCTGGTAGAGCTGAGGACGAGGCAACAAACAACCTTAGATGGCGGGAAGGGCTCTAGGACCCAGGGGAGCACAGGCAGCCGGGAGCCAGATTGCAGATTCGTCTCCGTAACTCTGTGACTCAGGTTAGAAACCAAGAGTCTCAGATTCAAAATTTATAATCTTTTTAGCTTTGGAGGGCTCGAGGCTCTTCCCCTCCTTTCGATGGCCAATGAATATACAGTCTCTGAGGCGAAAAAGATGAAAAAGTATCCCCAGGGTGATCTGTCCCCGTCCCCACACACACACAAACACAGCCAGCCGAGGGTTAAGGAAACACTTTGGAACGCACCCAGTTCTTATCTCCCACTTGGCAGCGATAGACACACCGTCTGCCAAGGGACTTTATTTCCAGAAACAGAAAGCTAAGATACGAACGTTCACAAAAGTCCAAGCAGAAATCATATTCCTCCCAGCAGTTCCGGACGAGGCTTTAGTGACTATCCAAGGTTTACTTTGTTCGTCACAAAGATCCTTGACCACCACCCTCTATTATATAGTCTCTGGGGTGTGGTCCAGTGACTCAGTTCTAATCCCTAGCACGCCTCCTAAGCTGCTGCAAACGTTTATCACGCCTTCGGAGGCGTGCGTCCAGGAATGATGTTTCATTATCACTCTGATCCGAATCAGCTGTCTCCTCTCCCTCGGCCGGCACTTGAGACAATGCCAGAGGGGAGGGGCCTGGAGAGGGAGGCCTGGCTGACTCCTCTTCCTCATGCTCGGAGCTTTCTTCCTCCGATGGGACAGGCTCAGAGGGCGGGGCCACAACACAGGGATGCAAAGAGAGTTACCTTAATGTAGCTAGTGTTCATCGTGCCGTCGGCGTTCTTTTCCCAAAGTTGCATTTATCTAATCTGCTTTCTTTCCAATGTTTGTTGGCATGAAGATGTTTTTAGTCTTGAAATATACTAACTACTGGTTATCTTCTCTTTCTCTCTCTCCCACACATTCTTGAGGTGTCTTTCTCTGCGAAGTAGCAGAGTAGTAGGACTCTGCTCAATGCTAGTCTATAGCAAGGGTTGTTGTGGTTGTTTAGCCGGCATGATTCTTCATGTCGGCTAAACAATAAATCTTGAGGTTTATTGGATACCCAAATATTACACTTTTTTCAACTTTTAGTTGGATGCTTATCCAACAAAATGCTAATTCAACTTTTTGTTGGATGCTTATCCTACGGTTTGTTGGATGCTTATCCTACGGTTGGGTAGGTAATATATAGAAAACTATGTTCTGTAACTTTAACTGCTACTAATTGGCTGTGCTAAGCAGACATAAAAGAAGGCAGGAAGTTCATCCACTTCTGCTCCTGCTATTAGAAGGTTGAACTGCTGAAAGGAACTGTGTCTGTGTTACTGAAGAGAACTGGAATTGTAAGCAAACTATGTTTTTGTTGAACCGTGATTATTTGAAGAAGTGTTATCTTTGTTTTGAGAAGCCAAGTTTGTTATTTTTACTACAAGTAAAGACTGTTTATTTTTCTATCAACGTTCAGAGTCTGTGAGTATCTGTGTGTTTTGCTAAGCAACGTATCTATTCGCTGTCTGGTCCATTGCACCACTTTGCAGAGGGCAGTTTTACCCTCAACACTGGTTATGGGCCCAGTACCAGAGTGTGTGTACCAGTTATAGCAATAAGAGAGTTGCGACACACATTATTGCTCCAGACGTTCTGATACGTATTTAATATCCTGGTGAGGATGGCACAAGGTCAAGCTCCCAACTTATCGCTGGTTACCCGGCTGGATGGCACCAACTACAAATCCTGGTCCACCTGTTGCAGGAAAAGAAACGGGACCAGGCCAAGCTCTTCAATGCAGGAAAGAGTTTATTGTGCACGGTTCAGACAGCTCAAAGGCAAACACAAAGTCTGAACATTGATGGCTTCTTCTGGCCATGTATTTATACAATTTAAAGGCAGAGTTATTACAGAGAGTGATATATTTCACACGTAGAAGCTGCCCTTTCATCTATCTCTGGGAAAGGAAATAACAATCCTGTTCTCACAGGCTCAGGTTCTCAGCTCCGGAGCTCAAGACATAATAAAGAGGAGATAAGAGGCTTGGAGACGCCTCAAGGGCAGTAAAGGAAGCAGTATTTCTCATCTGGGGATATGCATGACATTTGGGATGCAATAAACAGTAAACCACAGGATGTAACTGTTTAGGGTCAGTTTGCTCTTTTACATTTCTGTACCTACGTCAAATACCTTTTGCCAGCTTAGCACCTTGGCATGGAAGAGGCACTTCTGTCTTGACCAAAGATTTAGAATTATAATACTTGAATTTTGTCCCAATATCGGATCTTAGCCTAGCTCACACCAAGTGCAGTCTCCTGTTGCGCAAAGAAGGGCTATGGGATGTAGTGCAGAATCCACCAGATGTGACCTCCTGGAATGCTGACGATGCCGAGGATGCCAGGAAGATAGCCGAGTTCCAGAGGAAGAATGAGAGTGCATTGTGTATTATTGGTTTGTCTCTAGACAATACCCAGCTTGTTCACATCGAGGGTGAACAGTCTGCTGCAAGATGCTGGGGCAATTTGAAACGTCTTTATGTTCGTGACACTGTGGGGGTGCAAATTAACATTACACGAAGGTTGTTTCACACACGACTCCTTAAGGGTGGTGACAAGTTGACTTCCGGTTGGCTCCACGAGCCTCGAAGACGCTCTTTTACGAGCGCCCGATCCTCCATTCCGTAAAAGCCCCAGAACAGCCGAAAAACAGCTGTCTGGAGGCTTGGAACCCTCTCCCCGGGCAAAGGGGAGAGAGAAGAGCTGACAGGCGGAGGTAGAGCCCCCAAGCACGCCAGGAGAAATCCTGGGGCGCGAAGGGTGTGGGCTCCCTATTGAAGCCTGTCAAGCTGCTCTGGACCAGGGACGACTCCGCTAAAGCGGAGCTAGAAGCCGCGACCAAAATCTGCTGAAAATAAATGAGGGGACTTTTAACATCTTTACCTTGATTGCAGACAGAGCAAACCAGGAGAAAAAAGAAAAAAAATTGCAAGTAACACTTCCGTTTTAAAATGCAGAAAATGGCGCCTGAGGGCAGGAGGAGGAAGCTACTAGGGAAAGTGCTTGTTACGCTTGTTAACATTTGCAACATTGATACAGCTACTGGATTACACTTTAAGAGAAAGTTTTAAAGTGGAAGCGCCTAGGAAAAGAATTTGGTACTGAGGAAAAGAAATTGGTATTGACTTTAACTAAAATTTTGCTCTTATACTGTGTGGAAAATAGTTGGAATTGTCGACCTAATAGCTGGATAAATACAAAGTGGCTGAAATATGGCTGACATCAGGGCTGGTGAATCAGCAAATTCTCAAGCTGTGACTGTTAAAGCTTTTCAAGAACTTCTAGAATCTTTTAATTCTGCTCTTTTGGATACAATTGAAAGAGCTTTTTCAAAAAACAGCTTGGAAAATAATAAGGAGTTGTTGGATGTGCAGCAGGAAATTTTTCAGAGGAGTTTGCCCTTAGAAGATCAAGAAGCTGTTAGGACTGAAAGGCAGGCTGGCACAGCTGAAACAAAGGACTGGGTAGACGCTTCCATTCAATTGATAGAAAAGCAACAAATAGACTCTTTATCGCAAACTGACAAACTTTATGGCAACAAATTTTGGCTATATGGACCAAGGAATGGATTGAAGGATTATACAAGCAAGAAGAGTCGAAATGGAGATTTCAAACTAGAAAAAGTGATTTCAAGAAGAGAGCGAGTATTTCAGAAACATCAACCTCAAATCAACATTTTAAAATTTTCCAAAATAAAATTGTGGGAAATGTTGAAAGAATTAATAGAGAAAAAGGATTGGAAAAAATATAGAAAGAAGAGAAGAATAGAAGATTAAGTACTTGCTTTGGTATTAAAGGCTACTTTAGGAATTGAAAATTTGAAAGATATCTTCCTGTAGATTTTGAAATCTGCACTTGGAAATATGTGTTTTAATGGTATTAAGAGATTTTTAAAATGTTTAACACAAGATTATATTATTTTAAAAGATATATGAGATAAAATGTGTAAGCTTTTAAGATGCCCAACTTTTTGAAGCAAAGAGGATTAATGTTAAATTCAGAATTCTATTACAAAATGATAATTAGTTTTGGACAGTAAAAGGGCTGCTTTTTAAAAAGTTAGAGGTATCAAAATGGTTAATTGAAAACTTGAAATATATCCTCCTATAGATTTTGAAATTTATATTTGGTTAATAAGTGTTTTAATGGTATTAAGAGATTTTTAAAATGTTTAACATAAGATTATATTATTTTAACAGATATATGAAATAAAATGTGTAAGATTTCAAGATGCCCAATTTTTTGAAGGAAAGAGGATTAATGTTAAATTCAGAATTTTATTAGGGAGTAATGTTCAAAAAGAATGATGTTTGAGGGTATTGAAATGAAATTTACTTATGATTTTTACTGTTTGTAATATTGCTAAAGTATTGGATTATACATCAAGAAAAAGTTTTTTTTTATAATTAGGAAGAATGAATTTAACTTAATTGGACTTGAGGATTTATAAAAGGGAGGTTGATGAATTGGAGCAAGGGGAGTTAAAGAACGTGTGGGAGTTTTGAATTTTATAATTAGTTAGTTTATTTTAGCATATGTTTGTTAGATGCTATACCCTGTTTTTGCTCTGGGAAGTCGGGGGGGTGGGGAGGGTGGGATAAGGGTTGGGGTGGGAAAGAAGTGGTGAATAGAGAAATGTTTTAACAGAAGAAAGTATCTACGATTAGAATACAGGAGTTGCTCAGATACTAAAGGAGGAGAATATTTCACAGCAAAGAAGTTAGAAAGGAGAGAGGAGGAGAGGCTAGGAAGAGGAGAGGGAGGGAGAGGAATGGAAGAAAGGAGAGGAGGAAGGGAAGGGGACAGGAGTAGGAGTGAAGGTGAGAAGGGGGAAAAGAAGAGAGAAGTGGGGGAAAGGAAAAGGAAGTAGGATGAGGTAGGAGAGGAGGAAGGAGAAAGTAGGAGAGAAGAGGAGGGAGGGAAGGAAGGGAAAGAAAGGAGGAGGAGAAGAAGGTTTGTTGTGGAATGAGGGAAGAAAGAGAAGAAGAGCAACTCCGAATGTAATTAAAATGTCTTATTTTAATGCTTACTTTAAGGGAAACATGTATAAGTAGGATTTATTATGTATAAGAAAATGTACACTTTCTATTATGTGGGGAGGGGAAAAGCGGGGGGAAAAAATTGTTTGTATTTCTTATAAAATTTTTCAATAAAAAAAAAAAGGGTGGTGACATGTTAACACACCTGAATTGCATAAAAAGCATTTTTCGAGAGCTACATCAAAAGGAGGTGGTTTTTTTCTGAGCAGCAACAGGTTTATATACTGTTATCATCGCTAGATGAGAGCTACGACGACGTAGTAACATCATTTGACATTCTCACACAGCAGGAACTAACTTTGGCCAATGTAACCTCATGACTACTAGAGGAGGCCAGAAGGAGAGAAGAAAGAAAACAACTAAGGGAAGAACCTGAGTCGATTAATGTAAATGTAAAGGCAAATAACCATGTATATGCTGTAAAACATTGTTTTAATTGTGGCAAGAACGGTCATACAGCCAGGTTTTGCAGAAGGCTGAAACAAAAAACCATGGTTAAAGATAAAAAACAATGTAATGTAGCTATGTCTGATAAGAAACCAGTTAACCACGATTCGTGGGTTGTTGATAGTGGGGCGTCGCTATGCATTGTCAGAACACAAAAATATTTTGTGAAAATGTTGCCTAGTAATAATAAGGTTTCTTTAGCAAATGGGTGGAAGCTAAAGGCATGTGGTGACGGAACGGCAATATGTCCATATGTAAAAGAAAAAATGCATATGTTATATGTTCCAAATGTAAACTTTAATTTGATTTTGGTTAGAGTATTGGTTAAGCTAGGATATACAGTAACATTTAGAACCAATGATTGTTTAATTGAAAAAGGTGAAACCAAGATTATTGGAAAACTGAAAGATGGTTTATATGCATTATCTAGTAACCATGTTACAAATGTATACTCAAATGTCAAACCACATGATGAATGTGTTCACTTGCTTCACAGACGTATGGGGCATATCAGTTTTAAGAAGTTACAGAAAACTGTAAAATTAGTTGATGGGTTGAAGCTGAAACCATGTAACCAGTATTTAAATTGCAATATTTGTAATCAGCAGAAAAGTAGAACAATCCCTGCTAATAGGTTTGATGGGTTTAAAACGAAGAGACCACTGGAAGTGGTATTTGCTGATTTAATAGGGCCAATGAAGGCTAGTTTAGGGGGTGCTTGCTATGTTCTCAGTATAGTTGACCATTATTCCAGGTATGGCTTTTGCTACCTATTGAAGACTAAGGTAGATACTTTTCGGTATTTTGTTCAATGGATTAAGTTTGTGGAGAGAAAAACAAATCCAAAAATAGTTACCATTGTAACTGACAATGGTACTGAGTTTGTAAACACAAGGTTTAAATCAATGTTAGATAATGCTGGTATAAAGCATAAATGTTCAGCTCCATATAGACCACAATATAACTCATATGTTGAAAGGAGAGGACAAACCCTACAAGCAATGATGAGATCAATGTTAGCTGATGCAGGTTTACCAGCTAATTTATGGGGAGAAGCCATTATGTGTGCAAATACACTCTTGAACAATGTCGTAAATACAACCACTAACAAAATTCCATATACCGTATGGCATGGAAGGAAGCCGGATTTGAGCTACATACACACATTTGGATCACCTGCATGGGTACATATTTCAGTGCAGTTAAGGCATAAGGGCCAGAGTAGGGCACAACAATTAATATTTGTTGGTTATAATTCAAACCACAGGTCCTACAGATTTTGGGTAAAAGGAACAGCAACTGTAGTTAACAGTGCAAATGCCAGGTTTATGGAGCATGTAGGATGGAATAAATTAGCTACTGAAAATTTCATTTCATTTCATTTTTTCATTTTATTAAATTTGTATACCGCCCTACTCCCGAAGGATTCAGGGTGGTGAACAGCCATAAAATAAAACATATAAATACAAAATTTAAAATAGAGATAAAACAAATTAAATAAATTTGGCTGAACCATTTTAAAACCCCAATAATTTAAAACCAAATTTAAAATTCCCATTTAAAAAGAGGAAAAGTTTAGGTCAGGCCAGCTTGCTGGAATAGGAACGTCTTAAGCATGCGACAGAAGGTATGCAGATCTGGAATCCTCCGTATCTCGGGGGGGAGCTCGTTCCAGATAGTAGGTGCCCCCACAGAGAAGGCTCTCCCCCTGGGGGCCACCAGTCGACATTGTTTGGCCGATGGCACCCGGAGGAGCCCCTCTCTATGGGAGCGTACTGGTCGGTGGGAGGCTATTGGTGGTAGCAGGCGGTCCCACAAATAGCCAGGTCCTAAGCCATGGAGCGCTCTGAAGGTGATAACCAAAACCTTGAAGCGCACCCGGAAGACCACCGGGAGCCAGTGCAGCTCACGCAGGAGAGGTCACAGAATCAAACTCAGATTACATTCTCAAGACCTGCCTCCGTCATCCCCGCTGGATCTAACAGTCGGAGTCCAAAATGAGGTTATCATTGAAACTCAGACTGAAGCTACCAATGAAATGCCAAAGATCCAGAGCAAAGAGGTAGAGAAAGATGTAGTACAGGAAGAGGTAAAGGTGGAGAGGCAATCTGTAAGTCCTGAACTCCCAAGAAGGTTGAGTAGAGTAACAAGACCACCTGATAGATATCAGGCAACTACAGTCTATCAAGTAAATTAATGAGTAGACCACATTTCCACCTGAAGACCAGAAAGTGTGGAGAGGTGCAATGACTAAAGAACTACGAACTTCACAAGAGCAATTTTTGAGCTTGCAGATGCAGAAGAATGGTTTTAAAAATTTAAAGGAATTTGTTGTGGAGGAGATGGCAAGACATGATGAGATTATGAACCAGAATCTTGAAAAATTTAGACAGGAAATTAAAGAGTTGGTTCAACAAAAGTATGATAACCTGAAGCGATATATTGTAACAGCTTTGAAAAGCTTCTCAGAAATAATTCTAAAGATGGATAAAGATATCAATTTAGAAATAGAGTCTAAAATGAAGGAAGCTGATTATAAGATTCATAATCTGGATAATAAAATACAAAGAATTGAAAATGATTTGACAATGATTCAAGAAAATAGCTCAGAAGTAGAGTCTAAAATGAAGGAAGCTGATCACAAGACTTACAATGCAGATAATATAAAGCAAAGGATTGAAAATGAAGTTACAATGATGCAATTTAGATCCATGGAATTTGCGATCAGAATGAGAGGAATACAGGAAAATAACAGAGACTTGAGAAAGATGTCTGCTGAAGTTCTGGCTGTGATCTTAAAGGTCAGCGTTGAAGAAGTACTCTGTAAGATTGATAAGGCCTACAGAGGAAATTCTTGGGTGTCAAAGCAAAGACAATTGCCTAGAGATGTGGTGATTTATTTTACTGATAAAGGAATAAGAAATGATATTGTGCAAAAGTCTTTTAACTCCACTCTAGAAATGAATGGAATGAAGATCTGGATATATAAAGAGCTACCGTTCAAGATGTTAAAAGATAGAAAGGACTTTGGATTTTTGGTGACTGAGCTAAAGAAACAAAACATCCCATTCAGGTGGGATGCTCCAGTTGGTATAATATTGAGATATCAAGGAGAAAGATATCAATTAAACACTGTTGAAAAAGCGGAAGAATTTTACTACAACGTTTTTAAAATGGGCCCAACATCTCCATGTATGTCATCAGTGTTAGGAATACAGGAGGGGGATAAAGAAAAGCAAAATGAACAAGAGATTGAAACCCAGGCCAAGCAGATGGAGATGGAGGTAATGGAAAAACGACAAGTTATAGAGGGCTTTTTGGATGAGCCGCTTTTGGATTCTCCTTCAGAAGCTATAGCTGGATCACCTATAAATACAAGAGAGGCGGCTTCGGATCTCGATTTGATGTCTTATCAAGTTAAAGACCAGCATGTAATTCAATCAGCTGATATACAAGTCTTAGAAAGGCAACCAGGGTGGAGATCTAAACCACAACAAGTTAAGAAAAGAAGAAGCAGGTTCTTCAAAACTAAAAAATTTTAAACTACAATTCTTTTTTAGCCAACAGATTAATGCCAGTTATTTAAGAGACGATTAAATAAAATAAGCGGGATTTATAGAAGGCTGATACATGAAAATACAGCTGAGGCAAATTACAGACTTATACTATTTTGAGAAGAATAACAGATCTCTGCAGTGCTGGTGTTTTTGGGATGTGGAAGATGGCCTGTGATTGAGCGGACTGGAACTTTCTATTTTGGACTCTCTGAAAAATGGATTACGTATATATTGAGCTATAAGGCAAAAAAACTATGGAATTGGGGCATGCAGGTGATCTGGCTGTTACCCTAATGTGGTTGTCGGAATTAATAATCTAGACAAAAGACATTACAGAAGATACCATATGGAATATAAATATAAAGTCACTCGAGGGGGGGGGTTTATATACAGAAATACTTATTAATGATGGGGGCAGATGGTAATTGAAGATACTGAAAATACTGTTGGAAGCAGGACTTGATGTTACCCTAACATGGTCGATGGAATTAACAATCTAGTTGAAAGACATTACAGAAGATACTATATGGAATGCAAATTTAAAGTCATTTGAGGGTTTTACTTATATATGGAACTATCTTTTAGTGATATGGGCAGAAGAATAAAGATATTAAATATATTATGTATGGTAGACCTGTAGGAAAGTGGGTGAAATAAAATTGATATGGTACAAGGTGATAGGTAATGTTACTGATTGCTTAGTTTAGGAAAAGGGATGTTATGTTTAGATATTAATATACTTAAAAGATTTGAATTAAGAGATATATGTATGGGGGTGGAGGAAATGGGTAGATTATGAGCAGAATAAATGCCAAATTAGGATCTATTATATAGTTTTATAGCCGAATGCTGTTTTGAAATGTATAGTATATGGGGGACATAATAATAATGTTAGAAAGAAATGCTAAGCACATAGGGGGTGGTGTAAAAGGGTGGTAAAGTATTATATAATGTGATATTAATTTGGATTTCATCTTGTAGAAGCCATGGGGGGAGGGGAGGGGGAGGGGGGTTAGAGAGCGGGGGGGAAAAGGGGGGAAAATTTGTATTTGAAAAACTTTTTCAATTAAAAAAAAAAAGAACTATAATCTTTGCAGAATTTGAAAGTGTATGAGTCTGTAACAATTCCAAAAGGGAAAACTATACTCAGTAGTAAGTGGATATATAAATTAAAGACTGGGATAGATGGGATACCAATATATAAAGCTAGGCTGGTAGCTCAAGGATTTAATCAGTCTCCTAATGATTACGATGAAGTATTCGCTCCAAGCTTAAAAGCCATTACATTAAGAGTAGCGTTGGTATGGGCAGCTAGAAATAAATATATAGTTAACCATTTAGATGTAGAGACCACATATCTGCATGCACCATTACAGCATGAAATTTATTTAAAGAAACCCTCAGGATTTGAGGAAAATGGCAAGGCTGACTGTTGGTTATTAAAGAAAAGTCTGTATGGGTTAAAACAGTCAGGTTATGAATGGAACCAGTGCATTGTAAAAACATTGAAGTATATCGGATTTAAAGCAGGATTAGCAGATCCATGTTTATTTAAAATGGAAAGGGATGGTATAGTATCATTATTGTTTTGTTTTTTGTTTTGTTTTTATTGGATTTATATACCGCCCTACTCCCGAAGGACTCAGGGCGGTGAACAGCCACAGAATAAAACACATAAATACAAAAATTTAAAATAGAATAAAAATGAATTAAATAATTTGGCTGAGACAAATTTAAAATACCCAATAATTTAAAAACAAATTAAAATTTACATTTAAAAGGGGAAAAGATTTAGGCCAGGCCAGCTTGATGAAATAAGAAAGTCTTGAGCGCGCGACGGAAGGTGCGCAGATCCAGGATCCTCCGTATCTCTGGGTGGAGCTCGTTCCAGATCGTAGGTGCCCCCACAGAGAAGGCTCTCCCCCTAGGGGCCACCAGTCGACATTGTTTGGCTGATGGCACCCGGAGGAGCCCCTCTCTATGCGAGCGTACTGGCTGGTGGGAGGCTATTGGTGGTAGCAGGCGGTCCCGTAGATAACCAGGTCTTAAGCCATGGAGCACTCTAAAGGTGATAACCAAAACCTTGAAGCGCACCCGGAAGACCACTGGGAGTCAGTGCAGCTCGCGCAGGAGAGGTGTTACATGGGAACGCCACGTCGCTCCCATAACCACCCGCGCAGCCGCACTCTGTGCCAGTTGGAGCCTCTGAGTGCTCCTCAAGGGGAGCCCCATGTAGAGAGCATTACAATAGTCCAGACAGGAGGTGATGAGGGCATGAGTGACTGTGCGTAGGGAGTCCCGATCTAGAAAGGGACGCAACTGGCGGATCAGGCAAACCTGATGAAAAATCCTCCCGGTCACAGCTGTCAAGTGCTCTTCTAAAGACAGCCGTGAATCCAGGAGGACGCCCAAGTTGCAAGCCCTTTCTGTGGGGGCCAATGATTCACCCCCAATAGTCAGTGATGGCATCAGCTGACTATATCGGGACGTCGGAAACCACAGCCACTTGGTCTTGGATGGGTTGAGCCTGAGCCTGTTTCTCCCCATCCAGATCCGTACGGCCTGCAGGCACCGGGACATCACTTCAAGGGCATCGTTGGGGTGGTCCGGGGTGGAGATGTACAGCTGGGTGTCATCAGTGTACTGGTGGTACTTCACTCCGAAACCACGGATGATCTCGCCCAGCGGCTTTACATTAATGTTGAACAAAAGGGGCGAGAGGACCAATCCTTGTGGCACCCCACATATGAGGGGCCTCGGGGTCGACCTCTGCCCCCCTGTCAACACAGACTGCGACCAGTCAGAGAGAAAGGAGGAGAACCACCATAGTACGGTGCCTCCCACCCCCAACTCTTCCAACCGGTGCAGCATGATACCATGGTTGATGGTATCAAAAGCCGCTGAGAGATCTAACAGGACCAGGACAGAGGAGCAGCCCCTGTCCCGAGCCCTCCAGAGATCATCAACCAACGTGACCAATGCCATTTCCATGCTGTACCCAGGCCTGAAGCCCGACTGGAACGGATCCAGATACGTTGTTTCATCCAGGTACTGGGGAAGCTGTCGCGCAACCACACTCAACAACTTTTGCCACGAAGCGAAGGTTGGAGACTGGACGATAATTAGTCAATACTGCCGGGTCCAGGGAAGGCTTCTTGAGGAGAGGCCTCACCACCGCCTCCTTCAGGGCGGTGGGGAAGACACCCTCGCCCAATGAAGCATTTATAATCCCCTGGAGCCAGCCTCGCGTCACCTCCCGGGAAGCCAGCACCAACCAGGAGGGACACGGGTCCAACAAACATGTGGTCGCGTTCAGTCTACCCAGAATCCTGTCCACGTCATCAGGGGTCACAGGATCAAACTCATCCCAGATAACATTCTCAAGACCTGCCTCTGTCACCCTTGCTGGATCTACCCAGTCGGAGTCCAGATCTTCCCAAATCTGAGTGATTTTGTCATACAGATACTGAACAAAATCCTCGGCTCTTCCCTCCAAGGGGTCCTCCCGCGCTTCCTGGTGGAGCAGGGAGCGGGTCACCCTAAACAGGGCAGCCGGGTGATTATCTGATGATGCAATAAGAGCAACAAAATGAGTACATTTTGCTGCTTTTATCGCCACTAGGTAATTCTTAATATGAGATCTTACCAGTGTCCGGTCAGATTCAGAAAGACTGGCCCTCCAACTACTCTCTAGGCGTCTTTTCCGGCGCTTCATCTCCCTCAGCTCCTCGGTGAACCAAGGAGCCAGGTGAGATTGGCGCCGGGTCAGAGGCCGCAAAGGCATGACTTGATCCAGAGCTCCAGCGGCTGCCCTGTCCCAGGCGGCCACTAGGTCTCCAGTCGAGGCGTGAGCCAGAACCTCGGGGATTGGCCCAACCTCCATCTGGAACCTGTCAGGTTCCATCAGGCGCCTGGGGCGGTACCATCTTATCGGTTCCGCCTCCCTGTGGTGGGGTGCAGCGGTTCGAAGGTCAAGGCGAAGGAGAGAGTGTTCCAACCATGACAAGGGCTCGATGACTATATCCCCTATCTCGAGATCACTCAGCCAGTGTCCAGAGACAAAAACCAAGTCCATAGCCGTCATGGAAGCCATGAACTCCTGAGCCACCTCAGACGCCTCACCCACGGACAGCAGGTTAAAATCCCCCATGACCATAAGTCTGGGGGTATCAACCGCCACCACGGCGATAACGTTGAGTAGCTCGGGCAGGGCTGCTGCCACGTGGCAGGGAGCCAGGTACGTGATCAGCAAACCTATCTGAACCCCATGACCCCACTTCACAAGGAGGGAATCACAGCCGCCCGTCTGAGGAAAAGTGACCTCCCTCGGCCTAAGGCCTTCTCTAATAATAACTACTACTCCCCCGCCCCTCCCCTGTGACCTCGGCTGATGGAATGCGTGGAAGCCTGGTGGGCACATTTCTACCAGAGGGACCCCTCCCTCTGGGCCCAGCCAGGTCTCCGTAATACCCGCCAGGTCCGCTCCCCCCTCCTGAACAAGATCACAAATGAGGGGGGCTTTATTTACTACAGACCTGGCGTTGCACAACATCAGTCAAAGGCCCGGGCCCTGAGGGTCTGTGCAACCTGGAGAATGAGTGGAGCCTTGGGGGCTGGAGCGCGCTACCGCTCGAAGACAGCGGGTGCGTGCTCCCTTAACATGATATGGCCCCCTTCTCCCGCCATATCTACCCCTCCCACTCACAGTACCGATGGTAAAAACACAATCTGGACAAGCTCGACACCCCCCCATTACCCCCAGATCCCCCATCCCCCCGCCACGCATCATGGCCAGGCCCAACCCTCCCCTTTGTGGGTTATCCCCCAAACCCACAACCCTAGTTCCAATCCTACCCCCCCCCCCGGACCCCTTAAAAGTTTCACCAAAAATTTACATTAAAAACCCCTCAATCCCCTCTTCACCGCATGCCACCTCTCTGGGTTCCAAAACCCGTCATTGAGGTAGGCCCTCGATAACAAGGAGGGCCAGGCTTGCGAGAGGGGGGAGTCTCGCAGTGCAAGAAGCTGTGACCTTAAGTACATCTGAAGCTCTGAGGTAGTGATAAGGTATGGCCAAGGGCTCCACTATGATAGTCCAAAATGTCCTGGAAGACAAGGCAGGTTGACCATAAACGGGAGAGTCTCCACTGTCCTCTCACAGCAGTGGCGGAGTCCAATGTTCCAACCAGCTTGGGGGTAATCCTCCAACCAGCCTCTCACGATGGTTGGCCAACTGGCCATGGGGAAGATGGTACATCCCATCGGTGGTGAAACAATGATAGAAACCGGCTCCGTTCATCCTCCCGTAAGCTGCCATTTTCCATACAGCCAGCGTGCTGGATAACAAACGGAGCCAGGTCCAAAGTCTCCGGAAGAGAATAAGATGTCCACCATGTTCATACAGGCAGCGTACAGATGGATAGTACAGGCAAGCGGATAGATGGAAAATAGGTGGGGACCACCTCCATCGAACAGAAACTGGCAGGGCAAGCATATTGGTCATAGGGTCTAATAATGGCCCAGCTAGGGAGGGGGGGAGGGTTGTCCGAGGCTATGCAGTAACCACTCCGACAGCCTCTCAACCCTTGTTAACCCCCCCAGGTCTTCCAACCACCCTATCCATGCCCAGTCTTAGCCCCCCAAGATTATTATAAAGGAGGCCTCACCATAGGAGCTAAAATTTGGGAGTTATCCCAAGGCCCTATGGCGGCCCGAAGTTCCCAAGTTTTAAAGATTCAGCGATGGAGGCTCCCACCTCATGTTCTTTCTCGGCTACACGACTCCAGCCATCCCAGCAGCTGGCTGCTGCAACGGCGTCGGCAGAGGTGCTGGCATCATCGCGGGCACCACCAACAGCCACGTCTTCAATTCGTCCTCGCCTCCTTTGATGCCCACTTCCTTCCCCCCGATGTCCAACTCCACTGCTCCGATGTGTGGGGGGAATGCAGTCCACAACGACACCAGTGCCCCCACTGCAGCCGCCACCCCAGCCATTACTTCTTTTTACGGACGATATAGCTCTGATTACAAAGAATGAGCAAGAGGCCAACAGGATTGTTGATGAATTAAAAGCTCATGTCAGGATTAAAAATCTAGGGGAGATACAACAATACCTAGGTGTAAGGATAAAAAAAACTAGGGGAGGATTTAAATTATCCCAAACTGATAAAATTAATAATCTATTAAAACAGTTCAGAATGGAATTGTGTAAACCATCAAAGACACCTATGGTTCAAGATTATTGCAACACTGATGTGCAAAGTCCGTTGTTTTGAAGCGGGATTTACTAATCCCAATCAGTACCTGTAAATAAGTCAGGAGACAAGACCACGGAGATCCAGAGAAAACAGGTTTATTGAGTATTGCTAGCAATAGGCTCAGTGCAGTCTCCTGCCAAGGACTGAGCCCCGAACCACGCCCTAAGGCAGACTTTTATAGGTTCTTGAGATTTGACAGTGACATAGCATATTCAGTTCCGCTTATGGATAATACATTGTGCATACAGATAGGTAATTCTAAGGGAGATTCACTGGAAAAGTACAAAAGCAGAAGTTCATAGTTTTGTGATACATAGGGCATACAACTTGGTACATTTTGTGGTTACAACGGTTACAGCAGAAGATTACAAATGCCAAGTTCCCTTTTAGACGTACAGATGTAGGAGAAAGGGCCTTATGATTATATCTTTTATATAAGAGTGCATTGTACAGTATAAATGAGGTTATATACCATTTGGTTGAGGGGGCGCTCCTTCATTCCCCCCTGTTGAGACTTAGCCAAGTAATGCAATTACTGCGAAGTTTCACATATGGGGTTATCTTCTTCCATATCCACAAGTTTCTGATATTCCCACCAGGCCATAGCTTGGGCGGTAGCTTTCTTCTCAACCAATAAAGATAGAGTGCTGGTGATTGTGCGAATAAAGATAGGGAGAATGCAAGGCAAAATAACACATCCAGCTGCAATGAGGCCAATGAGAGCAACGATAGCTTGTATACCAGGCAATTTCGGGAACCATCCCGAGAAGGCATCTGCTAGGTTGAAGCCTCTCCATGTCTGAACAGGGACATGTGCCAATTAGTGAGATTGAGCTTGCCACACACACCTCCCTCTTTAGCTAACAAATAATCTAAAGCAAGGCGATTCTGCCAAGCTTCTCTTCCCCCCTGTTCCCAGCAGAACGCAATAGAGATAAAGAGCGTTAATGACAATACCAACAAACAAAAGAACAACAACCATGCTGAGCAGCATCCATCAGGGTTATGAAGAGGGGACCTTCCTCCCAGAGCGCAGGGTGTAACGAACACATACCAAATTGCTTTGAACCCTTATCAACAGCAGGCTCATCCACATCCACTCAGATCCAAACCTACCAACCATGTTCAGTCCACTTCCATATCTTATAGGCATTCTTATCTGCTGTCTGTTCTCTTAGTTTAGCTCTTTCGGCATCCAGCAGTGCAGCCTGCATGGTGGGGCTAAGCTTGAGAGTATAATAGGAGGGTTTATCTAGACAACTTACAAGGTAACGAGATAATACTTCCTCTATGATTACTACATCACACGCGGTAACACAATGTATACAAAGAACACAGTCAATACAATGTGCACAGCAGCAGCATCCACACCTACATGAGCAAAACCAACACATTAGCAGAAGAAGATAAATACTCAATGCAAAGAAAAGAGGCCTTCTTCATCCAATCTTCCCCCGTGCGTAGAAAGTCAGCTTCCGGTGTGACTTAGCAAGGGTTCCAACTTCGGCTCCCGTTCGTAGAGGGACAGCTTCCGGGGTGTCACCAGAAGGGGTAGCCTGAGGTGAGGACCGCCCTCGACGAAAGGTAAGACGCAAAGGCTGCGCTGGATGGGGTTTCACTAGCCAGGTGGATGGCACGGCAACCTTGACTCGTGACCAATGGATTCAAGGCTTAATTTCAGCAACTTTAATAGCAAGCGGAGAAGTCATAATTACAGAGAAAGGACCCCTCCATTTAGGACTAAGGGGTTCCCGTTTCCACTCCTTAACCCACACCTCCTGTCCCGGTGAAATGTTATGGGTGGGGGTTACTACCAAGTGAGGACGGGAAGACAAGACATAATCCTGTAATTTATGGACCATTTGATTAAGCGATTGGAGCTGTTTAAGCTTAATAGCGTCCCCCACCTGCGCGACGGAAGAAACAGTGGGCCGGACTAAGTTGGGGATTCTCCCATAAAGTAATTCAAAAGGGGAAACAAGCAAATCTTTGCGAGGAGTGCAACGCACAGCAAATAGAGCCATCGGCAGAGCATCTGGCCACTTTAGGTGCGTTTCCTGACAAATCTTTGCCAGTTTATCCTTGATAGACCTATTAACCCTTTCTACAAAAGAACCGCTGCTAGCGTGGAAGGCACAATGAAGGCGCCAGTGGATGCCTAACATAGAAGAAATCTTTTGTGTAGCCTTGTGAATAAACTCAGGGCCATTATCTGACGAGATTTTAGAGGGTAGGCCATAACGAGGAATGATCAGCTGCAAGAGGGCCTTAGTGACCTCAGAGGCTCTCTTGGTGCGAGTGGGAATGCATTCTGGCCAACCCGAGTAAGTACAGATAATGACAAGCAAAGCAGAGTATGAGCCAGAGCGGGGCATATCGGTGAAATCAATCATAAGTGAGTCAAAAGGAAAATCTCCTCTAGGCTGGTGCCCCTGCGGAGGCTGGGGTCCAGTCCTAGGGTTGTTGGCTGCACAAGTGTGGCACCTGGAGCAGACGTTGGCAGCAATGCTGTGGACCTTGTTGATATACAGTTCACGTAGCAGAGCATGTGCCAAAGCAGTCTTGCACAGGTGCAATTGCTTGTGTACTTGAGTGACCACATCCCAGGCCAGGTTGCCCGGGGGGAAAACGCGAGAATCAGGTAGGACCCACCAGCCCCCCTGTAGGGAAGCGTCAAGTTCATGGGCTTGGGCAATTTCAAGTGTGCTGTAGTGTGGCTGAATGGTGTCGGGGGGGTTCCATAAGGTGAGACAGTTGGCCCGCAATCTGAAAGGTTGGAAAGCAGCAAGGCGGGCCTCCTGGTCAGCCCCATGGTTACCCAGTTGTGTGTCTGACGGTGATTTCTGATGCCCTTTACAGTGCAGAACGGCCACCTTGTGAGGGGCCCAGACACTGTCCAGCAGACGGAGGATCTGAGGACCACACTTGATGTCCTTTCCCCCTGCTGTAATAAGTCCTCTCTCTTTATACAACGCCCCATGTACTTGGACAGTTAAAAAAGCATACTTTGAATCAGTGTAAATGTTAACATGCAGATTCCATGATAGTTCAAGAGCCCTAGTCAAAGCATGTAACTCTGCCAACTGTGCACTAGTCCCGGGAGGGAGGGGCTCGGCTTCCCAGACATCTGTCAAAGTGACGACAGCATATCCAGCCTTGCGAACTCCATCCTGGAGAAAACTAGTGCCATCAGTGAAAAGCGTGTGGTCAGGATGAGGGAGTGGAACATCTGACATATCAGGGCGGCTAGCATATGTTTCCTCAATTGTTTGAATGCAATCATGGGTGGTGTCAAGGTCGGGCTTAGGGAGGAGAGTTGCGGGTTTCAAGGAAGTGGATTGCTTTAAAACAATCATGGGGTTGTGGGTTATTAAGCCTTGGTATTTAAGCATTCGGGGATTGGTTAACCACAAATGGCCTTTTGTTTCCAAGACAGCCTTCAGGGCATGAGGGGTTTGAATTTCAAGTTCTTGTCCAAAGGTTAGTTTGCTAGCCTCCTGAGTAAGAAGAGCAGTGCCAGCAACAGCCTTCAGACAAGCAGGCCAACCCCTTGCGACAGGATCCAACTGTTTGGAAAGATAGGCCACGGGGCGATGCCAGGTGCCCAACCTTTGGGTTAGAACCCCAACAGCAACATTCTGTTTAGTATCTACAAATAACTGAAAAGGTTTTTCTAAGTCTGGCAAGCCTAAACTAGGGGCTTGCATAAGAGCATGTTTTTAAACTTGTGAAACTTTTCTGTTCCTCTTTGTGCCAGAGGAGTGGCTCACGGCAGATGGCTTATTTCCTTTCATGACCCAAGGTGCGTTTCCCAGGCTCAATATCATAGCCTAAGTATCTGACCTTTTGCAAAACCAATTGTGCCTTTTCCCGAGAAGCCTTGTAGCCCAAGCGCTGTAAAAGGAGCAATAGGTCATAAGTGTTTTGCCAGCAGATGTCCTTTGACTGGCCGGTGACCAACAGGTCATCAACATACTGTAAAAGGACATCTGGCTCAGGAAGGCCTAGGGCATCCAAATCGGCCGCAAGGGCATTACCAAATAGAGTGGGGAATTCTTAAAACCTTGAGGTAGCCTGGTCCAAGTATGCTGCTGTTTGCGACCAGTTGCTGGATTTTCCCATTCGAAAGCAAAGAGGTGCTGGCTCCTTTTATGGACAGGGATGGTAAAGAAGGCATCCTTGAGGTCTATGACTGAAAACCAAGACGCAGTCTGGGGGATTAATCCCAGAATTACGTAAGGGTTCGGGACCAAAGGATGAATAGTCACAGTTGCGCAGTTAACTGGCTTTAGATTCTGAACCGGGCGGAAGCGGCCATCCCCCTTTGGAATAGACAAAATAGGGGTGTTCCAGGCCGACTCAGTAGGGACCAGAATGTCATGAGCCAGATAGAGATCAATGACTTCCTGAATAGCTTGCATAATGTGCCTAGGGTAGGCCCGCTGACGAAGGCAAACTGGAGTTTCGGCAGGGAGCTCCTCGACAACAATGGGCGTCTGATAGCTAGCAAAACCGGGGGGGGGGGGGGGTTGTCCTCTGCCCACAGAAAAGGGACATTCTGTCTAGCTCTTTCTAGCTTGGATCTCCCAGCCGACGCTGGCCTATTTTTAAAGATCCAAACACTTCTCCATCTATTTTAGATCTCCCAGCAGGCGCTGGCCTATTTTTAAAGATCCAAAATGTATAGAGACTTTTGTTCACCACAAATCGATGTGTTATTGTTTTACCCCCCGTGTGACAAATTAGGGGATTGAGGAAAGGGCGTTGAATTGGTTGGCCTGTGGCCCCCTGGACCGTGATGGTATGCGGGGAGGGCTTAGCCAAGGGTTTGGTTATGACGGATCGGGTGGCCCCTGTGTCAACTAGGAAGGATATAGGCTTGCCTCCAACAGTTAATCTGACCATAGGTTCTGGGAGGCGGGCTGAACCCGGTCTGTTTCACTCCCATTTCTCGACTTCGGCCAGACCAATGAGGGGGGTGTTAAACGTCCCACGTCCCCTCCCTCTAAAGGGTCTGCCTCGTCCACCTCGGTCTGCTCTGGCAAAGCCTCCCTGGTTCCCTTCATTGACACGTGCCATTTCCCTGTCGGGGCATTCTCCCTTCCAGTGGCCAGTCCTTTTACATATGGCACACTGGTTTGGCGCCAGGGGTCCCCCTGACCCCTGGCCCTGATTCCAACCCAGGGGTCCCCCTGACCCCTGGCCCTGATTCCAACCCAGGGGTCCCCCTGACCCCTGGCCCTGATTCCAACCCAGGGGTCCCCCTGACCCCTGGCCCCTTGAGCCTCCGCCCATTCGTGGCCCATCCCGGGCCGCAGGCCTTCCCATCAGGGCAGCAGCGAGCAGTTCTGCTTTCTTATGCATTTTCTGCTCCTGTTTCTTTTCCTCAATCTTATCCCTGTTAGCAAAAACCTTCCTTGCAACCTCCATCAGCTCACTCATCGACTTCCCAAGAGCTCCCTCCAACTTCTGTAATTTTCGCCGTATGTCAGGGGCAGATTGAGAAATGAAGGCCATTGCCAACATGCGAGCATTTTCAGGTTGTGTGGGGTCAATGGGAGTGTACATGCGGTAGGCATCTAACAGCCGGGCATAGAAGGCTTCTGGGGCTTCTTCGGCACCTTGGATCACCAAAGAAGGCTTTGACATGTTGGTGGTGGGTTTCCCCGCCGCCTGGATTGCCTGCACAACAAGGGGACCTGAGGTCCCCTATCTTATAGGGGTCCCATCTTGGATCCTCGGAGGGGAAATTCCTAGCCACCCAGCGATCAAAAGTCAGGTCCTGGGCTGGCATAGTTCCCTTTAAAATTTTAAGAGCCGCATTCCGAATCTTTTCCCTCTCCTCTGGATTAAAGATGGTACCCATTAATTGTCGTAGATCACGCCAGGTGGGATTATGGGTATCTACAATAGTTTTAATCAAATCAGTGACCTCTGATGGCTTGTCACTAAACGGACCATAATGCATTTTCCAATTTAAAAGGTCCAAAGAAGTGAAAGGGACGTGTTGAAACACAGAGACTATCACGGGCGCTCTGTTTGGTTCAACCACAGATTGGTCTACCCTTCGGAGGGGATTCAGGAAGGCCACACCACCCTCAGCCAGATCATCTTCCTCACCCCGTTCGGTGTGCTTTGAACGAGTTCGCTCAGCTATGGGGCCTTCCTTAACTTCAAGAGGCAATGGTTCTCCCCCCACTGCTTCTTCTAATTCATCCCTGGGGGGGGGGTTACCCGTTCGCTTTTCCGGGCTTCTTGTTCCTTTGGGCGAGCCCCCAACTCCACCCCATCCGAACTGGTTTGAGCGGAGCGGTCAACTGGGGTCGGTACCCCAGGGGAGTCAGGGATGCCCAAGTCATCCAAGGCTCGCAAAAAGGTACCAGCTCCTACTCCTGTGCTGCTGGACGCTGAGGAACTGGCCCTAGGGCTTATTTGGTCATCCCCGCGTGGAACATATGGTGGTGGACTGGGTAATTCCTCGGGGGAGCTAGGGAGAATTGGGGCCTTGGCTTCTCCCTTCTTGTGTGGCGAAGTGCGGGAGACTAACAGCCTGCACCTTGTGGCTTTGCATTTTTGTAGCCATTGGGGGGGGGGGTGTTGTACCAAATTAAGCCAGACATCGATATAAGGGGCTTGGTCCGGGTGTCCTTTAGTGGGGTGGAAAACCCTCTGGTGTACTCGCAGTACAACCCCTGGGTCCAAAGACCCTGTTACTGGCCAGTCAACTTTAAAGTCTGGCCAGTCCACCTCACAGAAAACCCTTAGCCTTTACCTGCTCCACCTTATGCCGTAGTCTTGGCTAATGTAGGCATCTTTAAAATGTTTTAACATACATGCCAAAGGGGTAAGTGGCGTACTTTCTCCTCCACCCATCTTCCACCCAGGGCACCAGACAAGACAAGTAGGAATAGGGGTTTGAGAAGGAGGTAAGGGGTCCTTCCTTCCCAGAGAAACACCAAGGGATCTCAATCACACTTCCCCGGCTGCCAGTCCCGGACTCTCAACGGCCACTGAACAGAACCGCGGGGAACACTCACACCAGTCACACAAGACAAACCTCCCACCTTTAACCTTTAGGGAAGGGTGCCCTCTGCACCTGTCATACAAGACAAACTTCCCTTAGGGGTCCCCCTGACCCCTCCTTTAGCCTTGAGGGGAGGGTGATCAGGCTCTCCCCTATCTACAGGCTAATAGTTATTACCTCTTCCCAGGGACCCAGATACTTGCCTGCAGGCTTCTTTTCTTTTCCTTCCAGCTGGATTGAAGTGTTCCTGGTCTCTTGGTCTCCCTCAAGTGGTTCTTGGAGGCGTCAACCGATGCTGCGAAGGGGCCGGCTCCACAGGGAAGTCCCTCAGACTAAAAGATGTCCGATGGCGCCTGGGATGGTTCCCCGAGCCTCCAAGACCCTCCCACAGCGTGGTGATGGTCCAGAGGAATTTAAAAATTCCGTTGCCTCCTGGCTGGCTCGCCAGAAATGAAGCGGGATTTACTAATCCCAATCAGTACCTGTAAATAAGTCAGGAGACAAGACCACGGAGATCCAGAGAAAACAGGTTTATTGAGTATTGCTAGCAATAGGCTCAGTGCAGTCTCCTGCCAAGGACTGAGCCCCGAACCACGCCCTAAGGCAGACTTTTATAGGTTCTTGAGATTTGACAGTGACATAGCATATTCAGTTCCACTTATGGATAATACATTGTGCATACAGATAGGTAATTCTAAGGGAGATTCACTGGAAAAGTACAAAAGCAGAAGTTCATAGTTTTGTGATACATAGGGCATACAACTTGGTACATTTTGTGGTTACAACGGTTACAGCAGAAGATTACAAATGCCAAGTTCCCTTTTAGACGTACAGATGTAGGAGAAAGGGCCTTATGATTATATCTTTTATATAAGAGTGCATTGTACAGTATAAATGAGGTTATATACCATTTGGTTGAGGGGGCTCTCCTTCAGTTTGATAAAGGGATATACCAATCGTTGATTGGCAGTTTATCATACATTAGCAATTGATCTAGACCCGATATTTCTTATAGCGTGAACCAATTAGCTAGATTCAACACGGAACCTACAGAAAGACACTGGCAAGGAGCAAAATGTATTCTTAGATATCTGAAATATACCATGCATCATGCATTATATCTACAACCATCAGAAGAATTGCATGTACCTGCCTATGCAGATGCTAGTTTCGCAACAGATGTGAATACAAGAAAATCAACCTCAGGAATCACTGTATTTCTGGGAAAATACCTAAAATACCTTTTCCAAATAGTGTTCTATCTTTTCTTCTGGTATCTGCTCTTGTTGATATAATTTCTTATATTTCTTAATTATCTTTTTCTTTTCCTCATTTCGGTAACATATCTTTCCCCCTTGATCTAATAATTGAGTTATCAGTTTCCTTTCTTTTTCCTTCTTCATCTTGTATGCCAGCCACCTTCCTGGTTTATTTGCATTTTCAAAAAAGTTTTGCTTTGATGCTTTTATTTTCCTTGCCAATTCTTCATTTTCTTTTTTTTAAAAAATTTTTTATTGTGAAATATGATAATACAATTCAAACATTTCCGGTTCCGTGGTGTTAATACATATATACATGTTATTTACTTATTATTATTTACATGGTATTGCTTCCTTGCATTATATTTGGTTTGAAAGATATTACATATAATAATACACAATTCTTTATGATCATATATACATGTTATTTACTTGTTGTTTACATATTCTTACATTCTTACTCAATTGCAGTTGGTACTACAAGTAGTAATACTCAATTCTATATAATCATTGTTAATTGATTATTAAATTAAACTTTATGCTCCTCGAGCTTCACTTTTTGTTTCTTTTCTCTATCCACTTATACCACATATCCCACACGCTATAATATTCCGTATTCTCTCTATCGTTAATTTCTAGTGTTAGTTTATTCATTTCGGCGCACTCCAATATTTTCCTGATTACATGTTCTTCGGGTGGTAATTTTTTCTCTTTCCAATACTGAGCGAAAGAAATTCTTGCAGCTGTCGTTATGTGTGTAATTAAGTACCTCTTCTTTTTTGCGTATTCTATTTTCAGGATTCCCAGGAGAAAGATTTTTGGCTCAAAGTCAATATTGTCTCCTATTATTTCCGTAATCCATTTCCAAATCATCTTCCAGAATTTTTTCGCTTGGGTACGGGTCCACCAACAGTGGTAGTAAGTGCCTTGATGATGGCCACATTTCCAGCAATTCGGACTCGTATTAGGATAAATTTTGGCGATCCTAGCTGGTGCTAAATGCCACCTATAAAACATCTTATATTGATTTTCCTTATAGGTTACTGCCCTGGTCATTTTAAGGTTGCTGTTCCAGATTGAGTCCCATTCATTTAAATTTATGTTTTGTCTGATGTTTTTGGCCCATGCTATCATTGGCTCCTTGACCACCTCCTCTACCATGTCGTAATCCAGCAGGTAATTGTATAATTTGGCTAGTATTTTATTATCAGTGCCCATCCAGATTTTATCGAATCCATTAGTGCCTGTCTCTATGCCAAATTCCTCCTTGTCCTTTTTATAACGGGATTTTATTTGTGCATATGGCCACCAATCTATAAGAATACCCTGTTCTTTCAGTTCTTCAATTGTTTTAAGGTTCCCTCCCCCATCTAATATCTCTTTATATTTAACCGTTTTTCCCATTTCCAACACATTGGGATATATTATTGCCTCCATCATGGAAAGCCATCTCGGAACTTTTGTGTATTGCTTTCGTCTTATTTCTCCCCATGTCAGCATTAGTGTATCTCTTATTTTGTGTCTATGGAAGTACGTTCTAGTTCTTTTTCCTATATCCCAAAGGTAAGCATACCAGCCCTTCTGAAGGTCGTGCCCTTCCAAGGTCAGGAGTCTTTTATTTCCCAAGGTTGCCCACTCCTTCAACCATACTAAATTTGCTGCTTTGTAGTAAGTCTCCCATATAGGGAGTCCGAAACCACCCCTATCCTTTTTGTCTTGCAAGTTTCTAATCACTATCCTTGGTTTCTTCCCCCACAAATAAATTTTCTAATGATAGTATTAAGTTCCGAGAAAAATTTTTTATCTAATTTGACTGGGACAGTTTGAAATAGGTGCAGCAACTTGGGTAGTACACTCATCTTTGTTGCTGCAATCCTGCCTAGGGATGATATCTGAAGTTTCCCCATTTTTCTAAGTCCTGTTTGATATTCCTGATCAGGGGCACATAATTATCTTCCTTAAGGGCCGAGCACCTTGCCGATATCCATACACCCAGATACTTTATCTTCTTAACTATTTGGAGCCCCATTGATTCTTCCAGTGCTTTCTTTTGGTCCTCAGTCATATTTTTGGTCAACAATTTAGTTTTGGATTTGTTTAATTTGAAACCTGCTACCTCTCCATACTTACCCAGCTCTTCCAGTATTTTAACGCCTGTTTCCAATAGCTCCTCCATATATTAGTGCTACATCATCAGCGAATGTCTGGGTCTTATACATCTCCTTCCTAATTGTCAGTCCCTTCATTTGATTGTTATCTCTAATCCTTTTTAGTAATACTTCTAAAGCTAATATGAACAGAAGTGGTGACAGAGGGCATCCTTGTCTCACCCCCTTTCTAATTTGGAAGGTTTTTGTCAATTCTCCATTTAATAAAATATTAGCCCTTTGTTTTTCATAAATTGTAGTTATCGTGTTTACAAAATTTGATCCGAATCCCATCTTATTGATTTGTTGTTTCATGAACTCCCAATTCAGGTTATCAAACGCCTTCTGGGCATCTAAAAAGACCAGTGCTATTTCTTTATCTGGGTGTTCCTCGTAATATTCAAGTACATCTATTACCATCCTTGTGTTATTTCTTATCTGTCTCCCCGGGAGAAATCCGTTTTGGTCACTATGTATTAAATTGTTCAGAATTATCTTTTATCTTCCTGCTATGATGCTCATATAAATTTTATAATCTGTATTAAGGAGGGAGATTGGTCTGTAATTTTTTATCAATTTTGAGTCTGCTCCTTCTTTCTGGAGGAGTGTGATAAATGCCTCTCTCCACGATTCCAGTATTTTGGATTTTGTCACGGGCTCATTATAAATTTCCAACAATTTTGGTAGGAGAATTTCCTCTAAATCTGGATTTTTATATAGTTCTCCTGGGAATCCGTCTGGGCCTGGTGATTTGTTCTTTTTGAGTTTAGATATAGCTGTCTTTAATTCTGTCATTGTAATTTCTTTGTTGAGCATTTCTTTCTCCTCCTCCCCAATCAGTGGAAGTTTTTCTTCCGACAGGTATTGGTCCACTTTTTCTTTGGGAATTTCTTCTTCTTTATATAGAGTAGCATAATATTCACGGACGATCTCTAATTTCTCTTCTTTGTTAACAATGTGTCCCTCTGAATCTTCCAGCTGGTGAATAGTCCCTTTCTCTTTTTCTTTTTTTAATCTGTAGGACAGCCATCTACCCAGTTTATTGACATTTTCGAAATAGTGTTGTTTGGTTCGTTTTATTTTATACGCCAGTTCTTCCTGATCAATGATATTTAGTCTATGACGTATAATCATCCAATTTTCTTTAGCTCCCTCGTTGTCTGGATTTTGCTGCACTTCCTTCTCTGCTTTCCCTAGTTCTTCCAACAGTGTCTTCTGTATCTCTCTTTTTTCTTTGTTCTTATGTGAACCATATGATATTGCCAGGCCTCTCAGAAACGCCTTCATTGCATCCCATATTATTCCTCGGGCCGTTGGTTCCTTTTCATTTCCTTCAAAGAATGATTTTAGTTCTCCCTTTACTTTCTCAATATTTTGCTTATCCCGCAGGAATTGTGTATTTAGCCTCCATCTTATGTTTCTTCTCTTATACAGATTTTTCCATTTAATCTCTAGCGGGTTGTGGTCCGCCCATATATTAGGTGTAATTTCAGCTGACATAATATTCATCCCAATATTTCTGCTTACCCACATCATGTCAATTCTTGACCATGATCTTTTAGGGTTAGAGTAGAACGTATATTGCCTCTTATATGGGTGCAGGGTTCGCCAAATGTCTACTAGATTAAATTCGTCTACTAAATCAAAAAATGGTTTTGGCAGATTTTTCCTTTTTTCTTTTGGCCTTTAGTGCTTTTGTGATCCTTGTCCGAATCTACTACTCCGTTAAAGTCTCCAATTATACAGATGTTATTATTATCAATTTTACTTATTTTTTCACGTACTTTTTAATAGAAATCTCCCAAATTTTTATTCGGGGCATATATAGCTATTAATAATATTGGGGAATTACCTCTCTTTGTTTCCACTACTAATATCCTACCCTTTGGGTCAGCATACTTTAATTCTGCTTTTATTTCCTTCTTAATATACAATGCCACACCTCTCTTTTTTTTCTCAGCTAAGGAAGTAAAAAGGTTTCCAAGTTTATTGTACTCCAGGTATTTTTCATTTTCTTTTTTTACATGCACCTCTTGGAGGCATATTATGTCTGCATTTTGTTTAGCTAATTTTGTGAAAAAAAATTCCTCTTTTTATTATCATTCAGACCATTGACATTAATCGATATTAGTTTCCAATCTTCCATCTCTTATATCCTTTGTGTTGTTTTAGTTCTTGTTTGCGTGAGTAGCTCTTTGTGGTCTTTGCTTCTTCTTTACCTCCTTGCTTTCCTTGTCCTCCGTCTCTTTCTCCTCTGGGGTCCCTTCTTTAGATCTCCTCTGCTGGATAGTTTCCTCTTCTGGTGTTGTTGCTTCCAGTTCCTCTTTACTGCTTTGGTCTTCTTCTGTCCCTCTCAGTTGGTCTAAGAACTCTTGGGCTACTACCAGACTATCTATTTTAATTTTCTTTCCCTGCCATGTTATCAGCATGCCTTCCGGCAGTATCCATCTAAATAGGATGTTCCTCTTGTTCAATTGAATGGCCAGGAATCTGTAGTCTCTTCTTGATTCCCTCACCCTCCTTGGGACTTGTTTTAATACAATCACCTCCTTTCTTTTATATCTCACTGGTTCTTCTCTCACCATACTGTAAAAGATTTCCTTAACTTTTTTTCGTGCAAATCTAATATTCACTTCCCTGGGCAATTTATTTTTCTGGCATAACTGGTTTGCACTCTATATGCCTCATCCAATTCCTTCATTATATCATATTTAACTTGTTGCAAAACCTCAGCTATTAATTCCGCCATCACCTGGCCCAGATCTTCATCCTTATCTTCAGCGATATTCTGGAAACGTAAATAGAAGGAGGCGCTGTCCATTTCTAATTGGGTGATTGAATCCTCCAGCTCCCTGTTCTGTGCCATTAATTTCTGGTCTACTGTGTCTAAGTTTTTTCCATGTTGCTCAATTTTAGATTCCATCTTTTTTATCTTTTGTTTGTTTATTTGTATAGACTCTTGTATGTCATTCATTTTTTGGTCAATGACTCTGATATCCGTCTTCAACTCTATATGATTGCTGGACATCTTTTCCTGCATCATAAGCATTGTCTCTTGTATCGCTGTCAGCATCGACTGCATTGCTTGCATGGTAGGGATCATAGCTGATTTTTCTATCTTGGATAGGCCTTCCGTCAACTTCTGTATTGCAGGTGATGTCATTGTGATCGTGGGGTTGGAGGTTGTTTTGTTTCCCGTTTTAATCACAGTGGATGAGAGGCTTGTCATCTCCTTCAGCACCTTTTTCTGATCTCTCATGATCTTTTCGATATTTCTCCAAATTATCATCCACTAGTTATCTTTTCTTTTGTTTGATGTATGTTCTTTTGTACTGCTGGGGATACTAAATGCCTTTTATTTTATCTTATCAATCACTATCCCCTCCCCAATCTAATATTTGGTTCGATACCCCAATGGTTCAGTTTATTCTATTCTGTTTTCTTCAGGGGTGCTTAAATCAGTTTTCAAAACTTGCGTTGTTTATCCTGTTGCCCTATTACTTTTGCAAAATTAATTGGTATTCTATTATCTTTTATTCAGATCTATACTATTATTAATCACTTACCAACATTTATAAGTTCTAACTAATATATATATCCCACAATCAATTAGTGCAACTACAATTATACAGATAATTAATCAGATGCAAAAAGCGGTATCTCTATTTGGCACTTAATCTATATAGGTCTCTAAAATCATTCAAATATATTCTTATTTATAGTAAATATCTATGGATAATAAGTAATTAATTAATTAATTAATCAGAACAGTATCAAATATTAGTTAGTAATAATAGTAAACATTGGGTTAGTAAAGAGGAATTAATTTATAAAAGAGATATATCCCTAAATATAAATGTTATATACTAAATAAATACTTAATATAGCCAATCTTATACACAACTATATGAATAAATTATTCCAATATAAAATGTGAGTCTAGATATAAAAATATATAACATAGATATATAAATGTACTAGTGTAGATAGTAATTTATATCAAAATACTTAATTAATTAATCTTAATCTTAATATCTTCGGTATCTTCACGTGTAAAGGACTATAAATAAGTGTTCGAATATAGCCAAATTTCAAGGGAATAAGTTACTTCCTGTATAGTTCGAGGGAATCTTTCCTATGATCAGCTCCTCGCAGCTCCTGGTTTCTTGGGCTGTCAAAGTATTATAGTTCTGGTTTCAAAAACTGTTCCGTTTGTCTTTCCCTGGTACTCCTTCATCCTTCTCTGCTCGCTCGGCAGTCTTGTTGTTGGTTTACACAATGGCTGCGCTTCTGGTATCCGGTCTCCAGTCTCTCTCCTCTCCTCTATCCAATCAGTTCATCCAGTCTGCATTGTCGATCTCCAGAAGCTCCTCGTTTGTTCCAATAAGCGTATTACTCCCCGTTCTCTAGTAGCACCGCCGCCCCGCTTCATGAATGTCTCCTCACTAATCTCTCGTCGGCTTGTCTGCGATCTCACTCGAATACAGTCCACTCCTTCTCCTTCTCTCACGATCGCCGCTTATTCCCTTTGTGGATTCCCTTTGTTTTACCGATTTCGTTCAGAGTGTGTTCAAGGGGAAATAGGTATGGGCGCTTTCTGGCACCAGCTTCACCAGAATTTCTTCCTTCCCATCTTTGTTGATTATCGCAGCTTCGGGTCCGCCATTAAAGGGCAGCTGCGCCGCGTTGGTTCAACAGTGGTTAACGGTCCAGCAGAGAGTGTTTGCTTCTCACCACTCTGCCTGCCGAAATCCCACTACTGTCCGCGAAGCTCTCCAAGCTTCCACGCCTCGAAAGGTCCCCAAAACGCGGCGAAAAAGTGGCGTTGGAGGGCAGCGTTTGCTCTCACAGCACCATGCTGCCACAAATCATCAACCGGAAGTCCTCCTTCATTTTCTATTAAATTCAATTTATGTCTCCCCAATTCCATTAGGTTTTTAGTTTTTTTGTCTTGTGGATTTTTTTGCAATTCCTTCACTAACTTCTTATATTCCTGCTCCAACTTCTTTTGAGTTTGTCTGTCCTGTTTTTTTCCCCCTGCATATGTCATTGCCAAACCCCTTATATATGCTTTGCTAGTGTCCCATACATTTTGCAGTGATGTATCTTCTTTTCTATTTTCTTTGAAGAAAAAAGTCAATTCTTTTTCCATATATTGTGTAAAATCTCATTTAATAGGCTTTGATTTAATGTCCATCTCATTCTTTTTCGTTGTCCTTTCCATGTCATCATTATTGGATTGTGGTCTGCCCATATATTTGCTTCTATATCAATCTTTTTTTTTTTATTGAAAAAGTTTTCAAATACAAGTTTTTCCCCCTTTTCCCCCCCCCTCTTCCCTAACCCACCCTTTCCACCCAACCCCCCCTGTGACTTCTTCACAACAATAGGCTATTTCATAACTAGTTACATACATAATATCTTCCCTTTCCCTTAATCCCTTCTCGGAATACTGACCCTTAACTTGTTAATCTTATAACTCCCATTTTTACGGTAATCTGCCCTTTTTCTCCTCCCCTAAACTTATTGAGTATTATTACAAATTAACCTTTAATCTTTTATATATATTAATATAACATTTTAAATCGGCCTTCTCCCTGCAACCAAATTTGTTCAATTCTGTCCACTTCCTCCACTCCTCTAAATATATGACTTGAAATCAGACAATACAATTCTAAATATAATCCACTACCCTCTTTACTAGAATATACACATATCTATATATGCATCCCATTTTATAACAATCAGTAAACTAACCTATTTCAGCCCTTCAATTCCTACAAAATCATGCAATACGATTCTAAATATAATCAACTGCCCACTTTACTAAGATATACACATATCTATATATGCATTTCATTATGTAAAAAGAGAAAAGACAATAACTTTAAGTTTATGATCCATATAATATCTTCTTTGATGTCTTTCCACTAGATTGTTAAATCCATCACCCATAATAGGGTAAAATAACATGCTGGTGCAACAGTTTGTTCAAAATCTTCAGTCATCTTCTGCCCCCATCAGTAGTAGATATCCTCACACCTGTATAAAAGTAAAAACAATCACCCGAGTGACATTATAATTATGAATATATCCGTATGGTTATAGTTGTGGTATTCATCAGGATTGTTAATTCCCGTCATCCTACTGAGTAACATCCAGATCTTCTGCATGCCCCAGCAAAACTCTCCTGCCTTATAACTCAAAGTAGTTATAATATATTTCCAAGAGAAAAAAAAAGTAAATAAGAAAAAATTAGATGATTCAAATCCAACAAAGTGAGGCTCTTTCCACTTCCCAAAATCATGGCCTTGCAGAGATCTGCCACAATCCTCAGGATAGTATCAGACAATTGTTCGCCACCACTATCTTTTCTAATATTCATTCATTTTTTAAAGCGCCTGGCTTCACTGTTGCTTAGTTTGGAAATTGCTGTTTCTATAAGATCTGTTTCTTTTCTTTTTCTTTTTCGGGTTGAATTTCCATCCTCTTTTCTTGCTTACCAATTGTATATCTGCTGGTTGATTTTCATTCTGCTTTGTGGATTGTTCTTGTTGGGTTAATTTTATCATCTCATCTTTCTTCTCCATCACTTGTATATCAACTGATTGATTTGCGCACTTGTCTGTGACTTGATGATTCATCACCTTGGGTTCGGATGACACTGCTCTCTTATTTATAAACAGTCCAGCTGGGGTCTCCAAGGAGTCCAAAGACAATTTATCCATCACAGCCTCTGTAATTTGATGTTTTCCTTTTATTTCCAACTCCTTTTGCTTATCCTGTATTATGCCTAAAGGTGTTAAATTCATTTTTAAAATTTTTTGATAAAAATCTTCCGCTTTTTCAACAGTGTGCAATTGATATCTTACGCCTTGATATCTCAATATTAAACCAGCTGGGATGTCCCACCTGAATAGGATATTTCTTTTTTTTAATTCAGTCACTAAAAAGCCAAATTTCTTCCTCTCCATTAACATCTTGGGCGGGAGCTCCTTGAAAATCCAAATCTTTCTTCCATGAAATTGCAAATTGGAATTAAAAGAGTTCTGCACAATATTATTCCTAATTTCTTTATCTGTAAAATAGATCACCACATCTCTAGGCAGTTGCCTTTGCTTTGCCCACCAGGAGTTTATTCTATAAATTCTATCAATCCTGCAATACACTTCATCAGGTTGAACCTTTAAGATCCCAGCCAGAATTTCAGAAGATACTTTCCTTAAATCATCTCTATTATTTTCCTGCAGACCTCTCAATCTAATTGCATATTCTGTAAAATTATATTGAATCATTAAAACACCTCTTTCAATCCTCTGTTGTACATTTTCCTCATTACCAATCTTTTGGTCAGTCTCCATTTTAGATTTGTCTTCCAAGCTATTATCCTGAATGTTTATCAAATCCTTTTTAATTTTTGGAGTCATGTCATCCAAATTCTCCTCGACTTCCTTCATTTTAGTCTCTAATAATTCAGTCTTTGCCTCCATCCGAATCAGAAAGCCTGATAAACCATTAGCAACTTTTGAAATCTTTTTATTCAAGAAGTCAGACTCTGATTTCACCAATTCACCAATTTCTTTAATTTCCTGCTTAAATTTTTCAAGTTGCTGATTCACAATCTCATCCCTTCTTACAATCTCTTCAAGGATAAATTCTAATATATTAAAATCGGGTTTCTGACGCTGGAGAGTTGAAATTTGTTGGCGCAATTTCTTAAGGGGGGAAATTCCCCCCCCTGTTTGTCCAGCTGTATAAGTCCTGATGCCATTTCCCACACAGACAAGATTTAGCAAAAATAAGAGAAGAAATAGAAAACAAAAAGACTTTCCCTCATTAAAAAAAACTTCTGAGCAGCACAGGAGCGAGGTTTCTCTAGAAATGTAGCCAATGATATTTATTCCGCTACATTGTAATAATGAAAAACGGAAGGACTTTCCCTTTTAGCCCTTCTCCAGCCACAGCAGACGCCATTTTAGAAGGCTCTTTTTCCCTCTTTTCCTCTGCTCTTTTCTTTTAAATAGTTTTTGAAAGGGTGAGATACTTGCGGTTCAGTATTAAGGGTCCAGTTCTTCATTTCTTTAATTATTCTTTTAGATTCACAGGCTTGCTCTTGATGCCTGGCTCTGCATAGGCAGAGGTCTCCCAAAGCCCGGAGCAGCGGCAGGGGATATGGGGCTTCTCATCCGCTCCGTCCCAAAAGTTAAAAAAAAAACTTTTGGGACTCTGCGGGGAGTTCTACCCACCCCTGCCGGCTCTCTCTCCGTTTCCTCTTGGAAACGGAGTTTTTTCGAGCCGCCATCCGCTGTAACGGCGGCTCTATACAGGCAGAGGGAGCTGACGATCCCAGAGGAACGTCTGGCGGCGGCCAGCAGCAAACCGGAAGTCGCTTCTATATCAATCTTGTCTATCTTGGATATTAAGTCTATGGACATCCACACCATATCTATTCTTGACCATGACATATGCCTGTTTGAGTAGAATGTATATTGTTTTTCCTTTAAATTTCTTTCCCTCCAAGCATCCTGTAAACTTAATTCATCTACCATTGTATAGACTGTTTTCGGGAGTGTCTTTCTTGGTTTTTTATTCACTTTTGTAGATTTATAATCTAACTCATTATCAACAATCGCATTAAAATCTCCAATTATGCAAATATCTTCATCTTCATATTCTAATATTTTCCGGTGTAATTTTGCATAAAATTCTTCTTGATTTTCATTTGGAGCATGTATACCCACAAGTAATATTTTTTTATAGTTCATTGCAATTAATACCATTAATACTCTTCCTTCCTCATCCTCATATATTTGTTTGGATTGTATTGTCTGTTTGATGTAAAATGCTACTCCTCTTTTGCTTTGACCAGCCAAAGTTGTATACAATGTCCCTAGTTTTATTCACTCCAAAAAAATTTTTATGTTGCTTTCTAATATTTATTTTTATTTTATTTATTTCGAATTTATATACCGCCCTTCTCCTGGAGGACTCAGGGTGGTGTACAGCCACAAATAAGAAACATAAAATACAAACATTAAAAACAATTAAAAGAATATATATCTATTTGGCCCCATAATTTAAAAAGTGACAAACCAATTAAAAACATTTAAAAAATTTTTTAAGCCAGCCCGGCTTGCTGGAAAAGGAAAGTTTTAAGGGCACGGCGGAAGGCACCGAGGTCTTGGATTCTTCTTATCTCTGGGGGCAGCTGATTCCAGAGGGTAGGTGCCCCCACAGAGAAGGTCCTCCCCATGGGGGTCACCAGCCTACATTGTTTGGCTGATGGCACCCTGAGGAGGCCCTCTCTGTGGGAGTGCACAGGTTGGTGGGAGGTCATCGGTAGCAGCAGGCGATCTCGAAGATAACTAGGTCCTATGCCATGGAGCGCTTTAAAGGTGGTAACCAAAACCTTGAAGTGCACCTGGAAGACCACTGGGAGCCAGTGCAGCTCACGCAGGAGAGGTGTTATGTGGGAGCGCCATGCAGCTCCCGTAACTACCCGCGCGGCTGCATTCTGGACCAGTTGGAGCCTCCGGGTGCTCTTCAAGGGGAGCCCCATGTAGAGAGCATTACCGTAGTCCAGGCGAGAGGTGATGAGGGCGTGAGTGACTGTGCACAGGGAATCCCAATCAAGAAAGGGCCACAACTGGCGGATCAGGCAAACCTGACAAAAGGTCCCCCTGGCTACAGCCGTCAGATGTTCCTCCAAGGACAGCTGCATATCCAGGAGGACTCCCAGATTGCGAGCCCTCTCCGTGGGGGCCAAAGACTCGCCCCCAATAGTCACTGATGGAGTCAACTGACTATATCGGGATGCCGGGAACCACAGCCACTCAGTCTTGGAAGGGCTGAGCTTGAGCCTGTTCCTCCCCATCCAGACCTGCACAGCCTCCAGGCACTGGGACATCACTTCAAGGGCATCGTTGGGGTGGCCTGGGGTGGAGATGTACAGCTGGGTGTCATCAGCGTACTGGTGGTACTTCACCCCAAAGCCACAGATGATCTCACCCAGCGGCTTCACATAAATGTTGAACAAAAGGGGCGAGAGGATCGACCCTTGAGGCACTCCACAAATGAGAGGCCTCGAGGTCGACCTCTGCCCCCCTGCCAACATGAACTGCGACCGGTCTGAGAGAAAGGAGGAGAACCACCGTAACATGGTGCCCCCCATCCCCAACTCTTCCAACCGGTGCAGCATGATACCATGGTCGATGGTATCAAAAGCCGCTGAGAGGACTTCCGGTTGGCTCCGCAGGACTTCGCTGACGCTCCTCTGTGGGCGCCCGATCCCCGGTTCCGTAAAAGCCCCAGAACAGCCGAAAAACAGCTGTCTGGGGCTTGAAAACCCTCTCCCCAGGCAAAGGGGAGAGAGAAGAGCCGGCAGGCAGAGGTAGAGCCCCCCAAGTGCCCTAGGGGAAATCCTGGGGCGCGAAGGGCGAGGGCTTCCTAGAAGTCTGCCAATCTGCTCCAGACCTGGGAAGACTCCACTATTTAGTGGGGCTAGAAGCCGCGACCATCTCTGCTGACAACAAATGAGGGATTTTTAACACCTTTAATTGCTGCAGGCAGAACAAGCCAGGAGAAGTCAGACTGCAAGTATTTACACTTAACTCCAAAGTTTATAGCCTCCTTCGGAAGTAACAAGTTAGCAATTTGCATCAAAATGGCGATTGAAACCTGAAAGGGAGGGGCGGAGAAAGGGAAAGTTACAGAAAGTTTCATTTCCCTGGCAGCCTCTTGCCTGGAAAGAACTGTTGTGCTGAGAGAAGGAGGATTTTAAATGTTAATTTACGATTGGGAAAATGCTTTGACTTTGATGAACTTTTCTTTTTGGCTTTTGAATAAAATACAATGATCAATTTAAACTGAAAATGGCCTCAAAATCTGTAAAGACCGATCCTATTAAAGGAACTGGGAGCGCTGGAAGCTCCCCAGCTCATACCCCTAGATTGCAAGCCTCTGCCCCTCTAACAGACCCACAGATTTTAATGTTTGAGATGATACAAGAAGCCCTACAAGCCACACAAAATAAAATTGCTACTGTGATTAATGAAAAAATTAATGAAACCAAGGAAAAAATTAATGAAACTAATGAAAAAATACAGGCTGTTTCAGATGAGATTTTAATTCGGAACCAGCAGATCAGAGATGATATACTATTGGCATTTAAATGTTTGGCAGGTGATATTGAAATGGTGGATGATAAAGTTGAAGAAATTAAGCAATCTACGGAAATTTTGGACAAAAAATTGGGAGAGACTTACAGCAGACTTGAGAGAGCTGAAGATGATGTAACGATGTTACAATATCGAGATATGGAATTTGCTTTAAGATTCAGAGGGGTGAAGGAGAATAAACAAGAGAACTTGAAAGAAATGATGTCAGAGGCATTGGCACAGTTGTTGGGGGAGACGAAAACTGAGCTGGGCTGGCAGGTTGACAAGGCATATCGTGTTAACTCTTGGGTGGCCAGACAGAAACACTTACCAAGAGACATTGTAATATATTTTACTACAAGGAGAGTACACAATGAAATTTTACAGGCTACTTTTAAAAACAAGCTTCAGGTTGAAGGCCAGGAGGTGATGACAATGAAAGAAATCCCCCCCAAGATGTTGAGAGCGAGAAGGGAGTATGCTTTTCTGGTGGATGAGCTGAAAAAACATCAATTACAGTACAGATGGGAGGTCCCAGCCGGTTTAGTGGTGACGTATTCTGGAGAGAGATATCGGCTTAATACAATATGGAAAGCAAGAGATTTTTACATCAATGTATTAAAGGCTGGGACACCCAAATCACCAGAAGGAAAAAGAAAGAAGGAAGTACTGGAAGGAGAGAGAGAAGAGCTACTGACAGTGGTTCAGGGGGGAGTTTTGACTGGTCAAGGAGAACCACTACAAATTCAGATGGCTGTTCAAGATGTGGATTTAATTGATATATTTGCAGAACCGAAGGATCAAAGACAGACCAGAGCAGCAACAGCTAAGCGTAAGGAAGAATTAAGACAGCAACAACAACAACAACAACAACAACAACAACAACAACAACAACTGCAGATAGCAACTCAAGAAACTACCAAAACAGAAGCTGTGGGAGGAGCAAGACCTAAAGGTCAAATGAGGCAAGACCATCAGAAATTGCTCCAAGCGCTTCAGAGGCCCAGAGATGGGAACTAGATTTTTGACCTGGAATGTCAATGGTTTGAATTCTCTGCAGAAGAGAAGGAAAATATTTCACTATCTTAAACAATTTAAGAATGAAGTAACTTGTTTACAAGAGACTCATATTAGGATACAAGATCAAAAATATTTGACAAATGCAAGATTAGGTACACATTACGTTGCAGCAGCATCAGAGAAGAAAAATGGTATAGTTATATATGTGAAAAGAGACTTAATTGCAAAATTAGTTGAAGCGGATGATCAAGGAAGATTTTTAGCAATTGAACTTTTAATAAAAGGAGAAAAAATACTTGTAATTGGAGTATATGCCCCGAACCAACAACAAGAAAAATTTTATAACTTACTACACTCAAAGTTGACACAATGGAGATATAAAACTTGTATCCTATTGGGAGATTGGAATGGTGTTTTGGATGTAAAAAAAGATAAGAAGGGACCTAAACAAAATGTTTTAACAAGAGCAAAATTGCCCAAACCGTTCTGGGAGATGATGGACGACTGGGAGTTGAGGGATATTTGGCGTGAAAGAAACCCAGAAGAAAAAGATTTTACTTTTTTCTCGGATAGACATCAATCTTTTTCAAGGATTAATTTTATATTAATTACTAATGATTTATTATCTAGGATGAAGAATACGAAGATCTGTTCAAGAACATTGACAGACCATAGTCCAGTCTGGATGGAATTGGAGTATGAGAAAGGGCCTAGGAGGTCCTGGAGATTAAATGATAATTTGTTTAGATACGAAGAAAATGTAAAAGAGTGTAAAAAATTTATGAAAGAGTTTTTTGCTATGAATATGCAAAAGGGTACATCTATGGAAATGGTATGGGATGCAAGTAAAGCCTACATGCGAGGAATTTTGATATATTTGAATAATAAATATAGAAAGAAACAGGGGGCAAAAAGAAAAGAATTAGAAGAGGAGATTAATAAACAGGAACGTGCTTTAATAGCCAACCCAACAGATAAGAAAATTAAAGAGGCAATTAATTTACTGAAGGGTCAGTTTAATATGTTAATAGCAGATCAAGTGGCAACCAACTTACAATATGCAAAACATAATACTTTTTGTAATGCCAATAAACCAGGTAGGTGGTTGGCATATTTGTTAAGGAAAAAGCAGAAAGCAAGGACAATAGAGAAAATGAAATACAAGGGTAGGGAGGTTTATGAGCAAGAATTAATTAAAAAAGCCTTTTTAGAGTTTTATTCAAGGCTGTATATTGGTGATAAAATTCAAGATATAGATATAGATAGATATCTGCAGAAAGAGAATATTTATATAACTTCAAAAGAGCAGAGGGATAGCTTAAATCAATTGATAACTTCCGAGGAAATTATGTTTGCAATTAAGCAGTTGAAAGTGGGTAAAGCTCCTGGAACAGATGGTTTGACAGCTATTTATTATAAAAGTTTACAGGAGGAAATGGTGGAACCACTGAAGGAATTATTCAATAATATACAACAGGGAGGAGAGGTACCTCCAACTTGGAAGACAGCATTTATATCGCTGATCCCAAAAGATGGGCAAGACTATACAGATCCTAAAAACTATAGGCCGATTTCACTTTTAAATACAGATTATAAGATTTTTGCTAAAATTTTAGCAAACAGATTAATGACAGTTATACAGCAAATGATTCATCATGATCAAACTGGTTTTATAAATGGAAGACAAATGAAAAGTAATGTAAGGCAAATTGTTAATTTATTAGAGTATTTGGGAAGGAACAATCAGGTCCCCGCAGTGCTAGTTTTTTTGGACGCTGAAAAAGCTTTTGACAGATTGAATTGGCAATTTTTATTAAAACTAATAGAAAAGATGCAATTTGGAGAACATTTTACACAATCTATTAAGGCAATATATCAAAAACAAACAGCGCAAATAATAATCAATGGTGGTTTAACAGATAATTTTAATATAGAAAAAGGAACAAGGCAAGGCTGTCCCTTGTCTCCGTTATTGTTTATTTTGACGCTGGAAATTTTATTAAATAAAATACGTGGGACTGATATAATAAAGGGAATTAGAATTAGACGGCATGAATATAAGTTACAAGCATTTGCGGATGACCTGGTGGTTACCTTAGCCCAACCGGTACAATCGATTACAGCCTTGATGGATATAATCTGCTCATATGGACAAGTATCTGGTTTTAAAATAAATACAGCTAAAACAAAGATAATAGTTAAAAACATGGACAGAAGCCAGAAAGAAGAGATAGAAAGGTTAACAGGATTCGAAATAGTTAAGAAGGTTAAATATTTAGGGGTTTATATTATGACTGCAAATATGAAATTATATCAACATAATTATGAACCGTTATGGCAAAAAATACAGAAAGAGATGGAAAATTGGAAGAAATTGCAACTGTCTTTGCTGGGTAGGATAGCTGCTGTAAAAATGAATATCTTACCAAGATTTCTATTTCTTTTTCAAATGATACCTATACTTAAAAAAGATGAAAATTTGAAGGAATGGCAGAAGGGCATAAACAAGTTTCTGTGGGCAGGGAAGAAACCACGAGTTAATCAAAAGATAATGCAAGACACCCGAGAAAGAGGTGGTCTTAAAATGCCCAATTTAAGACTGTATTATGAAGCTGCTACCCTCTCAGCAATTATAGATTGGATAAATTTAACGGAGGAAGAGATACTGAATATTGAAGGATATGGTCTGGTCTACGGCTGGCATGCTTATCTATTGTATGACAAGAAAGTAGATAAGACTTTTAAAAGTCATATATTAAGAAATGCTCTACTGTGTGTCTGGAAAAAGTATAAATATAAACTAAAGGATAAGTTACCAATATGGACAGTACCCAGACACACGATAGAGAATATAAATTTGGAGCAAAAGCAAGATAAGTTTACATATAAGGAACTCCTTTATAAGGAAGGAGTTAGATTACAATTAAAATCTATGGAGCAATTAAGAGAAGAAGGGATTATTAAGACTAGGTTTCAGTATGGTCAGCTGCAGGCCAGATGGGGAGAGGATCAAAAAACTGGTATTTTGCAGCAGGATGAGAATTTGATAAAGCAAGTAAGAGATAAAGGTTAAATGCATATTAAAAGGCTGTATAATGTATTAGTGGAAATAGATTCGGAAACAGAGCTAGTCAAGGATTGTATGATAAAATGGGCACAAAACATAGGTGAACCAATAATGTTGGATACATGGGAAAAGATATGGGTTAGAAATGTAAGATTCACACAAGCTCAAAACTTAAGAGAGAACTTTTACAAAATGTTTTACAGATGGCATTTAGACCCAAAAAACCTAGCCTGCATGTATCCAAATTTACAACCCAAGTGTTGGCGATGTGAGTGTGAAGATGCTACATATTTTCATATATGGTGGACATGTAAAAAAATTAAGGCTTTTTGGATAAAAATATGGTGGATTATTCAAAATATTTTAAGGAAAAAAATTAAATTTACACCACAGTTTTTTTTGTTGGGAATAGTCACGGATTGTACTGTAATAGAGACTAAGTTGGTTTTGAATTTAATAACAGCTGCCAGGTTACTGGTGGCACAGTACTGGAAGAAGGAAGATCCACCTACCATTGAGGAATGGACTTTAAAAGTTGTGCATCTGGCTGAGATGGCAAAAATTTCATCATATCTTAAAGATCATTCAAATGAAAGATACATATCAGAATGGAGAAGATGGATTGACTATATGCAAAAAAAGTATCCGAATAAGAAGATTCATATGGCTTATGAATGAAATATTTTTAAGTAGTTTATGTTTATAGTTCTTGAGTTATAAGGAGTTAAAGATTTAGGGAGAATATGAATGCAATAATTTGTTAGCATATCTTAGCTTTATGTTTGTGAATGCTATACCCTGTGCCTGTTCTGGGAAGTCTAGGGAGGGGGGTGGGGGGGAAGGGGGGAGGGGGAAAGGGTGTGGGGGGAGAAAATGTTTGTATTTCTTATAAAACTTTTTAATAATAATAATAAAAAAAGCCGCTGAGAGGTCTAACAGGGCCAGAACAGAGGAGCAACCCCTGTCCTGAGCCCTCCAGAGATCATCTACCAACGTGACCAATGCCGTTTCCATGCTGTGCCCAGACCTGAAACCCAACTGGAACGGATCTAGATAAGATGTACTTCTAGTAAACATATAATTTCTAATTTTAACTTCTCTAATTTATGGAATATTTTTCTTCTCTTTATTGCCGAGTTTAATCCACTTATATTCAATGATATTATTTTAATTTCTTCTTCCATTTCTTATTTATGTATTTGCTTTGTTGATCTAGTCATTCTTATCTCCCTTAGTTCCTTAACTTCTTTTGCCCTTGCTCCTTCTCTTAATGCTCTCTCTTCTTGTTCTTTCGTTGTCTCTCTTGGCTGTTCTTTCTTCTCCTCCTGTTGTTCATCCCCTTTTTCTTCCCTCAACCTTCCTTCCTCTTGGACATCTATGTATTGTTTATAAAATAAATCTGCTTTTTCTACCGAATCTAGTCTGTATCTTTGTTCTTCCCAGTTCACCAATATTCCTTCTGGAATCAACCATCTAAAATTTATTCCTCTCTTTATCAAACATTTTGTGAGAAATTGATATTCTCTTCTCAAATATCTCACTCTTCTTGGAATTTGTTTCAGTGCCACTACTTCTCTCCCTTTATGCTTTATCGTCATGTTTCTCATCAATTGCAATATCTCTGTTCTCAGTGTTTTCTTGGTGAATCTGACATGAATTTCTCTAGGTAGATTATGTTTCATCGCATATCTTGTGTGCACTCTGTATATTTCGTCGATTCCACTTAATATCCCTTCCTTACTTTCTTCCATTGCTTCTGCTAGTATCTCTGCAATTTTCTCTGCTAAATTTTCTCCCTTTTCTTCTTCAATGTTTTGTAATCTTAGATAAAAATCAGCTTAATCCAGTTCCAGGGTTATAATTGTTTTTTCCTGATTTTTATCAGTAATTGTAAGTCTATAGTCCATCTCTTCAACTTTTTTCTCCGTTGCTTCTGCTTTTTCTTCCATTTGCTGCAACCGTTGTTCATTTTTCCCTATCATTTCTTTAACTTCTTTCAATTCTCCTTCCATTTTTTCCATTCTCCCATCTACCTTGTCTAATCTTGTCTTAAGATCTTCATATATAGTCTGTAGCATATTTTTTTAATTCTATGTTTATTTTCTCTTGCTGTGGCATGGGTTCTGTTGTTTTTTGCCCAATAGTACCAGATGCTGCAGATATTGATGGTGATTATGAATGTTGTGTTGTTTTCTTCATCTTGTTGTTTTTTCCCCCAAATCTTACTGCCCAATTTATAATCCAAATATTCAATTTCTTCAAATTCAAACTGCCCACTCAGACTCTTCAGGTTCTTGCTACCCTAATCCACATAGATTTAATCCATATAGGATAAAAAAAAGGTAGAAAGACTGTAACTGAAAAAACAACACCAAAAACAATGAAAAATCAAAAACAGCCAAGATGCCCCAAAAAGGCAAAAAAAAAAAAGAAAAGAAAAGAAAAAGAAAGAAAGAAAGAAAGAAAAAAGAAAAAGAAGGAAAAAGAAAAGCAAAAGAGAAAAAAGATTTTTCAAATTTTACTACCCAGTTTTATAATCCAAATACTCAATTTCTTTAAATTCAAAATGCCCAATCAGATTCTTCAGGTTCTTGATACCCTAATCCACATAGATTTAATCCATAAACTATACAAAAAGCCAATAACAATCAAACAGCCCAAAAGGGCAAAAATGAAGAGAAAAAAATAAAAATTAAAAAGATAGGGGAAAAAAAAAAGAGTAGATGAACCAGATCAGCGCAAAAAAAGAAATAAAAGTTCACTCGACCAAAACTCAGGTATTTGCCCAAAATATCCAACCAGGCAATAAAAAGATGGGGGAAAAATGTATATATCTCCCCCCAAAAAACTTAAAAAAAAAACCTGCCAATGAACTCTTTTAAGTCCAGGAAGAGGGAATTTCTACAAGAAAAAAGAAAGAGAAAAAGGCACAAAAAGAGAAAAACCAGAAACAAAAAATAATATTCCAAAGTACCACTATTCCAAAATCTTCCAGAATTTATAGCCACATCAAACAAAAGGAAACAACAAACAGTTTTCCTTCTACTTCTTCTTTTTTTCTTCTATATATTCCCCCTTCTATTGCAAAGTCACTAGACCAGTTCTTATCAAAATCCTCTTTCCAATTTCTAAAACATCCCAAGGTCACTCCCTTCTCGTCTTTTCCTTTGTCCAATTTAGCTCTTTAATTTCCTCTGCAATCCAAAATAGTCTTAAAGAAAAAATAACCCCCCCCCAGCTTCAAAACTCCAAACTCTGATTTGTAAATTACCATTCTTTAGCCAAAAATGCCTCTTTTCCCAATCTGCTTTCAGTTTATTAAATTGCTTTTTCAGCTTTTGTTAATTAGCTTTTATTAATGGCTTCCACTTCTTCGCCGCTGTTCCGGAAGTGGGGAGGTAGCCTTTTTCCACTCCCTCCCCTCTCTCTTTGCCAATTTTCTCGAGTAAATAGTTTTAAAAGTTCAGGAGTTAAAAATATAGAGGAATCTTGTTTACAAGACCACCGTCTTACCCAGATAATCGTCTTCTTCTTTTTCCTTTATCTTCTTGTGTGTGACTGCCTGGCTTTTGGCAGCTCCTAATGGCTGCCTTCCCACGCTGCTAGGTCGAGGGCTGATGCAGACACTACAGAGAATTTGCAGCTTCTCTGTTCATACCTGCCTGTGCCTTCGTTCTTCACTGTTCCTCCAGAACAGCTATGATCCTGAGGATCCCTTAAAGCAGCTGAGATATCAGCATTTTCCAGGAGCCCACGGAATTTGCTGTATCACCACTGGCCCTGGCCACACCCCTCTCTGTGAAGTTTAATTCTGTGCTTGGTGATGTTTAATCCTGTGTTTAGTGATGAGATAATTTTCCCTATTGTTGTGACCCCGACTCCCGAGCCTGTCCTAACAGAGGAAGAGGACTCAGAAGGTGATGGGGAGGAACTGACAAGGCCTCCCTCTCCAGGACCCTCCTTTCTGGCAATGCCTCAGGTTCCATCCGAAGGCCAGGAGGAACAGCCTGGGATGTGCCAGGAGGAAGGCATATCGGAGCACCAATTGATAGGGAGAGAGGAGGATGCATCCTGGCTTGATTCCAGGCAGCGTCAGAGGGAGAAGCGTGCGCAGCAATGGGAGAGGTGTGGGAGGGCCAGAGATTGAGCTGAGTCATGGAGCCACGCCCCACCAGGAATAAAAGTGGGTGGGATTGCTCTTCAGGCTTTGTGACGGACAAAGTTAAACCCTGAAAGTCACATCGTGATCTCTGAAATTCGGCTTGGATATATTTTGGACTGAACATTGACTAAACTCTTGTCTCGTGGATAATTTGTTGCTCCTGGAACAGACTGAAGATAAATCCTCTTCTGCTTTATGGGAGTGAAACCTGTCTTGGCAGGCATTCGGCAGTTTGCTGCCAAAACCTTGGTCTGCCAAGAATTCTAATCTGTTTACCTAATAAAAAATTGGCAGGCGTGCTTGGTATTACGTTTGCCTGTGTGAGGAAGGGGGACAGAACACCTATTCAGCTTTGTTTGGAAGGAAAAATGTTAATCTCTGTTCCTGAAAAGAAGCAGCTTCGGAAATCTGACTAGTTCCTGTGTCTATTTGTTCTGGTAATTGGTTTAACAAGCAACAGATACTCTGTTTGCTCCTTTGCTTCATTCTGGAGAGCTTAAATGACATCTCTGCTAAAGGGTTTCACTTTATGAGCAAGAATTGGCTGCTGATAGTTATCATTGCATTTTAACTATTTTAATTCCTCAAGGTGCTCTGGCACTCTGCCTGATTTGTAACTCCAGTTTGCAGGTATTTCTAATCTAATAATTGGTATTTAGGGAAGCTTTTTGCAAGCAAAGAAGCTTTTTGTATTTTTGTACAGGTAATCCTTGATTTACAACAGTTACAATGGCACTGAAAAAAGTGACTTATGACCATTTTTCACACTTACGACCATTGCAGCAAACTGTCATTAGGGCAAAGAAGCGATGCCACATGACCACCTGGCCACACCCACCTGGTCACATGAAGCACTGCAGTTGTGAAATGAGTGACACAGTTGTTAAGAATGCTGCAATGGGCATAAATGATGAGCGGTCAAAAGTGCAAGGACCGGTCAAAAGTGCGAGGACCTGCCAGAAATCACTTTTTTCAGCCCTCTGGGTAGTCCCTATGCATAGGGACTACTCAGAGGGCTGAAAAAGTTATTTTTGACTGGTCCTCGCACTTTTGATTGGTCCTCGCACTTATGACTGTCCTCACATTTTACGTTTTGCGCCCTATTTTGTCACTGTGGTGAAGAGAAGCAGTTGTGAAATGAGTGACACGGTTGTTCAACTTTCAAACTTCTTTGAGAATGCAAATAAACCAGGAAGATGGTTGGTATATAGATTGAAAAAGGAGAAAGAAAAGAAATTGATTTATCAACTAACAGCTGACAAAGGGACATCTTACTATCAAAACGATGACAAAAAGAAAATAATTCATGATTATTGTGAAAAACTATATAATCAACAGACAATTTCAGAAAAAATAAAACAATATTTAGAAAAAGCTGAACTACCCACAGTACCAGAAACAGTTAAAATAGCACTAGAAGAAAGAATCTAAGACTTACGGTAGCCTGGCCAGGGAACTTATCTGTAGCTGAGATAAGGCTGGTCTTGTGAGACATTGGACTACTGCGCATGTCTACATTCTTTCTTTTCTAACTTCCTGATTTTCCTTTGTCTGGTAAGATGTAGTTAGTTAGTTTTGTACTTTTATAATAAAATGTTTCTTAGAATATATACTTCGGGTTTTCTTTCTTTGAGAGTATACTCCATGGAAAACAAAATTCATTCACCTCTAATTAATTACAGTTTCCCCAGGGGGGGAACGAAGCTGATTTATGCTTCGACAATGGTAGCAGGGGCTGGTTTGATTTATTTTGTTTTCCTTGGCTGTTGCTCAACTGATAAGCGAATAGGCTATTAGGCAATTAGTTTTTGGCAACCGAGGAACACTGATTATTTACTGCAAATATGCCAAGAAAGAAAAAGAAAACAAAATACAGGACACAGTCTGCTGAAGACTTAAATCTCTCTGATCTCTCTGATGAAGAAGCGAAAAGAATTTTAAAGAGGCTTTCAACTTTCCAAATACCGCTTGCTTCAGCGACCAGAATTGACGAAGGTGCTGTTGGGGGAGCTGTTAATGAAGAAGACGTGCTAATGAGGTCAGTGACAGCTTCTTATTTTTCTTCATGCCCCCAATTAGTTCCTATCGAAGCCCAGGAATTTGAAAGGCTTGGTGCCAAACCTAAAATTCCACAAGCGGCTGGGTTTCCTTTACCCACAGAGAGAGGTGAAATTCATTATTCTCCTCCTACCCCTGAACAAACTCATCGTGAGAAGGCTGTGAAAAGTTATTGTGATCAAATAGAGTTTCTGGAACATGAGCTGCACAAGGCAAAAGTGTTTGTTTCTATACTTAAGCCAGATAAGAGGTGTTATGTCCTTATAAGGACATCCGCCCGGATTGGCTGCCAGCCACCGGGCGGGAAAGTTTGAATCCCTGTCAGGGGGCGGTGCGTCTGCCGGAGCGAATATAAGGAGAGCTCCGGCAGCGCACGGGCAGTCTTGCTACTGTTTCTTGTACTCAATAAAAGTTACTAATGTAACGAGCTGGTCACGTCTTCCATTTCCTGCGCCGATCTAACACTGGCGACGAAGGACTGAGAGAAGAACGAACCTCGCGGCACCAAGCCAACAAGACAAGACTCCGGCACCGGGAACTACAGTAGGCATTTCCAAAGGCATGGCATCCGCTGAAGTCACTTTGCCAGCCCTTGCTCCTTTCCGCCCAGGGAAGGACAAGTGGAAATCCTACGTAGTGAAATTCCGGCAATACCTGAGAGGCAACAACATCAGGGATGCCGATGATGACCGGAAGAAGGGCATCTTCCTGGCCAACTGCGGCTCCGAGGTCCTCGACATGGCAATCGATCTCGTAGCACCACGAGACATCGAAGAAGTGCCATGGACAGACCTGCTGCAGATCCTGGAGGACCACTATGCCCCAACAGGAACACCGGTGGCGAACCGTTTCACCTTCCATCAACGGGACCAGAAGGAAGGTGAGACGATCAAGGAATTCGTGGCCGCCCTACGCCAGATCGCAGCCAGCTGTGAGTTCGACCACGTGGACAATGCCATCGCTGACCGCGTGGTCTTCGGCATGAGGGACAGAGGCCTGCAAAAGAAATTCTTGAGCAGGAAGAAGCTCGTGCTCAAGGATGTGGTGGAGGAAGCCACCGCATCCGAAATCTCGGAGAAAGCAGCTGCCGCAGTAAGCAGAGCTAAGGGAATCCACAAGATTCGCTCCACAGAGCAATCATCAACAGAGGATTCCACGGCTGGATCCGAGTCGGAGGGAGAGTCCACCGTCCACAAGGTATCCAGACCCCCAAGGCGGGAAACCGCCCAACGGAACTACAAAGGGGAGCGCTGCGCCAGCTGCAGAGGGGACCATGCCAGAGCAACCTGCAAGTGGAGAGATGCGACCTGCCGACGCTGCAACAGAAGGGGTCACATCGCCGAAGCTTGCAGAGCTGAGGAACCAGCCCCAGAGCCCTCCAGCCACCGTCCCCGCGAGAATCGGAAGGATTACCAGAGGTCATCCAAACGGTCCTCTGGCCCTTCCAGACGCAGAGACGACGAATTTCCCCGGAGCGGAGCGGTCCACCAGACGACCATCGCTCACACGACATCAGACAGTGCCACCAAGTTCCATGTGACCATCCATGTGGAAGGAGCACCCTGCAAAATGGAGGTAGACTCCGGCTCGGTCTACTCCATCATGGACTGGCAGCAGTTGAAGCGCCTGCAACCCAGCATCACCAAGCGAGAGCTGAAGCCACTACACTCCAAGCTCGTCGACTTTGGGGGAAACCCCATCGGAGTGCTAGGAAGAGCCAACATCCGGGTCACCTACAAGCAGTTCGAAGGCAAGCTCCCCATCACCGTCGTAAGGGACAGCCGACCGAACCTGCTAGGAGTGGAGTGGTTCAAGCCGCTGGGGCTTTCAATCGAAGGCATCAACCAAATTGGCAGGGACGAACTCGACGACCTCATCGAAGAGTTCAAGGAAGTCTTCGATGGTAAGCTGGGGAAATTTGTGGGGAGGCCAATCTCCTTCAATCTGGACAAGGGAATCACCCCAATTAGGCTCAAGCCCCGCCGAGTTCCGTTTGCCCTGCGGCCCAAAGTAGATGAGCAGCTGGATAAGCTGATCGCCCAGGGCGTCCTGGAACCGATCGATCATGCTTCATGGGAGACCCCCATTGTGACCCCACTGAAGCATGATGGGTCTGTGCGCATCTGCGCCGACTACCGTTGTACCATCAACAAGGCGTTGGCACAGAGCGCATACCCAGTCCCAGTGGTGCAACACCTGCTGCATTCCCTGGGATCTGGATCAATTTTTGCGAAACTGGACCTGGCCCAGGCTTACCAGCAACTGCCAGTGGATGAAAAAACGGCGGAGGCTCAAACAATTGTCACGCACAGGGGGGCATTCAAATGCAACCGGCTCCAATTTGGAGTCAGCGCTGCCCCCGGCATCTTCCAATCCATGATGGAACGCCTCCTCCAAGGCGTTCCAGGGGTGGTGCCTTACTTCGACGATGTGCTCGTCTCCGGTGACTCAAGAGCTCAACTCCTTGAAAGGCTCAGGCTTGTCCTGCAGCGATTCAAGGCCAAGGGCTTGAGGGTCAGGCGGGACAAGTGCATCATAGGAGTACAGGAAGTCGAGTTCCTGGGCTACCTCATTGATAGCACAGGCATCCACCCCACCAAATCAAAAGTGGAAGCAATCCATGAAGCTCCAAGCCCAAAAAACAAAACGGAGCTTCAGGCATTCCTTGGGTTGCTCAACTTTTATGCAATCTTTCTAAAACAGAAAGCCACAGTTGCTGAGCCACTTCACCGCCTGCTGGGGAAATCGGCATCCTGGAAGTGGGGCCAGGAAGAGGAAGCGGCATTCCGAGCCATAAAAGGACTATTGACGTCCAAAAGCGTCCTCATCCAATACAGCGAGACGCTCCCCATCAAGCTGACCTGCGACGCGTCGCCATACGGGGTGGGGGCAGTCCTCAGCCACGAACTGCCCAACGGCACGGAAGCCCCCATCGCCTATTTCTCGAAAACCATGTCCGGCGCAGAGCGGAACTACAGTCAGCTGGACAAAGAAGCCCTGGCCATCGTGGCAGGAGTGAAGCGCTTCCACGAATATCTCTATGGAAGACGCTTCACCATAGTCACCGATCACAAGCCACTCCTGGGACTCCTCGCAGGCGACCAACCCACCCCGACCTTCATGTCCCCGCGGATGACGAGATGGGCCATCTTCCTGGCCGGCTATTCCTATCGGCTTGTGCACCAGCCAGGCACAGCCATAGGAAACGCCGACGCACTCAGCAGATGCCCATCGAAGAACCCGGTGGAAGACCCAGCCCCCACGCTCCATCTATTCCACATAGATGATGACGCCAGCTGTCCAGTCTCCTCCGCAGATGTGGCCGCGCACACCCAGAGAGACCCCACCCTCCGCCAAGTAAGGTCCTGGATCCTCAGGGGGTGGCCATCGAAACAGACGGAAGAGAGGTTCAGCCCGTTCACCAGGAAACAGACGGAGCTGTCCACCATAAAGGGCTGTCTGCTATGGGGAGATAGGGTGCTGATCCCAAGCACGCTACAACGGCGGACGCTGGAGACACTGCACAACGGGCACCCGGGCATCGTCCGCATGAAGGCCCTGGCACGGAGTTACGTCTGGTGGCCCTCACTGGACAGAGACATCGAACAATGGGTCTCCAGATGTGACCCGTGCCAAGAAGTCCGCCCCGCGCCGCCGCAATCTGAAGTCACGAACTGGGAGACCCCCAGCAACCCCTGGTCGAGGGTCCACATCGACTTCACGGGCCCGATGCAGGGGCGACACCTCCTCATCGTGGTAGATGCCTTCTCCAAGTGGCTCGAGGTGGTACCCATGGCATCTACCACAACAGAAGCGACGATCCGAGCCCTGCGCCGCCTGTTTGCCACACACGGACTACCGGACGTGCTGGTCTCGGACAACGGCCCCCAGCTCACATCCCTGGCCATGGAGTCCTTCCTGGCAGGACTGGGCATCCGCCATGCCCTCTCCGCTCCGTACAGGCCGGCCGGAAACGGACAAGCGGAACGGATGGTCCGGCTCACAAAAGAAGCCCTCACCAAGATGGGCCCGGGAGACTGGCAAGAACGCATCGACAACTTCCTCCTCACCCAGCACATCACGCCGCATGCCACCACCCACAAGAGCCCGGCCGAACTCCTGATGGGCAGAAGGTTGAGGTCACCCTTGGACCGGCTGCACCCCCAATACAGCCCGGAAGTGACCGCAACCGCCAGCCGCCCCCTTCGCGCCTTCAGCAAAGGAAATTCAGTTTTCGCGCTGAATTTCAACGGCTCGCCTAAGTGGCTAAAGGGGAAGATTGCCAGCACAACCGGCCCCAAATCCTACACCGTCGAGTTGGAAGATGGACAGGTCGTGAGACGTCACATCGACCAACTCCGGAAAAGGTGGGGGGGAGCACACGAAAACCAGCCTGACGAGGGAGGCCTACAACACCCAGACGAGGTAGGCCTGCAACACCCCGGCGAGGTAGGCCTACAACACCCAGACGAGGTAGGCCTACCACACCCCTGCGAGGCAGAGCAACGCCATCCCGACGAGGTCGGCCCAGCACACTACCAGGCACTGTCACGTCGGCAGTGCAGCGAGGTAGACCGGGGCCAACCACACGGGGGATGGCAATACCCACCCGACCAGGTGGGCACCCGGCACAACAGGGCCAGGGACCCCCGACCCAGCCCGCAGGTAGACCGGGACCTGCCCAGAAGGGGAGCACCGCACCCTATCAGTGAAGGCAACCCACGGCAGCCCTACCAGGGAGACCTCAACGCAAGGCGAGTAGACCGGGGACCTTCGCAGATGGGCACACCACAGCACATGGGCGAGGGTGGCACACGACTCCCCGGCGAGAGGGACCCCCGCCCAACGCAAGAAACAACCCGGCAACAACAACCCAACCCAGACGACCCCAACCACCAACAGGCGGTAGACCAGGGACTAGGGGGAAGGGAAAGCCGACAACAACCCGGCCAGGGAGGCCTGCGCCACCCCGGCAGGGGAGACCTCCACCAGCCCAAGGAGGAATCCCCTCAACGACACCCCGACCAGGTCGACCACCACCAACCCGACGGGGAAGACCAACGCCAGCCCGGCAGAGGAGACCTGCGCCACCCCGACAAGGTCGGACACCGCTACCCGGGCCAACACCACCCACAGCGAGCAGACCAGACCCAAGGGCACCGGCCCGAACCACCCTCCGGACCACAGCGAACCGGGCCGCAGCAGAACCGCAGCCACCGGGAGACCGAGGAAGAGCAAGTGACAGCCGGGGTCTTACCGAGACTCAGACGCTCTTCCCGGGTCGGAACCGAACAGCACCGCCGAGGCGAAAGATCCACAGGCCAGGAGGAAGACCACCAGAACCAGCCATCCAAGGTCTGCGGTCCGGCTGGAGGCGCTGAGGGTGACCCCGCACACTCGCCAGCCGAACCAAGCCCGGTTCCGGGGAAGGAGCCAGGAGCCACAGGAACCCCGTCCGTCCAGGGCGGGGACGCGGAAGAAATGAGACTGCGCAGGTCAAGTAGGGTGCCTAGGCGTCCTACGTACCTGCGGGACTACGTCACGTTTATTGACGAACTCTGAACGTTTTCTTTTGGACTAGGGGGGAGGAGTGTTATGTCCTTATAAGGACATCCGCCCGGATTGGCTGCCAGCCACCGGGCGGGAAAGTTTGAATCCCTGTCAGGGGGCGGTGCGTCTGCCGGAGCGAATATAAGGAGAGCTCCGGCAGCGCACGGGCAGTCTTGCTACTGTTTCTTGTACTCAATAAAAGTTACTAATGTAACGAGCTGGTCACGTCTTCCATTTCCTGCGCCGATCTAACAAGAGGGACTCTCGTCTTTTCCAAATTCCTGAGTCCTCCATTTTGCCTTCTCCTTCGAAGCCAACGCCACTCCTCCAGGAGGGTTTTGTGTCAGGCAAATCAGAACAGAAAGCAGTGTCCACGTCACATTTAACTCGTGATGCTGGACCTTCTCTGATTACACATGACTTTGCAATGCCCGAAACTAATGTTGCAGCACCACCTGCTGGCGAAAGTAATTTACAAGATAAAGCTGAATTGCTTCCCATGTTGCAAGAGCATTTACAACAATTAGTTCTTCAGGCTGCAACCAAGCCTCCACAGGCTCAATCATCAGCACCCCCTGGTGGTACTGATGATGTTTTTGTCCAAATTCCTAATTTAGATGGTGCACAACGATGCTTAATGCAGCAAAGACAAGCGCCAGTCCCTCCAGCAGGCCATATTAATATGGCAGCTCATGCACAAGTGGCAGCCAGAATACAACAGCCACAGATTCAAGTACAGCAACCCCAGCTTCAACCACAAGAACCTTGATAGTACAGTGGTTTACGCACCCTGTTATTAACACAGCTGCCTGAAATTTCTGCTGGTTCGAATCTCTCCAAGGCTCAAGGTTGACTCAGCCTTCCATCCTTTCTAAGGTAGGTGAAATGAGGACCCAGTTTGTGGGGGCAATAAGCTGACTTTGTATAAAATATACAAAAGTATGAAGGCTATTGCTTAACACATTGTAAGCCGCCCTGAGTCTCCGGAGAAGGGCGGCATATAAATCAATTTTTTTTTTTAAAAAAAGTGCCTTTACTTCCACAGCCAGTACCTCAGGTGCATGTTCCTCAACAGGCAACTTCTATTGTTCCACTGGCTGGTGATTCAAAATTAAAGCATTCAGGACAAAATTATAAGGCATGGGTCAGTGAGGTTGGACTTTTGCTCCGTAGAGAAGGTACCCATTGCATGATGTTTAATCCTCCTGACCAGCCATGGACTCCTGCAATAAGAGACTTAGATACTAACAAACGTACCCCGCCATCCTTCTTCTCCCTGAAGAAAACTGGGGCAGCCATCCTGGATCTACTAGGGACGATGAAGCCTCTGGCTAGGTTTTTGTCGATATATTGTCGCAACTCAGCTAATTCCGGTTGGGTCATGGAATACATTCATGGCTTCGGCAATTTAGCTCCAGGCACCAACTCGATGGCACAATCCGTGGGTCTATGGGGGGGTAGTATCTCACATTCCTCCTCGCTAAATACAGCTGCAAGATCTTGATAGACGTTAGGGAATCCATGTGCATGCGAAACCTCTGTGGATGCATAGCTACTGTCCTGCCCCCCACCTGGCTGTACAACCGGAGGGACGGGGGTTGGGACAGCTGGTCCCAGGGGGATCCTGAGTTTACGGTAACCCCCCTCCCACCAGATGTGTGGTTGCCACTTGTCTAACCATGTCAGACCCAGGATCACCGGTTCTATCATTTTCTCGACTACGATGAACCGAATGGACTCCTGATGGTCGCCTATTGCCAACAACATACTTTCTGTTACGTGGGTAGCGGGAGCCCCCCCCCCCAACAACAACCCGTCCATCTGTTTGAATTTTACAGGAACCTTTAGCCGCCTTGTCCGTAGACCCAGAGCATCTACCACAGCTTTACGAATCAGGCAAGGGGTACACCCAGTGTCCACTAAAGCTCCATACTGAAGACCTGTTGTGCAGTGGGGGTTCCTCAGCACCACAGGTATTACAAAAGGGTACACAGGTTCGCTCACCATTGGGTCCTCCGGCTCATCGTTGTCGCTGTCGCCTGACACCACTGGGAACTTCCCCGCCGTTGGTGTTGGTACGACATCCCTGGCCTGGGCGTCTACGACAGTCTTTGGTCCTTGGAGCACTTGTGTTTGTTCTTGCGGCTGTCGTGGTCGACCCTTGGTTGGCACCCCCGCAGCCTGTTTCTGGGGTGGTACCCACAACAGTGGTAAAGGGCACTCGGCCGCCCTGTGGCCCACCTGATTGCACCAGAAACAACGGAAGGCCGGTCTCTTAGATCTGTCAGACGAGATTGCGCCGGGCAGAGGGGTTTGGAGTCGTGTGGTTTGAGGCTTCTCCGCTGGCTTCTCCATGGCGGTCCTTCTCTGTCCCACATTAACCTCTGACCGAGGCCTAAACTCTCGGAGCGCTATGTCCAGTTCAGTAGCTGCTTTGAACCAGACGGCTAAGCGCGGAGCTAGGCCTCAGTACGCACAGGCTTGCCTCAACTCGCGATCCAACCCCATACGGAACTGCTGGACTAGCATTCGTTCTGGCCAGTCCCTTAAGCGACTAGCGAGTTTCCGGAAGTCCCGTACATAGTCCTTAGCTGGAAAACCCCTCTGTTTGAGGGCCACAAGATCACCTTCTGCAACTTGCTCACTGGACTCATCCTCAAAGGTAGAACGGAGGGCCTCCAAGAACTTGCCCACGTCTATTAGTTCTCTAGCATGATTTCGGTGTAAACCAGCCACCCAATCTGCAGCATCACCTGTCAACACGGCCGTAATGGCCACCACCATGGCCCATTGAGATGGATACCAGCGGCCATACTGGTCTAGATGACTGATCACCTGGCTTAGGAACAACGCCACATGGTCTGGGCTCCCGTCAAATGTAGCTTGCAGTGCTGGGGGGGCCCCAAGTGGGTAGAGGTGCCCACATCCCAGGAACTGGAGGCCACACTGGAGGCGGGACAGGTGGCCTGTTCTCCCCATCATTCCTTTGGTCTTCAACAGTCCTCCTGTCAGTGGAACCAAACCGGTCTCCCACAAGACGTTGTGCCCTTTTTCCAGCCCCTACCTCTCTTCGATGCGATGGTTGCTCGGGACCCCTGTTGCTGGACTCCCCCTTGGGCATCCGATGTTCCCAGGCCCTGGTCTGGCCCTCCGCTTGACCTGATTCTTGTTCCCTTTGAAATTTAGGGCTGGCGATGTGGAACCGGACCTCTTACCTGGAAAGTCCATTGTCCTGCCAAGACATGCCCGGTAACGGCTCCGATCTGGTGGCCCAGGGCTGCCAAGAGGGGGCGTCCCAAAAACTCCCCTCCCCAAACCTGTCTCGAAGGGCTTCCATAGCACTGGAGTCAGGACCCGTAGTTGCAAAACCCCAATCCGCTTCCTTGTCATCTGTCCAGCGCCTTTCCCTCCAACCCCTGAAAGACGGACCCAACAGGGGAGGAGTTGGCAATTTAGAACCAGTGTGGGTGGAACTGGGCCACCAGTCTCCACCGGAAGCCTGTCCAGAATGCTCAAACCCCTGACTCTGCGTACCAGCCGGCCCACAACAATCCTCCTCACGGCTTCCGCTTGGCTCCGCAAGCTTTGAAGATGCTCCTTTTTGAGCGCCTGTTTCCTGGTTCCGTAAAAGCCCCAGAACAGCCGAAAAACTGCTGTCTGGAGGCTTGGAACCCTCTCCCCAGGCAAAGGGGAGAGAGAAGAGTCGACAGGCGGAGGTAGAGCCCCCCAAGTGCGCTAGGAGAAATCCTGGGGCGCAAAGGGTGTGGGCTCCCTATTGAAGCCTGTCAAGCTGCTCCAGACCAGGAACGACTCCGCAAAAGCGGAGCTAAAAGCTGCGACCAAAATCTGCTGAAAATCAATGGGAGGACTTTTAACATCTGTACTTTGATTGCAGACAGAGCAAATCAGGAGAAAACAAAAGGAATTTGCAAGTAACACTTTAACTCTGCTTTAAAATGCAGAAAATGGCGCCTGAGGGCGGGAGGAGGAAACTACCAGGGAAAGTGCTTGTTAAGGCTTGTTAAAGTTTGCAACAGTGATACAGCTACTGGATTACACCCTAAGGGAAAGTCTTAAAGGGGAAGCGTCCATGGAAAGAATTTGGTATTGAGGAAAAGAATTTGGTACTGACTTTAATTAAAATCTGGTTTTTATACTGTGTGGAAAAGTGTTGAATTGTTGTCCAGATAGCTGGATGAATACAAAGTGGCTGAAATATGGCTGACAATAGGGCTGGTGAATCAGCAAATTTCCAAGCCGTGACAGTCCAGGCTTTTCAAGAAATTTTAGACTCTTTTACTTCAGCCCTGCTGAATACAATTGAGAGGGCTTTTTCAAAAAACAGCTTGGGAAAATATAAGCAGTTGTTAGCGGGACAGCAGGAAATTATTCAGAAGAATTTGTTTTTGGAAGATCAGAAGATGGACAGGTTTAAGGGACTGGCTGGCACAGTTGAAACAAAGATTTTGGTGGACGTTTCCATTCAAATGACAGAAAAGCAACAAATAGTTTCTTTATCGCAAGCTGACAATCTTTATGGCAACAAATTTTGGCTATATGGACAAAGAAATGGACTGAATGATTATACAAGCAAGAAGAGACGAACTGGGGAATTCAAGTTAGAAAACGTGATCTCAAGAAGAGAGCGAGTATTTCAGAAACATCAACCTCAAATCACCATTTTAAAAGTTTCAAAAATAAAATTGGGGGGGCTGTTGAAAGAATTTATTAAAAAAAAGAATGGAAAAAATATAGAAAGAAGAGAAGAACAGAAGATTAAGAAAGATGTCTTCCTGTGGATTTTGAAATTGGCATTGGACAAATATGTGTTTTAATAGTATTAAGAGATTTATAAAATGCTTAACATAAGGTTATATTATTTTAAAAGATATAGATTTTAAGACGAAAAATTTTTCTTTTTTTTTCTTCTCTTTGAAGGAAGAGGATTAATGTTAAATTCAGAATTTCACTAGGGAGTAATGTTTGTATAGAAATGGAATTTATTCATGATTTTTACTGTTTGTAAAACTGCTAAAGTATCGGATTATACATTAAGGAATTTTTTTTTTTTTTAAAGTAGGAAAAATGAACTTAATTTAATTGGTTTTGAGAATATATACAGTCAGGTCCAGAAATATTGGGACATCGACACAATTCTAACATCTTTGGCTCTATACACCACCACAATGGAGTTGGAATGAAACAAACACAATGTGCTTTAACTGCAGACTGTCAGCTTTAATTTAAGGGTATGTACATCCAACTCAGGTGAACAGTGTAGGACTTACAGCAGTTTGCATATGTGCCTCCCACTTGTTAAGGGACCAAAAGTAATGGGACAGAATAATAATCATAAATCAAACTTTCCCTTCTTAATACTTGGTTGCAAATCCTTTGCAGTCAATCACAGCCTGAAGTCTGGAGCGCATAGACATCACCAGACGTTGGGTTTCATCCCTGGTGATGCTCTGCCAGGCCTCTACTGCAACTGTCTTCAGTTCCTGCTTGTTCTTGGGGCGTTTTCCCTTCAGTTTTGTCTTCAGCAAGTGAAATGCATGCTCAATGGGATTCAGGTCAGGTGATTGACTTGGCCATTGCATAACATTCCACTTCTGTCCGTTCAAAAACTCTTTGGTTGCTTTTGCAGTATGCTTTGGGTCATTGTCCATCTGCACTGTGAAGCACTGTCCAATGAGTTCTGCAGCATTTGGCTGAATGTGAGCAGATAATATTGCCCGAAACACTTCAGAATTCATCCTGCTGCTTTTGTCAGCAGTCACATCATCAATAAATACAAGAGAACCAGTTCCATTGGCAGCCATACATGCCCACGCCATGACACTACCACCACCATGCTTCACTGATGAGGTGGTATGCTTAGGATCATGAGCAGTTCCTTTCCTTCTCCATACTCTTCTCTTCCCATCACTCTGGTACAAGTTGATCTTGGTCTCATCTGTCCATAGGATCTTGTTCCAGAACTGTGAAGGCTTTGTTAGATGTTGTTTGGCAAACTCTAATCTGGCCTTCCTGTTTTTGAGGCTCACCAATGGTTTACATCTTGTGGTGAACCCTCTGTATTCACTCTGGTGAAGTCTTCTCTTGATTGTTGACTTTGACAAACATACACCTACCTCCTGGAGAGTGTTCTTGATCTGGCCAACTGTTGTGAAGGGTGTTTTCTTCACCAGGGAAAGAATTCTTTGGTCATCCATCACAGTTGTTTTCCGTGGTCTCCCGGGTCTTTTGGTGTTGCTGAGCTCACCGGTGCATTCCTTCTTTTTGAGAATGTTTCAAACAGTTGTTTTGGCCATGCCTAATGTTCTTGCTATCTCTCTGATGGGTTTGTTTTGTTTCTTCAGCCTAATGATGGCTTGCTTCACTGATAGTGACAGCTCTTTGGATCTCATCTTGAGAGTTGACAGCAACAGATTCCAAATGCAAATAGCACACTTGAAATGAACTCTGGGCCTTTTATCTGCACATTGTAATTGGGGTAATGAGGGAATATCACACACCTGGCCATGGAACAGCTGAGAAGCCAATTGTCCCATTACTTTTGGTCCCTTAACAAGTGGGAGGCACATATACAAACTGCTGTAAGTCCTACACCGTTCACCTGAGTTGGATGTACATACCCTCAAATTAAAGCTGACAGTCTGCAGTTAACGCACATTGTGTTTGTTTCATTCCAACTCCATTGTGGTGGTGTATAGAGCCAAAGATGTTAGAATTGTGTCGATGTCCCAATATTTCTGGACCTGACTGTAAAAGGGAGGTTGATGAATTGGAGCAAGGGAGTTAAAGAACATGTGAGAGTTTTGAACTTTATAATTTGTTAGTTTATTTTAGCATATGTTTGTTAGATGCTATACCCTGTTTTTGCTCTGGGAAGTCAGGGGTGGGGGGGTGGGGAGGGTGGGATAAGGGATGGGGGGGGAAAGGGGCCAATATGAGTAGAATATAGGAGTTGCTCAGACACTAAAGGAGGAAAATATTTCACAGCAGAGAAGTTAGAAAGGAGAGAGGAGGAGGGGGTAGGAAGAGGAGAGGGAGGGTGAGGAATGGAAGAAAGGAGAGGAGGAGGGAAGGGAAGGGGACAGGAGTAGGAGTGAAGGCGAGAAGGGGGAAAAGAAGAGAGAAGTGTGGGAAAGGGAAGGGAAGTAGGATGAGGTGGGAGAGGAGGCAGGAGAAAGTAGGAGAGAAGAGGAGGGAGGGAAGGGAAAGAAAGGAGGAGAAGAAGAAGGTTTGTTGTGGAATGAGGGGAGAAAAAAAGAGCAAATCCGAATGTAATTAAAATGTTTTATTTAATGCTTTCTTTAAGGGAAACATGTATAAGTAGGATTTCTTATGTATAAGAAAGTGTACAATATCTATTATGTGGGGAAGGGGAAAGGGTGGGGGGGGAGAAAATTGTATTTCTTATAAAACTTTTCAATTAAAAAAAAATCCTCCTCACGTGGCTGGCGCAGTTTGGGTCTGGCCACCGGCTGTTCAGGGGGTGCAGTTTGCAGCCCCTCCGCTTCCACGAGCACCTCCTCCACGCCTGCCTCTAGAGGTACCTCCAACTCCAAGGCTCCTGGCGCCATCCCCTCTGCCATAACGAACCGCCTCCAACACACAAAACGCCGCTAGAAAAGGTGGTTGGGATGGTGATTGTGGGGAGCGCTAACTTTCTCTCGGCTTGTCCACCCAACCACTCTGGAAGCAAACAACAACCAGAAGGAAACGAAGCGGTTTGCAGCGTCTTTAATCAGGTTAAGCACAGCAACACAGGCAGGAGTAAGGCACAAGCCGGCATTGACGTTTAAAGTTTAAAGCGCTCTTTATACATTAGTAACAAGCATTTTACCATTTGGCAATCAAACAGTTAACACCACACACCCCTTCCCACTAGCTTGCTCGACAATAGGGCGCGCTTCTGTTATGTCACAAGGAGGCACCATTCGCAAGCTTTATGCTCCACCGAGCTCCGATGAAAGCATTCATTTCTTTTGTGTTTGAGCGGCAAGGTCCCTCCAAACAGCTGGGAGCACGTCACCGGAGTTTACAGCCGCTCGGTCCCTTCTCATCTTCCTCCCCAACAATGGCGAGACCCATCCGGGGCTTGACAGAATACTCTGGAGGTGACGGGGAGAGGGGCAATCCCCCGCCACAGCAAGAGATAACCCTTTAAAACTGGCATGAAAGAGACCGACCATCATGGTTGGGTCCGGAGGCATGACGGCCTGATTGAATTAAAGTGGAAGCGAAGAGAGAGAAACAGCAAAAAGTGTCAGTGGATTTTTAATGGAGCTGAATGGGACACCAGTTGCTTCTCTGAACTGGAGGATCCTATAAAGAAGCTGATAAGTGAGTCTCCAAAATGAAAGAAGCAGCACCTTAGAGGTGGGAGCGAGAGGAGTATGAGAAGACAGAACTAACGGTGGTGGCAAAGGGTAAGAAGAGAAACTGATTGAAGACCTGAGCTGGTTGCAGAGTAGCGGCAAAAGACACTGAATCCAAAGTGAAAGACCTAGACTGTGGTGAACTGAGAGGGAAAGAACTTTAAAAATAAAAGATCCTGATCAAAGAAAGAATGAAGTATTAAGATCTGGACAGTGGATGGTGACTAAGCACTAAAAGGAAGAGCAGACATCTTGGACTTGGAAAACGGAAACAGGGAAATTAAAAAATAAGGATTACTTGAGAGGTTTGGAAAAGACTGTGATTTGAAAATTATTGGACTATATTTATACCCACTTCTACAATTAATTTATAATTTAATTAGATACAAAATTATAAGCTTTATTTATTTGTATATACATATATATAATAATATAGTAAATATCAGTTTAAAATCAATTTAAATACTTTAATGTGAAATTTTATATCAATGTACTGTATATATTTGTAAAGTTTTAAATATACCTAAAAAGTGTGATTTATATCAGTGGTCACCAACTGCTGGTCCGTGGACCACTGGTGGTCCACGAGAAAATTTTGGTGGTCCGCAGAAAAATTATTTGCATTTTTTATATTGCACTAAATCAGGGGTCCTCAAACTATGGCCCATGGGCTGGATACGTGCAATGAACGTTTGTGTTGCTGCAGAGTCTCTCCCTTCAGGGTCTTTTTGTGTGGGTCGGAGGGAGGCAGAAATTCCAACTTGGGGTCTGCTTCAGCCTTCTGGTCAGGGCTTTGGGCGAAGGCTGGAGAGAAGCGCCACTGGTGGCGAAGAGCCAGAAGGCCTTGTTCCAGTGGGACTGCATTATGGCCTGGAACTGGCTGTCCATCTCACCCCGCTGAGGCTTCAGGCACCGGTACCTGGCCTTGCACTCCCGCAGGTCTTCCCTCTGCTTGGAAAGCCTATGCGCATAGTCCTCAATGAGGTGCTTCTGCTGAGCCTCCTTCTTGGTCAGATCCAATTTGAACTGAGCCAGCTGTTTTGCCAACTCTTTCTCATGGTGGCTGCTTAGCTCCAACAACTGCTTCCTGTTGGGGCCCTAAGGAGCCCAGGCAGGTAGGTGAGGAGTGGCTGGGAGAGGTGGGGTGAGTAGAGACCGGCAAGATGCCCCTCGATGTGAGTGACATCAAGTTGGCCACATCCACCCAGTCACATGACCACCTAGCCATGCCCACCCAGCCAGTCATTAGGCAGATCATATTAGTGGTCTGCGGGATTTAAAATTATGAAGCAAGTGGTCCCTGAAGTCCGAAAGGTTGGTGACCCCTGATTTATATCATTTATTGTATTATATATTTTTATTAATGTAATTTAAAATTTAGGATAACGTATATGAATTGATAATTGTTATTTGTAATTTATAGCCATAATAATAGAAAATAACATATAGAGAATTGTTATTAATTGTTGGGTTATATTAGTTAATTAGAAGATACTATCATTGACTTTAAAATACTAAACACATTAAGAAATCCTAGGAAAAAAACCATAGATAAAAGAAAAGAAAATTTCAGTGTACTATTGTCTACTAACAATTATAACAGAGACATAACAAAGATAGTTGATTAGAAGTAGGCCTGCTAGAGAGGAAGATCTTTAAGAGAATAAGGAATTTATGGTATTGTGGAATAATTTTTTTAAAAATTTAAAGATGACAAGTATGTCTACAATTTCCAAAACTGTAAAGAAAACTACACCAATGATAGCCTCCCCATCAGGGCAAAAAACAATGGCGGATACGTCATGCAGTGAGAAATTAGGATCTACATCAAGCTTACAAAGCATGCAGGTGACGCTAAACATGATACAAGAATCCATGATGAAGACACAAGAATCAATAACCAACAACCATGAGGAAATGAAAGGTGATTTGGGTGAAGTGAAAGGATATATAAGGAAATTGGATGATAGAATGGAGAAAATCCAGGAAACGATAGCCAAAAATGAACAGAAAATAAAAATGGTAGAAGCAAGAGCAGAACAGACTGAAAAGAAACTGGAAGCAATGGAAGAAAGGTTGATAACAGCAAATAGGGATCTGGAGGAGGCAATAACTCATCTTGAATTAGAAAGATCTGCATTTTACTTGAGATTTCAAAATATAACAGAGACTAAAGAAGAAGATCTATCTAAACTTATGATACAATTCTTGGCCAACCCTCTACAGATGGATAAAAATGAATTGCAGAATAATATTGGTGAGATATATAGAGTGCACACGAACTACGCACAACGACATAGATTGCCCAGAGAAAAACACATAAGATTTGCAAAGAAGACTATCAGAGATGAAATTTACAAAAAAAAACAAGAGACGACCAATTAATATATAAAGGAAAAGAAGTTATAACCCTCAAGCCTAGCCTAGCCTAGCCTAGAAGGATCAGAGAGCAAAGAAGGAATAACTTTTATCCTCTCCAATCAACTTTCCTCTTGCATTTTCTTTGTTGTGTTAACTGAAAAAATGAATGAAACATAGGGCTCAGGGATCTCTCTCTCTCTTTTTTCATAGAAAGATCCTACTTTATCATGGTACCCTAATTTTAAATGATCTTCTGACTCGGTTGCTTATTGGGAAAGTAAACTGAGGCAGAACCTAGGGCCAGATTTGGGTATCAAATGGCAAAAGCCAGCCAGGAGGTCTTTATCTCAGCCAATTCTTTATTGGACTACAGATCTTTATCAATGGAAAAGCAAGCTTCAAAAGAATTTCTTTTGACATTGATTTTTATCTGAGGTCCAGAAGACTGATGCTGGAGATGCAAAATACCTTTTTAAGGAAGATCATGAATTATAAAAGGGCACTAAAAGATCGATCAGGCGTCCATCCAGATGAAGTTTATTCAAAAGAAATTAAAGCCATTAAAAAATGAGGCCAGGCAAAACCCCAGGCCTAGATGGTCTTACAAGCCAATATTATAAGTGTTTCGAAGTCATGTCTGACCCATCACAACCCCAGGCCTTCCTGTCTTCTATCATCCTCTGGAGTCCATTTAAGTTCACGCCTACTGCTTCAGTGACTCCATCCAGCCATCTCATTCTCTGTCGTCCCCTTAAGAAGCCAACATTGTGTTGTTAGCAAAGGAGGGTCAAGATGTTACAAAGACAAAGAATTATAGACCAATTTCATTATTAAACAAGGATTACAAACTTTTTGCTGCCATTCTGGCAGAAAGACTAAAGAAGATTTTACAGGCATATATACATGAAGACCAAGCATGCTTTCTGCCGAAGACAGCTCAGAGATAATGTGAGGACTGTCTTAAATATTACTGAATATTTAAAATATCATAATGAGAAACAGGCTGCCTTAATATTTTTAGAAGCAGAGAAGGCCTTTGACAACCTAAATTGGTCCTTTATGTTTAAGGTATTGGAAGAAATGGACTTTGGAGAGAATTTTATCCGAGGAATTAAAGCGATCTACACGTCACAGAATTCAAAAATTGTCATAAATGGTGATCTAACTAAGTCATGTGAAATTCAAAAGGGTACAAGACAAGGATGCCCCTTGTCCTTGTCCCCTCTGTTGTTCATTTTGGTATTGGAAGTTTTGAATATAGGTATTAGACAAGATGATAAAATAAGGGGTATAAATATTAAGAAAGAAGTTTATAAATTGAGGGTATTTGCTGATGATCTGCTTATATTTTTACAGGACCCAAAAAACAACAGAATATTTGATGGCCTCCATCCTGTGACGATATCTGTAACACCGTCAAACATCCAGATCTGCCTATCCCAGGTCCTTTGAAAGGACTTGATAGGTAGACAAAACTGCCAAACCCAGTCTGAACATCTGGCTGACTGTGCAATGAACCATGATGATGATGATGATGATGATATAAGTCTGGTTCATTGATATTGAAAATACCAGGTGATGCATGAATTTAAGAGAAACAACTAGAAAAAATAATGAAATACTGCGATCTGCAAATTGAAATTGAGTGATTGTGGAGGAAGAAATCAATGGTTGTACCAATAGTAATAGGAGCCCTTGGAGCAATACCCAAAGGGCTGCCTAGATACTTGGAAATTTTGAATTTATCAGATTTGAATATTTTGACTTTGCAAAAAACCACTTTACTCAGAACTGCCTATATACTCAGACGTTACTTTAACAGCTCTTAGGTCCTTGGTTAGGACTTGAACTGTTAAGTTTTCACCAGTCCCACACTGTGAATCAAATTGAAGACAATAATAATAATAACAATAATAATAATAATAATGAACCACTTGAACACCATAGGCATTGACAAATTTGCCATCAGTCAACTGCAGGAGGTGGATTTACTTGGAACAGCCTCCATCCTGTGATGATATCTGTAACACCGTCAAACATCCAGATTTGCCTATCCCAGGTCCTTGGTAAGGACTCGATAGGTAGACAAAAATGCCAAATCCAGTCTAAACATCTGGCTCACTGTGTGATGATCAATAACAACAACAACAACAACAACAACAACAAGTTTCTTTCAATAGGTCCACTAATGGGAGCAGATGGCAAGATGGTGGCAGGCAGCAGGTAGAAAGCAGAACTACTTAATGCCTTCTTTGCATCTGTTTTTATGCAGAAGGAAGAAATGGCCCAATCTATCAAAAGCATCACTGAGGGAGATAGAATAGGTATACAAGTCAAAATAGGCAAGGAATTAGTAAGAGAATAGTCTGGATGAATACAATTCACCTGGACCAAATGGTTTATATCCCAGGGTGTCAGGTCTGCCTCCGATCAATCCCTAGGAAAGAAAAACCTTTGACTCCATAGATTCAGAGAAAATGTACTTTTACTAGGAAAGAATTGAATGCAGTAAAAGTCAGGCAAGATGTGTCATGGCCCCGTCGGAGCCTGAGTCCGAGGAGCAGGATGAGACAGAGCTAGGGCCAATGGAGGAACGACTGGAGGAGCAGGACAAGGCAGTCCCAGGTCCCTCAGGCCTGGGAAGGTTTGCCAGCGAGGGAGAGGAGGCGCTGGAGGACCAGGTGAGGGGGAAGGACAGGGCAGGCAGCAGAGCAGACAAGCAATTACCTTGAGGTAATTAGAGGAGGCGGGATCAGCGCAGGGCAACCCAACGACTCGGGAGGAGGGCACCCCACCCCTCTTCACATGGCTCACCTGGGGAATGAGATTTAAAGAGACGCTGTTGGGAGGGGCGTTTGTCGGGAACCAGCATTGCTTTTTCCAGCCTCACATACCATTACCAACATCTGGATACTTTGCTGGGCTTGTCTTGTTTGCCTTGTTTGCCATGCTGGCCTGGGCTGGGTACGTGTGAGGTCACAGTGACACAGTTATACTCCAAGTGGTGCTGTACTACCAGTGAACTCTTTCTCTGACGAGGACTCCTTGGAACCAACTTCCCTGAACTGTGACTGCTCTCAGAACTGAGCTGCTCCTCTGGACTAATAGTAGCCAGGAACTATTGGAGGTGCGTGTTTAGAGCTTTGCTCCTGGACTTGCAGTGAATGGTGGGACTTTTGGGGGAAAGTTGGAACAATAAAGGGGAGTTAAGTCTTCGTTCTGGCTGTGTTGTTTCCATGCCCAGCCCCGGGTCATCACAAGATCTGAAGCATAATGCACACGAAGAAACAAATTGAAACAAATCCCAGAACCCACCTCCCAGTAGCCAGGCAACCAGAGTTCAATCATCAGCCAGGATGATGTTTTGGGAATACCTCTGGTCCAAGTGCATCACTCCTTCGTGCATGCCGATGACGGGATGGTTGGCCTTGAAAATGTTAAACAACCCAAGCTGGCCTCTCTGAGACCAGGCCTCCTCATTGCTTCTCAGAAAATTCCATTTCCACCTCCTGCATGCGTCCCCTCCCAAACACCCAATGTTTCTCCCCCCCCCCCATTTCCATGGCAGCTGGCAGCAAACTTGAAAGAAAGCGAAAATGCAGCCTGACATTCAGCCTCCCGTAACAGAGGCGTTAGCCCTAAAACAAGAGAACAAAATACACATAGGTAATGCAATATAACCCAAATAAAACTAATAATACATGCAGAGTTTGTCAGGGTATTTTTCTATGAAAGGTTTGGAGGAGTTTAGGACATGTTTAGCATCCACCCACTCGGATTATGGGGTGGGGGGGATGCTTCCACACAATGAGGTATTTGACTTTCCCTTTATCTTTCCTAGAATCTAGAATCTCTTTAATTTCAAAATGCTGCTCTCCTTTAATTAAAATGGGCACAAGTGGGGTGTCAGGTATAGGGCAAAGAGGAGACACAGTTTCAGGTTTCAGTAAACTGCAATGAAACATGGTGTTCTGACCCAGCCTTCACGAGCCCCAAATCAACAGCCTACTTATAAGGAAAAACCCCTTTTTATTTAGACAGGTAGGAATTCACAGCATTCACTGACAAAGCTCCAGGTCACACCTCTGTAGGTGATTCACAAGCCGTAACTGTCTCTGAGTTCCCTGCAGGGAGCCTCAATTAACACTTCAATCCCAACACAAAGAGTCTTGACTGACCTGGTTAGTGGCAAGGAAATCCTGGCAAGGAAACTGCCAGAGGGAACTCTTCTGGAGCATGAAGACCAACACACACGCCTCCCACACCCCTCCTCCTTATATCTCAGCCAGGGAGGGGCTTGTTAACGTCTCCTTCTTTTCCTGGATAGCTGGCCCTCAGCCCTGCGTTGCTCTCCTCTCCGCACTTCTCTGCGCATACATGCATCTGGGACAGGGCCCAGATGTTCCTCCCCCTTGCTCATCTCAGGCCCTGAAAACAGCTGTCTCTCTGCCTGAGCGTGAGTAGATGGTCCCTGCTCTGCATCTGGCTTTGAGACCTCCTGTTTCTCAGAGCCTTCTTCTGGCTCCGATGGTAACCCAGGCACCCCCTCCATCTCCTCTGACTCATCTGACTTGACTGCCATCTCCGCTGGCAGTCGACGAACCACAACACATGGGGTGAATATGATTAAGGTTCTTAGGCAATTCTATTTGTACTGTGACTGGGTTAATTATTTTAATGATGGGGAATGGCCCCACATATTTAGGACCCGGTTTCTTTGACTGTTGTGTGGACTGTAGATACTTTGTAGAAAGGTAAACTCTATCATCCACTTTAAAATCTTTTGGTTTCATATGGGTTTTGTCAACTTGTTTCTTATGTGCCTGACGTGAAACTTCCAGTGCCTTACAGGTTACTGGCCAAGTGTTTTTGAGTTTTCTCTTGAGGCAGCTCTGGCATAGCTACAAAGTCCTGACCAGAGGCCACCTTAAATGGGGTAAACCTGGTACTACTGTGCACAGAATTATTGTATGCCACCTCTGCAAATGGTAGAAGGTCAGCCGAATTGTCTTGCTGGTAATTAATGTAGCAGCTGAGGTACTGTTCCAGGACCCAATTGGCTCTCTCACACACCCCGTTAGTTTGAGAATGATGGGAGGAGCTTAAGCCCTGGACGGTTCCTAACAGCTTCAAAAATTCCTGCAAAAACTGTGATGTGAACTGCACCCCCCCCCCAATCTGAAATAATGGATAGGGGCACCATGCAACCTATACAGGTGTTGCACAAAAAGCTTAGCTAACATTTTTGCAGAGAAGATTTTGGGGCAAGGGACAAAATGCACCTGTTTTGAAAAAAGATAAGTCACAACCCAAATAACAGTGCCCCCCCCACTTTCAGGTAGTTCTACAATAAAGTCCATCAATATTTATTTCCACAGTGCCCAGGGGCTGGCCACAGTCTGCAGAAGGACTGTAGGCTTCCCCACTGGTCTTTTAGCTGCTGCACAGACTGGACAGATGGCCACATAGCTTTCAATGTCCTTTTTCAAAGAAGACCACCAAAGTTGCTTCTTAATCAAGTGCAGGATTTTTACAAATCCAAAATGTCCTGCCAACTTAGAGTCATGAGCACCCTTTAAAACAGTGCTCCCCAAGCTTGAGGGCACATACAATTTAGCCCCAACCCAAGCCAGTCCATTCCACATGGTGCAGTCATTTTTATGTGCAATGAGCCATTAATCAATCTTTAGCACTTTTTTTTTAATATAAATATTTTTTTTAATTTTCAAACAAAAAGCAACATAAAAGCATCATCCTTTCAAACAATTACAGACAGTGTTTCAGTCGCTTAAAATCTTTTCGTGCTCACAAACTCTTCAAAATATCAATATATGAGGACTTCTGGTGGCACCGCAGGCATTGGAAGACGTTCCTTTGGGAGTGCCAGCCCTGGATCGCGTTAAAACCGCTAGGACAGCGCAAATCAGCTGTCTAGCAGTTTGGATACTTTCCCCTCAGGAAAAGCGGGGGAAGGTGAGCAGCCGGGTGAAGGTAGAGCTTCCCAAGACCCCCAGGAACAATTCTGGGGCTCGAAGGGTGAGAGCTCCCTAGAAGCCTGAAAGCTCTGGATCCGGGACGCTTCTGCTTTAAGCAGAACAAAATGCCACGACCACCCCTGCAACAATTTCTTTAAAAACATCGATTCAAAAGCAGGCAGAGCAAAGGCAGGAGTGACTATAACCACAAGTACTAAACTTTAACTCTGATTGAGCATTACTTCCTTCTGAGATCATTAAGAGGGAGAAAAGAAAAAGGGAAAGGAAGATGGCACCGTAACCTTAAAGGGGTGTGGAAAAGTGAAAGTTAAGAGGAAAGTGCTCATTAGCGCTGGCAGCCCCATTCAAAATTAATGGACTTTACCTCAGAAGAATTAAGATTTAAAGATTAAAGAATATAGTACTGACTTTTTACAAAGTATAATATTTACAACTAATTGGACTTATTGGACTGGTTGATTTGGCTGTGGAAAAAGCGCAATTTGAAATTTAGAAAATGGCTTCAAAGCAAATAAAAACTGGTGCTCCTAAAAGTGCTGGGGGATCACCAGCTTTACTATCTAAAATGCAGTCTTTGCCAGCCCCAGCGGATTCACAAACATTGACACTTGAAGCCCTTCAGGAGGCTTTAAAGGTGCAAGCCTCTGTTTTAGAAGGAAAAATCACATCTGTTCTCGAGGAGAAAATTAAAAACGTGTCTGAGGAGATGGCTGAAATTAAGGATGTAATTCAAATTCGAAATAAAGAAATAAGAGAAGACATTGTTTTGGCGCTTCAGGGTCTGGCAGGCCATATCGAATCGTTGGAGGAAAGGGTGGAAGAAATCAATCAGTCCAATGTGAATTTGGAGAATAAAATGGGTGAGGCTCAAGCCAAGATGGAAAAGGCAGACGCAGAAGTTACAATGATACAATATAGAGAGATGGAGTTTGCCCTGAGGGTAAGAGATCTGAGATAAAACAATCAAGAGAACTTGAAAGAGATTTTTGCAGAAGTCTTCACACAGCTAATTGGAGATTCAAAGGTAGAGATTGGATGGCAAATAGACAAAATTTACTGTGTCAATTCATGGCTTGCCAGACAGAGACAATTACCAAGAGATATTGTAATCTACTTTACTACGCGGAGGACACGAAATGAAATTTTACAGGTTTCTTATAAAAACAAACTTCAGGTGGCAGGACAGGAGGTTTTAGTACTGAAAGAAATCCCCCCCAAAAATGTTGAGAACTAGGAAGGATTATGCCTTCTTGGTCGAAGAACTCAGAAATCGCCAGATAAAGTACAGATGGGAGGCTCCAGCTGGATTAGTGGTGAACTACTCAGGAGAAAGATATTGTCTCAATACAGTTTGGAAGGCAAGAGTTTTTTATATCAATGTGCTAAAGGCTGGATGCCCACCGTCTCCAGAAATTAGAAGAAGAAAAGAAGCAGAGGTGGCAAGAAAGGGGGAGAAAGAAGGGCTTAAGGCACAAGCTCAAGGAGGGGCCTCAATTACTCAAGAAGATTTATTGCAACTTTCGGGTACTGTTCAAGCTCTGGAATTATTCGAAAAAATAGAAGAACCAAAGGATCAAAGACAGATTCGAGTGGCAACCAAACGTAAAGAAGAGGAATTAAAGATACAGCAAACTCAGTCGACAATCCAAGAAATTACAAATACAGAAGCAGTGGGAGGAGCAAGGCCAAAGAAGAAAATTCAGGAGGATTTTCAGTTGGCACTCCAAAAGCTTCAAGGTGCCAAGAATGGCAACTAGATTTTTAACCTGGAATGTTAATGGCTTAAATTCACCGCAAAAGAGGAAGAAAGTATTTCATTATTTGAAACAGTTTAAAAATGATGTAATTTGTTTGCAAGAAACACTTATTAGAACAAGAGACCAAAAGTATTTAATAAATGCAAGATTGGGAACACATTTTGTTGCATCCGCTCCAGAGAAGAAAAATGGTATAGTTATATACTTAAAGAAAGACTTAATGGCTAAATTAATTGAAGCAGATGTTCAAGGAAGATATATAGCAATTGAATTGTTAATAGAAGGGAAGAAAATACTCTTAATCAGCGTATATGCACCTAATCAACAACAAGAAAAATTTTATAAGCTTTTGCATACTAAATTAATACAATGGGATTACAAATCGTGTATATTACTGGGTGATTGGAATGGAGTATTGGATACCCAGAAAGACAAAAAAGGACTCTTGCAAAATACCCAAACGCGTGCTAAATTGCCCAAATCTTTTTTTTTTATTGAAAAAGTTTTTCAAATACAAATTTTCCCCCTTTTCCCCCCCTCCTCCCTAACCCCCCCTCCCCCTCCCCTCCCCCTGTGGCTTCTCCAAAATAAAACCCAAGTTAATAACAGATTATATAATACTTTACCATCCTTTTATTCCACCCCCCATATGCTGACCCTTTCTTTCTAACAATATTATTATCCCCCATATATCCCTCTTATACTATACATTTCAAAGCAACATTCAACTGTAAAATTATATAATAAATTCTAATTTAGCAATTTCATCTATTCAACTCATAATCTATCCATTTCCACCTCCCCCATGCATATATCTCTTAAGCTAACCTATCTCCACCCTTCTAACAATATCATTATTGTTGCAATATTTTCAGGATCAGACTCAATAATTAAAGTAAGAATAGTATGTTTAAATAAAGCTCTGTTTAATCACAGATGGCATTCTATATTCACTGAATATTCACAAATAGAAGCACTGAAAAATGGCATACAGCTCCTTATATATACAAGGGGAGGAGCTAGATATGGGAGTGGTTAGACATACATACATTAAGCAATGGAAATAAGTTAACTCTTGATATACTGTACAGATACTATTTACATGATGGAGAATAAAGCATTTACTTGTGACAAATCCCCCTCTAAATGCTGATTCGACATATGACAATAATTACATTCAGATTCAGAACAATATAAAACTTGTAGCTTGGTAGTTAAGTATTTATGTTGTTTAGAAGGTAAAGGTTTTGTCAAGATGTCAGCTATTTGCTCTGATGTTTCACAATGAATAGCTTTAATAAATCCGTCTTGTGATAATTGCCTTACATGTTTGAATTTTATATCTATATGTCTAGATCGCTGTCCAATAGCATCAGATCTAGATATTTCGATGGCAGCTTTGTTATCTTCATGTATGATATAAGGCAATGAAGGTTTTTTCCAAATATTAGACAATAAATCATTAAACCATACTAGGTTATTTGATGCTTTAGACAGACAGACATATTCTGCCTCAGTAGTTGATGTAGCTACCAAATCTTGTTTACCAGTGTACCAGTAAACTGGGCAGCCGTTAAGGAAAAATATATAGCCAGATGTACTTTTTCTACAAGTGACATCACCAGCCCAATCTGCATCTGCATAACATGTGAGAATGGGTTCATTTGTATTATTGGGTTCTAATAACAAGCAGAAGTCTAAGCTATTTTTTAAGTATCTTAATATCCTCTTGACAGCTTCCCAATGGTATGATAATGGTTTACTGACATGTCTGGATAATAAGTTAAGGGGTAAAGCAATATCAGGTCTAGTCCAGTTAGAGATATAGAGAAGAGAGCCGATAACAGACCTATACAATGTGTTATCTTTAAATTCTGGAGATGACTCATCAGTGTTTCTTAGAAAATCAGTCTGCATGGGAGTATCACATGGTTTGGCATCATTTAGGTTACATTTGTTTAAGAGTTCTATAATTTTATCCCTTTGGGAAAGTTTGAATCCCTTCTTTGTTTTGCTGATTTGAACACCAAGATATTTGTTTACTTTCCCTAATGATTTTAAGGAAAAGTGTTCATTGAGTTTTGTTACAAAAGTTTCTCTCCTTTTTGTATCTTTGCCTATATATAGAATATCATCAACATAAATCAATACAAATTCTGGAGAATCACCTTCACTCTTAACAAAGAAACAATAGTCAGCAGTAGTGGCAACAAAGTTCATAGTTTTAAGTACTTTGACTAAACATTCATACCATCGCTTGCCAGATTGTTTCAATCCGTATAGACTTTTGTTTAATAGCCATATATCATTTTTGTTTGTATATTGACTATGAGGAGCTCTTACATATATATCTTTATCTAATTTGGCATGTAAATATGCAGTTTGTATATCATATTGAAATACCTCGAGATTAAGTGCTGATGCTATAACTAGAGCTGTTTTAACACTCTCAGTTCTTACAGTAGGAGAGTAAGTGTCTGTATAATCCTCAGGATATCTTTGAGCATAACCTTGTGCGACTAGTCTGGCTTTATACAGTGTGTTACCGCCTTCCAAATTTTTAATTTTATATATCCACCTGGTACCAATAATAGTCTTATCCCTTGGGGCTTGTGTGGGTGTAAAAACATTTAATTCTTGTAAGCTATTCATCTCCTTGGTCATTGCTGATTCCCACTTTTCTCTTTCTTTGGGGGGAAGTTTCAGCACTTCTTCATAAGTGTTTGGTGTTACTATTTCTCCATTCATACACATTACATAATCTTTGTATTTATTAGGCACCTGATTTCTGTTACTTCTGGTTGTTCTCACTGGTATACTATCATTGTCATGCAAATACCTTGCTTCCTTTTTTGTTACTGAATCAGTTTTTATTTTGTGTTGACTATTCGTCCATGTTCTAACTTTGTTTTTGCGTGTGCTGTTATTGTTTTTCTTTTCAATATTCTCATTTTGATGTTCAGTGTCTGAATTGGTGTTTGGGAATATTTCATTAAGGTGTATTTTGGACCAATTGGCCTGTTCATGAAATACTGCTGTTCTTGAAATTATGAATCTGTTATTGTTATCAATAAATCTGTATCCTTTTGTGCCTGTTTCGTATCCCATGAATTTAAGTCTTCTGGATACGTTTTCACCTTTACGCCTTAATTGTTTAGGTATATGTACGTCTGCAGTGACTCCAAATATATGCATGTGTGTTAACTTAGGTTTCCTACCGTACATTACTTCATATGGTGTTTTATTCACTATGCTGGACCAAGTCCTATTTTGGGTGTAATTGGAAAATTGTAAAGCTTCTGACCAGAATTGTTTACCTAAACCAGCATCTTCTAATGTGGATCTAATCATGGTTTGTAGTGTTGAGTTCTTTCTCTCTACCACTCCGTTCTGGAATGCAGAGAAAGGACTAGATGTGTAATGCAACATCCGTTTATCTTTTAGCCATCGTGAGAATTCGTTTGACATGAACTCACATCCTCTATCTGTCATAATTTGTTTTATTCTAATGTTGTGTTGTGTCTCTATGCGTTTGTAAAATTCTTTGAATTTCTGAAATGTTTCATCCTTATGTCTTAATGTGTAGACAAATCCATAACGACTATAGTCATCCACAATGGTTAGAAAATAGCGTTTTTTATATGTGATTGATGGTGTCAATGGACCAACTAAGTCCATGTGTACTAATTCAAAGATTTGTTTGGTTGACCTGGTTGATTTTTTGGGCCTGGGGCTAGTTTTGAGTTTTGTGGATTTACACACTGAGCATTCTAGATAGTTTTTATAGTTTTTTATTTTAACACCATCAGCATGTTCAATCATTTTTTGTACTACAGGAAAACTAGCATGTCCTAATTTTCTATGTAAGATATGGGCACATTCATCATGAATAGGTTTGCCTATATTAGGTCTTTTATCATTGGATGAGTTTTTGTTGTTATGAACTACCTCATGTTCCTCATTATCACTATTACTATTTTCTTCGTTATTTATGTCATTGTCATCCTCTATGTTGGAAACAATATTGTGTAAACATCTTTCATTTGTTATTAAGTAAGGTAAGCCTCCTTTTATAATGACAGTACCTACGCTTGTTTCATTTTTCTTTAAAGCTGCATTCCCTTTTGAAAAGACTATGTTTATGCCAGATTCTCTGCTTAGTTTTATTGCACTAAGTATGTTATGAGGTATTTCAGGTATTAACAATACCCCCTCTATTTTTCCTAGGCCAGGTAAGATTATATTTCCTCTACCTATGACTTGGACCTTCTCTTGATTAGCTACTTTGATTATAAATTTATCTTCAACAAACGAAGATAATATATTTTTGTTGTGTGTAGTGTGATTTGTTGCACCAGAGTCAATGAGCCAATCGTTATCTTCTGGTCTATGTATGTTGTTGTTGTTGTGTTTGTTCAGTCCATTCAATGAACCAGATTTTCTATCTCTTGAATCATCTCTACTCCCTCTATGTTCCTTATAGATGGGTGGACTTCTATATCTATGTCTGTCAGTGGATGACTGTCTGTTGTGATATCTATCTCTATGATCTGTCCTATGTTTATCTCTGAGGAATTTAGGACAATCTCTTCTATTATGCTCTTTGGACCCACAATTATGGCATTTGATTGGTTCATGGTACCTTTCTTGAAATGCCATTTTCTTATATTGCTTATGCTCTATGTGATTATTATAACGATTTCTTCTCGAATTGTCTTCAGCTATCAACCTATTAGAAAGGTTTTCTATGGATAAATACCCTAAATTGATTGTATCTAAATGGGATATATAATTATTCCAAGATGGGTCTAATGAATTGATAATAACACTTTTCATTGTTTGATCTGAAATTATTTCTCCTCTTAGTTGTAATTCTGCTCTGACTTTGTTTAAGTATATTAAATGTTCACTTATGGTGACCCCAGATTTTAACCTGGCTGAAAAGAAATCCTTAGACATTCTTGTTGTAGTGGCTACACTATCACTGTGAAACAGCTTAAACATGTATTGAACAATTTCTGATACAGTTAGATTTGACTTAATACTATGATACATAGCAGGAGATATACTGGATATTAGTAAGAAAAATGCTCTATGGTGTAGGCAGTCCAATCTTAAAGTCCAAGGTCTTTTTGGAGGGTTAGTAATGAAAAACAATAAATTTTCTTTCATAAAGACAACTTGGAGCTGTTGGCACCACTCTTGTAAATTAACACCATCTACCCTCAGTTTTGGGAAATCATTGGGTAAATTCCCAATGTTGTTAGCTCCATTACTTACAACTGGAGGAAGTCCATGGTCTTCTAAGTGTTGGTAACCGCAGAATGGCATGGGGATGCTAGCGACGACTTTAAATGGCAGTCTCTGTCTTTCTCTTGCTTCGAAGCTGTCTGTGTAGCTTTGCACATGCGCATTGTCCATTTCGCTCCTGAAGTCATGGTGAAAGGTTCTCGTCGCTGCAGCTCCCTCGCATTGTTCTTCTTCGGAAGACTCGGTCTCTGGTTCAGCCTTGGGAGTCCTGGTGGCGATGGGAGTCCTTTTATTGAGAGCGCTGGTCTCTGGAATTGTTTGCGGCGTAGGTTGGTATCTGCAGGGCTCTCTGGGTTCAGGCGTCGATGCTTTCGCTGATTCTTTAGTTATTTTCAATTTTGACCCAAAAGTTGCAAAAAGCGTTTTCATTGCAGACTCTACTTGATTTTCTATTGATTCTTCTTCAGTCTCTGTGTCAGACTCTTCTGATGTATGGATCTTTTCTCTTTTGTTTTTTACATCAAGTAAGTCCTTTCGCGCCAGATATTTTGAATCTTGTCTTCTGATTGGCTCTTCATCGCTTAGACTGAAGGTTCGTTGAAACCAAGATGGCTGCCATTCAAAATTTTGCGCGGGACCGTTGTTCTTCTCCTTCGTTGCATTTTTGTCTGTAGACAAATCGCTCACCTTTTTTGAGTCTTTATTTTCATCTGTAACGATGTGCTTTTCTCTCGCTGCTCCGCTTTTTTTCAGTAAGTCTTGGAGGTTCGCGATGAGGTTTTCATCGTTCTTTTGATCTTTTAAAAGTTTTAGTATTTCTGACCTGAGTTTGTTATTTTCTATTTCGTTTTCTTTTTGATCATTGTTCTCATCTATTATTTCTTCGTTGTCTGTAGTACAGTCTTCAGATTCTCTCGATATTTCAGTTGCGTATTCATCAATTATTTCTTGTTCTGCTTCCATTTCTTTAGTATATGCCCTGGTGTTGGGTCTTATTTTTTTGCTTTTTGATTTTTCTCTCTCAGACATTGTTGAATTTTTTATTGAGTCAATTAACCATCCTCTGCTACCAAATTGTTGCAATATTTTCAGGATCAGACTCAATAATTAAAGTAAGAATAGTATGTTTAAATAAAGCTCTGTTTAATCACAGATGGCATTCTATATTCACTGAATATTCACAAATAGAAGCACTGAAAAATGGCATACAGCTCCTTATAGATACAAGGGGAGGAGCTAGATATGGGAGTGGTTAGACATACATACATTAAGCAATGGAAATAAGTTAACTCTTGATATACTGTACAGATACTATTTACATGATGGAGAATAAAGCATTTACTTGTGACAATTATATCCCCCTTATACTATACATTTCAAAGCAACATTCAAAGCAACATTCAGCTGTAAAACTATATAATAAATCCTAATTTAGCAATTTCAACTCATAATCTATCCATTCCTCCTCCCGCATACATATATCTCTTAATTCAAATCTTTTACGTATATTGATATAACATAACATCCCTTCTCCTAAACTAAACAATCAGTAAACTAACCTATCTCGACCCACTTTCCTACAGGTCTACATACATAATATTTTCAATATCTTTATTCTTCTGCCCATTCCACTAAAAAAAAAAAATTACATATATCTATGAAATCCTCAATTGGCTTTAAATTTGTAATCCATATGATATCTTCTGTAATGTCTCTCAACTGGATTGTGAATTCCATTACCCATGTTATGGTAACATCACATCCTAATTCCAACAGTATATTCGGTATCTTCAATTACCATCTGCCCCCATCAATAATAAATGTTTTCATATATAAAAAACCACCCGAGTGACTTTATATTTATATTCCATATAGTGTCTTCTATAATGTCTTCCATCAAGATTATTAATTCCAACCACCGTGTTAGGGTAATAGCCAGATCTTCTGCATGCCCCAATCCCATAGTTCTCTTGCCTTATAGCTCAGCATAAACGTAATCCATTTGTCAAAGAATCCAAAATAGAAAATTCCAATCCACTCAATTTAAGGCCATCTTCCACATCCCAAGAATACAGCACTGCAGAGATCTGTCATTCTCCTCAAGATAATATAAACCAATACTTTGCCCCAATTATATTTCTATGTATTCAATCAGCTCTTAAGTAACTGGCATTACACTGTTGTTTGGTCTAAAAATTTTTATTTTTGTAGGACCTGCTTCTTCTTTTCTTAACTTTTTGTGAGTTAGATCTCCATCCTGGTTTCCTTTCTATGAGTTGTATATCAACTCTTTGGTTTCCATGCTGGTCTATAGCTTGATAAGTCATCACATTAGAATCCAAAGCCGCCTCTCTTGTATTTATAAGTAATCCAACTGTAGCCTCTGAAGGAGAATCCAGAAGCGGCTCATCCACAAAAGCCTCTGTAGCTTGTTGTTTTTCCATTACCTCCACCTCCGTCTGCTTAGCCTGAATTTCAATCTCTTGTTGATTTTGCTTTTCTTTATTCCCCTTGTGTATTATACATGGAGATGTTAGACCCATTTTAAAAACCTTATAGTAAAATTCTTCCACTTTTTCAACAGTATTTAGTTGATATCTTTCTCCTTGATATCTCAATATTATACCAACTGGAACATCCCACCTGAATGGGATGTTTTGTTTCTTTAGTTCAGTCACCAAAAATCCAAAATCCTTTCTATCTTTTAACATCTTGGGCGGTAGCTCTTTAAATATCCAGATCTTCCTTCCATACATTTCAAGAGTGGAGTTGAAATACTTTTGCACAATATCATTTCTTATTTCTTTATCAGTAAAGTAAATCACCACATCTCTAGGCAACTGCCTTTGCTTTGCCACCCAAGAATTAACTCTGTAGGCCTTATCAATCTTGCAGGATACCTCTTCAGGGCTAACCTTTAAAATCCCAGCCAGAACTTCAGCAGACATCTTTCTTAAATCTTGTCTTTTATCTTCCTGTATTCCCCTAATTCTAACCGCAAATTCCATGAATCTGAATTGCATTATTGTGGCTTCATTTTCAATCCTTTGTTTTATATTATCTACATTGTAAGTCTTATAGTCAGCTTCCTTTATTTTTTTAAACTCTACTTCTGAGCTTTTTTCTTGAATCCTTATTAAATCATTTTCAATTCCTTGTATTTTATTATCCAAATTATGAATCTTATCATCAACTTCCTTCATTTTAGAGTCTATTTTTGAATTTATAACTTCATCCATCTTCATAATTAGTTCTAAGAAACTTTTCATATGTTGCTTCAAAGTATCATACTTTTGTTGAACCAACTCTTTAATTTCCTGTCTAAAATTTTCAAGATTCAGATTCACAGTCTTATCATGTCTTGCCATCTTCTCCAGTAACAATTTCTTTAGGTCTGTGAAGCCATTCTTCTGCATTTGCAAGCTCTCAACTTGTTCATATGATTTATAAGTGGGAGAAACTCCCCCCCGCCCCCATGGCTTGGTTATCTGGCTTTGTCAGTTTTAGCACCATCCTGCCACACAACAGATTTTTTTTTCTTTTTCCTTTGAAAGAAAAAGACTTCTCTCCAAACAATATCAATAACAAGTCTCTAAGAAGGAAGAAGCATGAAATAAGAATTTTTTCTCTTCACTTCTAACCAGCACTTTTGTTAGATACTTTGTAACTTTGTAACGTTATAAACTATTCAAACAGAAGGACTTTCGCTTTCAGCTTTTCTCAAGCCCTGGCCAGTCGCTATTTTAAACTCCTCCTTTCACTCTTCTTTACTTCTTTACTCTTTACTTTTAAAATCAGTCTTAGGGTTAAAAATACTTGCGGTTTAGAATCCCAGGTCCGGATTTCATCCTGCTTGTTCGAATGATCTGTTAATTTCTTTAATTGGCCCGGTCCCATTGCCTGGCTCTGCAAAAGGCAGAGTTCTCCCGAAGCCCGGAGCAGCGGCGAGCGAAAATAGGGAGCCACAACCTGCTTCGTCCCCGAGAGTAAAAAAAGAACTCTGGGGACTTCGCAGAGGGCTCTACCTGCCCTCGCTGGCTCTGTCTCACATTTCCTTTAGGAAATGGAGTTTTTCGAGCCGCCTTTCAGATGTAAAGGCGGCTCTTTATGGGCGACAGGGCTGGCGGTCTCAAAGGACCATCTGGCGGTGACAGAAGCCAGACCAGAAGCCCGCCCAAATCTTTTTTTGATATGATGGATGATATGGAACTGAGAGATATTTGGCGAGAACGGAATGTTGAAGAACAAGATCTTACATTTTTCTCTGACAGGCACCAATCCTTTTCTAGAATTGACTTCATATTAATTACTAATGATGTTTTTTCTAGGGTGAAGAAGACGAAGATATGTCCAAGAATTTTAACTGACCATAGTCCGGTCTGGATGGAATTAGAACATGGCAAGGGTCTTAGGAGGTCTTGGAGGTTAAATGAAAATTTATTCAGATATGAGGAAAATGTGAAAGAATGTAAAAAATTAATGAAAGAATTTTTTGTTATGAATATGTATAAGGGCACACCCATGGAAATGGTTTGGGATGCAAGCAAAGCATATATGAGAGGTATTTTAATATACTTGAACAATACATACAGATGTAGACAGGGATTAAAATGTATGGAGTTAGAAGAGGAAATAAAAAAGAAAGAGCAGGCATTAATATTGAACCCAGCGGATAAGAAAACAAAAGAAGCAATTATACTATTGCGAGGGCAGTTTAATATGTTGATGGCAGATCAGGTTGCAACTAATTTGCAATATGTTAAACATAATACCTTTTGTAATGCGAACAAACCAGGTAGGTGGTTAGCATATTTGTTAAGGAAAAAACAAAAGTTACGTACTATAGAGAAAATAGAATACAAAGGTAAAGAGGTGTATCAACAAAATATGATTAAAAAAGCATTTTTAGAATTTTATACAAGGTTGTATGCTAGTGATAAAATCCAAGATATAGATATAGATAGATATTTACAGAGGGATAATATTTCTACAATTACAGATGAGCAAAGGGAAAGATTGAATCAACCGATAAACGCTGAGGAAATTCTCTTGGTAATCAAGCAGTTAAAAGTTGGTAAGGCTCCTGGAACAGATGGTTTGATAGCTGTTTATTACAAAAATTTGCAGTTAGAAATGGTGGAACCACTTAGGGAACTATTTAGTAAAATACAATTCGGAGGAGAAGTAGCCCATCTTGGAGAACAGCCTTTATTTCTTTGATCCCAAAAGAGGATCAAGATCATAATCAGCCAAAAAATTATAGGCCTATATTGTTACTTAACACAATATTTTAACTTAATATTAATAAACACACTTAATATTTTTGCTAAAATATTAGCAAATAGGTTAATGTCAGTCATGCAACAAATGATTCACAATGATCCATCAGGATTTATAAATGGGAGACAAATGAAAAGCAATGTAAAGCAAATTGTTAATATATTAGAGTATTTGGGGAAGAATAACCAAGTCCCTGCAGTGCTTATATTTTTGGATGCGGAGAAAGCATTTGATCGATTGAATTGGCATTTTTTACTGAAAATAATACAAAAGATGCAGTTTGGAGAGTATTTTACACAATCCATTAAGGCAATATACCAGAAACAAACAGCACAAATAATAATTAATGGTAGCTTAACAGAAACCTTTAACATTGAAAAGGGAACAAGACAGGGGTGTCCCCTGTCTCCATTATTGTTTATTTTGACTTTGGAACTTTTGTTGAATAAAATACGTGAGTCAGACAAAATAAAGGGAATTAAAATTAGGCATTATGATTATAGACTAAGAGCATTTGCAGATGACTTGGTTGTTACTTTAACCCAACCAGTGCAATCAGCTATAGGCTTAATGGATATAATTAATCAATATGGACAAGTATCTGGATTTAAAATAAATACGGGGAAAACAAGGATAATAACTAAAAATATGACTATAAATAAAAAAAATGAATTAGAAAGAGTAACAGGATTTGAAATAGTAAAAAAGGTCAAATATCTAGGGATTTATATTACGACTTCAAATGTAAAATTATATAAGTATAATTATGAACCGTTATGGCAAAAATTCAGAAAGAGATGGACAATTGGAAAAAACTACAATTGTCTTTGTTGGGAAGAATAGCAGCAGTAAAAATGAATGTTTTGCCTAAATTTTTATTTCTCTTTCAAATGATACCTATACTTAAAAAAGATGCAAATTTGAGGGAATGGCAAAAGGGTATTAATAACTTTGTTTGGGCAGGGAAAAGACCGAGAATAAAATTAAAAATAATGCAAGATATACGTGAAAGAGGAGGTCTTAAAATGCCCAACCTAAGACTATATTATGAAGCAGCAGCCTTATCAGCAATCAGTGACTGGATTAATTTAACAGAAAGAAGAATATTGAATATTGAGGGATATGATTTGATATATGGATGGCATGCCTATTTATTATATGATAACAAGGTGGATAAGACTTTTAAAAGTCATATATTAAGGAATGCTTTATTGCGTGTCTGGAAAAAGTATCAATACAAATTAAATGATAAGATACCTATATGGGCAGTACCCAGACATGCCATAGAGAACATAAGTGCAGAACAAAAACAAGATGTGATTACATATAAAGAGCTTCTTAATATGGAAAGAGGTACATTACAGTTAAAGTCTTTGAATGTATTAAAAGAAGAAAGGATAATTCAAACTTGGTTTCAGTATGGACAGCTACAAGCTAGATGGAAAGAGGATCAGAAAATTGGTATCATGCAAAATGAGGAAAACTTGGTAAAACAAATCCGAGATCAGAGCCAAATGCATATAAAAAGGTTGTATAACACATTGATAGAAATAGATTCAGAAACGGAGTTAGTTAAAGATTGTATGATAAAATGGGCACAAAATATTGAGGAGCTAATAATGATGGAAACGTGGGAAAAAATATGGGTTAGAAATGTAAAATTTACACAAGCCCAAAATTTGAGAGAAAATTTTTACAAAATGTTTTATAGATGGCATCTAGATCCTAAAAAGTTAGCTTGTATGTATCCAAGTTTGCAATCCAAGTGTTGGAGATGTGAGTGTGATGATGCCACATATTATCATATATGGTGGACATGCAAAAAAATCAAAGCATTTTGGATAAAAATATGGTGGATTACGCAAAATATTCTTAAAAAGAAGATAAACTTTACTCCACAGCTGTTTTTGCTGGGAATAATTACAGATTGTACAGTTATAGAGACTAATTTGATTTTAAATTTAATAACCGCAGCAAGACTTTTGGTGGCGCAGTATTGGAAGAAGGAAGACTTGCCTACTATTGAAGAATGGACACTAAAAGTAGTGAACTTAGCAGAGATGGCCAAAATTTCAGTGTATTTGAAGGACCATTCAAATGAAAGATATATTTTGGAATGGAGAAGATGGATTGACTATATTCAAAACAAATATCGGATTAAAAAGTTTCAAATAGTTTATGAATGAATAAAGAGATTTTAGAAAGTATTTAAATTTAGTCATGTAAAAGGGGAGTTAAAATACAAGAGGGAGATAGGAGTCTATAGATAGTTAGCATATGTTAGTATATGATTGTTAAATGCTATACCCTGTATTTTGCTCTGGGAAGTTGGGGGGGGAGGGTTGGGGAGGGAGGTGGGAGGTGGGATGGGAAAACATTTGTAAAAATTTTTAAAACGTTTTAATAAAAAAAAACCATTGACTTCCAGTGGTGACGTCAGCGTGTAAGGAACGAGGGGAACAAGGCTCTGTCCCCGAAGTTCCAAAATTCTTGATTGGAAGCCGTTTTTGGCACTATCGACCACGGAGAGGTCGATAGAAAAAGGAGGATTCTCTAGGACCTCGGAGTGACAGCAATCACTCCGAAGGTTCAGAGAAAACCCCCTAACTCCAGCCGGGAAAAAACCAGCCATCTTGGCTGGCCGGAGCTCTGTCAACCGACAAGTGTGGAAGCGAAGATTATAAAGAGAAACATCGGTAAGGACTAAGTTAATTTAACTGAAATACGAAGGTATAACCATAAGGATCTAAAGAAATTGGCGAGAATAGGACTCCAATGTCAGGGCATTGATTAATCCCATTTTTGGCTCTGGGACAATCACCCTGATTAGAGGAGATGGATCGTGGCTTATTCCATGTTGCAATATTCTGAAAAGAAATGCGAAGAAAAATTCTCTAATAAAACTCATTTATTTGTTATAAAGAAAATAAAACACCTCACTAACTAAGAAAAGTAATTGCTACATTTTGAAATAGCTTTTGCTGGCTATTTCTCAGCCGGACCTTTCTGGCAAGAGAACAAAGGAAAGAGTGTGTGAAGCAAGTGAAGGAATGCAGACATGCGTAGTAACTTTTGATAACAATTCGTGGCAAGGTACGGAAAGTCAGATAGTCCAGAAATATGAAGCTCAGCTGGTAAATAAAATAACGCAGTGACATTCCCCTTCTTTGCCAGTTAAGCGAATATCAGTACATCATCAAATAAGGCACATCTTCTTACGCAGATACTCATGTTGAGCTGCTGGAAGTGGTTTGTTGAGCATATCAGCAATTTGATCATGTGTAGATACATATTGCATTTTGACAAAACCTTTTTTCACTAAATGCTTTATGTTTTGGTAACGAATGTCAATGTGTCTGGACCTAGAACCTGTAAAATGTGATTCAGAAATATAAACCACCGATTCATTGTCTTCCATCACGGTGATCGGTCGGATCGGGTGTGTTCAGATATCTGTGACTAAAGCATCAAACCAAGTTAGAGAATTACATGCATCTGAAACACAAGCATATTCAGCTTCAGTAGATGAACAAGAAACAAAATTCTGTTTACGTACTTGCCAATAAACAGGACATCCATTTAAGAACATCATATAACCTGAAGTACTTTTACGTGATTTCTTATCACTTGCCCAATCAGAATCTGCATAACAACTTAATTCTGCATAATCAGTATGTGTTGGTTCTAATAATAACTTCAAATGTTTAGTGTATTTTAGGTATCTCAATAATTTCTTAATACATGTCCAATGAAACTGTTTTGCTTTCCCTACATGTCGAGATAAGAGATTAACACTAAGTGTAATGTCGGGTCTGGTCCAACTACTAATGTACAATAGTGACCCAATGACTGAATGATAAAGTGTTTGATCCTCGAACTCAGGACTTTCTTCTTGTGTCAAGTTATGAAAATCTGTTTGCATGGGTGTCTTTGTTGTGTAAGCATCTTTCATGTTGCAATGATGCAAAATTTGTTCAATTTTATCTTCTTGTGAAAGACTAAACCCCTTCTGTGTTTTTTCAATCTGAACACCTAAATAAGTGCTAATGTGACCTAATGATTTCAATGTGAAGTATCTCTGCAAAACTTTGGCAAAAATTTCACTCATTTGCTTATCTGGACCAATATAAACAATATCATCAACATAAACAAGAACTATCTCATATGCATTGTTAGATCTTTTTGTGAACACACACTCATCAGTTTCAGACTTAATAAAGCCCATTGAATTTAGTTTGTCAGTAAGACATAAATACCACATTAAACCAGATTGTTTCAGACCATAAAGACTTTTGTTTAGGAACCAGGTATCCCCTTCTTGCTGTCGGAATCCTGGAGGACTTCTCATGTAGATCTCTTCGTCTAGGTCTGCATGTAGATAAGCCGTGTCAACATCAAACTGGAAAACTTCTAAACCAAGGATAGTTGCAGTTGCTAAAGCAATTTTTACACTCTCAGTTCTGACTGTCGGTGAGTAAGTATTTGTGTAGTCCTCAGGATAACGTTGAGCGAAACCCTGAGCTACAAGTTTGGCTTTGTACAATGACTCACCATTTGGTTTCTTTTTGATTCTGTAGACCCATCGAGTGCCAATGACCTTTTTGTTTGCTGGAGGTTTTGCAGGTGTAAATACTTTAAGTTTCTTTAGACTGTCCATTTCAACCTGCATTGCTTCGTACCATTTGTCTTGCTCTGAATCAGGGAGCTGCTTGATTTGTGTGAAATTATCAGGTGGAAGTGTAACATTGCAAATCAAAGGCAAGGGTGCTTTTGTCAGTTGCCAAGAATATCGTTGTGGAGGGATTCCTTTTGTGGCCCTCTTGGAACGTCTCGGAACAACTGTCCAGTCTTCTTCTGCGTTGTCCTCGTCCTCCCATTCGTCGCTAGCGTCAGCATCCGCGGCTTGCGAAGACGGAACATCAGGTTGAGAAGAACCAGTTCTTGATCATCAATCTGCGTAGCATCAGCAGTATCATCTCTGGGAAAATAAACTCCAGGATCATTGGAATGAATCCTGGACCAGTCAATATCTTCCTCAAAATTAGCAGATTGGGAAATCACAATTACATTTTTAGAGTCAATAAATTTGCTCCATTTTGAGTTATCATCAATACCCATAAATCTCAGTCTCTTTGCTGCTGGACCTCCTTTTCTTCTTTGAGCTAAGGGAATGTTCACCATAGCATATGAACCAAAAATATGGATGTTTTTAAGATCGGGCTTGTAGCCATACAACATGAAGAAAGGAGTCTGATTTGTTACACTGCTCCAAGTACGGTTGACAATGTAATTTGCGTACTTGATAGCTTCACCCCAGTATATTTTACCAAGGTTGGCGTCTTCTAGGAGACAACGCATCATGGTTTGCAGGACCCCTTTTCTTCGTTCTGCGACTCCATTATGAGCCGGTGTGTAAGGGGCCGAAGTCTGATGAAGAATTCCATTCTTACGCATCCAGTCCTGGAAACGCTGAGACATGAATTCGGCACCACGATCACTTTGGATTCTGTCGATGCAAACTTGGTGTTGGGTAGAAACAAGGGCTGCAAAGTCTTTAAAGATCTGAAAAGTCTCTGATTTTTCTTTCATAGGATATACATATCCATATCTAGAGTAATTATCAACAATTGTTAGAAAATATTTTCTACCACCAAATGATGGTGGGAAAGGACCAACTATGTCAATGTGAACCAAATCAAAAATGCGTGTTGACAGGCGTGTAGCGCGTTTGGGAATGACTGCTGCTTTGGATTTGGCCTTTTTGCATACAGCACAATCCAAAAACACCTTACACTCCTTTAGATCCAAACCTTTTGTGAACTCCGGCATCTTTCTAAGAACACGGAAACTGGCATGCCCCAATCTTCTATGCCATTTGTGGATACACCTGGAATGCAAAGGTTTACCAGTTAGTGAATTCTCAACATTAACATTTTTATGAGGAACCTCAGGCTTGCTCTGAGCAACCTGTTTACCAATTCTATTTTTGTTGGCTTTAGGAGCCTTCGGAATAGCAACAGGATCTCTCTCTGGAGCATCTCTCTGGGCCTGTGCTTTCCCTTTTTGGAGTTTGTATACTTGCCTGTGTTTGTGTTTTAGGCTTTGGCTTTAAGTAATAAACACCACCAATTAATATGGTTCCAGCAACAATATCTCCATCTTTAACTATGTAACTTGCATTTTCAAGGTGGTGAGCCTGGAACTTTAATGCTCTAGACAAGTGACTCTGACTAAGCAAGTTACTGGTTGCTGTTGGTATGTAATAAACATCAGGAATGAATGCATCGAGCTCTTCAACATAAACAGTTCCTTTTCCTTTGACCTGACAAGGATGATTGGAAAAAGAATAAAGTTCACGTAGTTCAGGTTCAGGCTCGTGCGTTTCTGCGAAAAGTTCCTTTCTGTAGGTAACATGCAATGCTGCACCACTGTCCAAAGTCCACAGGAGTCGTCTGTCGTACTCTGGTTGAGGTTGTGGATCATTGGTTAAAGCCAATGTGGCGAGTGGAGTTTGTGGATCACGCCGGGGACCACGACAACCTTGTTTTCCACCTCTGCCTTTGCCTCTGGAATCTGTTCCTCTGGGCTGGTACGTGACGGGAGCTGGAACTCGTTGGGGACAATCCCGGGTGGCATGTCCCACACGATCACAGGTGTAGCATCTTGGCATCCTTGGAGCGTAGGTCCTTCCTCGGAAGGGGCGCCTAGCTGGAGCTCTTGATGCGGGTGGTCCTCTCAAGTGTGGCGTGGCCAACATGAATGCCTCTTTTTCAATTAAAAGTCTACAGACATTGTCCACTGTGCGTTGAGCAATTGGGACTTGGTTAATTTTTGTAACAGCATCTTTCCATTCATAATTCAAAGAGTTAATAATGATGCTGATCATTTGAATATCTTCAATGTTATGGCCTCTTTCTCTCAATTCTGTTCTCAGTCCTTTCAGTTTGGTCAAATGTCCTCCAATTTGTTCACCGGGTTTCAATCTCGAACCGTGGAGTTCAGACATGAGTAAACATGAAGATTCAATTGAGATAGGCCTGTAGCAATTTTCCAATTCATCCCAAATTTGTTGGGCTGTTGTATTTGGTGGAAAAGTGACCTGCAGTTCAGTATCCATGGACATCAATAATGTTGTACGAGCTCTTAACTCTAGATCTCGTATTGCAAAATTCCAAGGTGGTCCAGGAGGGTTAAAAACCATGCAGTGAGTGCCTTTTCTAAGAAGCAATAGTGTAATCTCACTGACCCAGGCTTTGTAATTGTGTCCTGACATTTTTAGTTTTGACTCACCAGTTAGTGGAGAGACAGAAAATGCCTGGTAAGGAGCCTGCATTTGGTACGCTGGCTGTGCCGGCAGAAATGCCTGTGGTTTTTGCTGTGCCTGTTGTGGACCTAAAAATGGTCTTGGTTGTGCCATTGGAGGTGGGCCAGGAGCTGGCCCTATTTGCACTTGTGGCTGGGGCATATATGCAGGCATTTGTACTTGAGCTGCAATATGGGCATGACCTGCTGGAGATGCAATCATTTGCCTTTGCTTCATTAAGTTTAATTGTGTTCCATCTAAAAGGACACCAACACCACCAGGGGGTGTTTGAGTTCGGGCCTGTGGAAACACTTGTGGCATTTCAGCTTCCTGTAGTAAATTACTTTCGCCAGCAGATGGTGCTGCACCTTTAGCTTCGGGCAGCCCAGTTACAAGAAATGACTGCGTGGCAGGTTTATGTGTAACTTGATCAGGGAGACTTTCATGTGACATATGCAGTGCTCTTTGCCTTAATTGGCCTGACACAGAATCCACCAGGGGGAGTGTCTTTGGCTCTGAGGAAGAAGACAATATGGTGCTTTTTGAAAATCTTAAATCACGAGATTCTCCCTTATCTTGCTCAAGCATAAATATAGCCATTTTTGCCTGGGATAGCTCCTGTTCATAGAATTTTGTACGGTCACGATAGGCTTTCATAGCCAGCTCATCCAAGGTGAGCTTAGAGCTTCGAGGAGAATAATGAATTGTTTATCTCTCTGCGTGGGAGTAATTTTTCTCGGCAGTTTGCTTTGGCCTTGCACCGAGCGTTACAAATTCAGAAGGTTCTGGGAGGACTTTTTGAGAGCATGCATATTCAGAAGAAGACCTCAGTTGCAGTACGTTATCTTCAAAAGCAATTTCTCTGTAATTTTCCTCCTGAAGCCTTTGTAGAATTCTTTTCGCTTCTTCATTAGTGAGAGCAGAGATATCTATATTTTTGGCAAAATGCATTCTGTATTTGTTTTACTTCTTCCTCGGCATCTTAGCAAAATAATTAGCGTACCTCAGTAGCTAAAAACTAATTGCCTATGCGCTCTTATCAGAAGTAACAAAACAAGGAAAAAAGCCATAAATCAACCATCCAAGCTACCAGATGTCAGGGCATTGATTAATCCCATTTTTGGCTCTGGGACAATCACCCTGATTAGAGGAGATGGATCGTGGCTTATTCCATGTTGCAATATTCTGAAAAGAAACGCGAAGAAAAATTCTCTAATAAAACTCATTTATTTGTTATAAAGAAAATAAAACACCTCACTAACTAAGAAAAGTAATTGCTACATTTTGAAATAGCTTTTGCCGGCTATTTCTCAGCCAGACCTTTCTGGCAAGAGAACAAAGGAAAGAGTGTGTGAAGCAAGTGAAGGAATGCAGACATGCGTAGTAACTTTTGATAACAATTCGTGGCAAGGTACGGAAAGTCAGATAGTCCAGAAATATGAAGCTCAGCTGGTAAATAAAATAACGCAGTGACATCCAAAAGCGGCGGCAAGATCGTCAGGCAAGCGGCGAGAGACAGTGATCGGAGCGAAGCTTAATATCCACAATGACAACTCAGATTTGACAGGTGAAAGGAACGAGCGACAGAAAAAAAAGGATTACAAGTAAGAGGTGGATTACAACTTTACAATAATACATCTCGATTTGGTAGAGAAAAAAAGACTAATTAAGAGAGTAACTGTAGAAAGTGAAACTCAAAGAACTGAGACTATTTAAGAACGTTGTGGGTGGAATGAAATTAGCTGAACAGCAGCGAATGGTGGACTGAGGATCTGGAGAAGAAAACTTTCACTTTGTATCCAGCGACAACAAGTTAAAACCACAGATACGAGACTTGTAATGAGACATTAGTAGATACATTGACTCTGTTGGTAAAGGAGATATAACTTGCCACATAGGAAAACCGGAACAATTGATTTACGGATTTATTAGAGACTATTGCAATAGAACTGTGAAAGCTGGACGAAAAGAAGGCGAACTGAAGAACGAAGAAAGAAGGAGAAGGAAGTAATCCTAATTGGTCTGGAAGTGATATAGTGGAGAACTTTAAGATATTAAATCATCAAAATATAGTTATTTCATTTACTTTATAAAACCAAACTTAAAACTTACTTAACTCTGCTTAAAGAAAACTAAAACTTGAAGTTATTATAATATATACTAAAGAACTGACTTAATAATATTTTTCCTTTTACTGTTTCCCTCCCCATTGAAATAAGTATATAGATTTTACAGTAATATATTGATTAAGGGGAATTATATTGTGTATTGATTAGAAGGTTAGATATTAACATAGATATTGCATAGAGACTGTTATAGATATTATTAAGGAATAATAATTGTGATAGTAAATACAAGTAGTATATACTGGTAATTGTGACACAACTTAATAGAACATTTTAGACTGTTTATAGAGAATCTTAAATCCCATTGACGAGATTTTACATACTTATTACATAGAGGCTATATAGATATTGTTTAGTGTTAAAGTGAATTTAAGTACTGTGAAATAAGAAAAGTAAGAATACAAAACATGATTTATAATTAATACAACTTGGTATATAAATATTAATTATATTATATTGTATAGGAAAAAGAACAGAAGAATGAATTGTTAAAACACTGCATTTTCCCCCTAACCCCTCTCAATTAATTAATCCGATCCTTGTATAACGATACTTCAAGTGGAATCATTATAATTAAGATTATACAAATCAATCATTAAATATCAATATATTAATTTACCCTCAACCAAATCAGTGTATGAAAATTTGGGAAAAAGTAATACAAAAAACAAAGATGACAACACCTTCAATAACAATAACCAAAACAGGGAAAAAATTAACAACAAATCAAACACCTACACAATCTTCGCCAGCACAACAAAAAACCATAGACACGATGCTAACTACAGACAAAGAAAAAGCTTCCACCGCACTCAATATACAGAATATACAGTCTATACTAGCCATGATTCAGGAGGGGATGAACAAGACCCAAGAAACAATAGCGAATAATCACAAAGAAACAAAAAAGAACCACGAGGAATTGAAATCAGAAGTAGGACAAATAAATGATAATATTAAAAAAATGGACGATAAGATTGAGAGAATACAACAAAACATATTTAAAAATGAAGAACGAATTCAAAACATGGAAGCAAAAATGGCCTTAACTGAGAAAAAGATGGATAATATCGAACAAAACCAAATGGAGCTAAATAGAGAACTGGAAGAGTCGATTACCCACTTAGAATTAGAAAAGGCATCATTCTTTTTATGGTTTCAAAATATCGCAGAAACAAAAGGAGAAGATTTAAGGGACCTGATGACTGATATGTTAGCAGAGATTACCCAGAAGGAAAAAAAACGAAATTAGTAGGGAAATTGACGAAATTTATAGGGTTCATACGAACTACGCTCGTAGGAACAAATTACCTAAAGAAATACATGTTAGATTTGCATGCAAAACTGTAAAAGAAGAGATCTACACATTAATGAGAGAGGGAAAAACTTGTTATAAAGGAAAGGAAATAATAACCCTAAAACAAGTCCCAAGAGGAATAAGAGAACACAGAAAAAACTATAATTTCTTGACAACTCTACTGAATCAACATAAAATAATGTTCCGCTGGCTGGTGCCAGAGGGAATTCTAATATCCTGGGATGATAAAAAATATAAAATCGATACAATAGAGAAGGCACAAGAATTTTCTGATACTCACTTTACAATAGAAGAAGAACAGGAAACTAGACGTGATTCGGAAAACACAAACCAGGAACACTCCACGGAGGAAACAAAAAAAGAAAAGGAAGAGAAGGAGTCTAGGGAAAGGGAGAAGATGGAGAGAGAAGGGGCCGGGGGAAAACACAAATGGTAACAAGAAACACAAGTAGACTTAGACTAACAAAAAGAAAGTAAGGAAAATGGGACGAGAATTGAAATTAATTTCAATCAATATAAACGGGCTTAATCTACCAACCAAAAGAACACACACTTTCAAAAAAAAAAAAAATTAGAAATACAGAAATTAGACATAGACATTATCAATTTACAAGAAGTACATATCAAAAAACATCAACAGCTACTAGAAAACAGAAGACTAGGAACATTATTCACCTCATTATCAGATCAAAAAAAAAGAGGCATTGCAGTATACATTAAAAGTCATATTCAGGCAAAACAAATCTACACAGATGGAGAAGGCAGGATATTAATGATAGACATTAAGATGGAGGCCCGAAACATGTTACTGATATCAATATATGCTCCGAACGGGAACCAAAAAGAATACTTTAAAAAAATACACAATAAAATTAAAGAATTAGATTACGAACATATATGTATAATAGGGGACTATAATGCGATCGTTGATATGGATTATGATTACCAAAGTAATAAAAAAAATAAATCTAGGAAAAAGACACTACCCGACACCTTTAAGGATATGATTCAAGAGTTACAATTGAAAGATGCCTGGAGAGAACTGAATAAAACCAAAAAACAGTATACATATTACTCAAATCCCCACCAGTCCTGGTCCAGACTAGACATGTCCTGGATGACTGCAGAATTAAAAGAAAACATAAAAGAAATTGAAATTACACCGAATGTATGGGCAGATCACAGTCCTATAACAATAGTCTGGAAAGGCCAGCAAAAAAGAGGAAGATGGATGATGGACAGAGAGACCATCAAAGATAAAGAATACATAGAGATGATAAAGAAAGAGATGGAAATATTTTATCAAATAAACAAGAGGGAACAAACATCATTGCAAGTTCTATGGGATACCACAAAAGCATATATAAGAGGACTAACAATTTCATTCAAGGCGAAGAAAAATAGAGAGAAACAGCAAAGAAGAAACAACTTATTGATTGATCTTGAAAAACAGGAAGCAGAATTACAGAACAGACCCGACAGGAAAGAGATCAGGGAAAAAATAAATCTTATTAAACATGAAATAAATCTAATAACAACAACAGAAATAGCTAGGAAAATCAAAATGGCAAAACAAAACCAATTTGAATTTGCAAATACAACAGGACGTTGGTTGGCCTATAAGTTAAAGAAAGAAAAGGAAAAAAGACTAATAAATCAACTACAAGACGAACAAGGGCAATTGAAGCATACGAATGAGGAAAAAAAGCAAATTGTAAAGAACTTCTATCAGGAACTATATGCACAGGAAGAAATCCAATTGGAAAAAGTAAAAGAGTATATAAATAAAACCAACATTCAAGAAATAAAGGAAACTCAAAGAGAACTCTTGAACAGACCAATATCGATGTCAGAATTAATTGAAGCAAAGAAGAAGCAGAACAACAATAAAACACTAGGTCCAGATGGCATCCCGGCAGAATTCTACAAAATTGAGCATCAGCCAATAGATGATATTTTATTACAAGTCCTGAATGAAGCAATTTTAGAAGCCAAAATTCCCAAATCATGGATAGAGACAATTATTACATTGATACCCAAAGAAGACTCAGATCTCACCCAAACTAAAAACTACAGACCCATATCGCTTCTAAATGCAGATTATAAATTATTTACATCAATCATGGCCCAGAGAATGAAGAAAATTATTGTGGATTATATCCATCCAGACCAAAATGGATTCATTCCAAATAGGCAAATCAATAAGAACACAAGAACAATAATCGATATCCTGGAATATTACGAGCAAAAATCGGATGAAAAAATGGCCTTACTTTTCCTTGACGCACAGAAGGCGTTTGACAACCTTAATTGGGGATTCTTAACCTTACAATTAGAAAAAATGGGAACCGGCGATAAATTTTTAAACATGATTAAAACAATATACTCCGACCAAACCGCAAAAATATGGATAAACGGAGAGACAACAGACCAATTTAAAATATCCAAGGGAGTGAGACAAGGATGTCCTCTCTCTCCTATATTATATATATTAGCATTGGAACCACTGTTGAATGAAATTAGGAATGACAGTGAAATAAAAGGATTAAGAACAAAAAAACAGGAGTATAAATTACAAGCATTCGCGGACGACGTAGTATTTATTTTAGAACGACCAAAACAATCAGGATTGAAATTACTAAGGAAGATAGAACAATATGGCAAAGTGGCAGGATTGAAAATCAATAGACAAAAAAAAAAACCTACTAACTAAAAATTTGACAAAAATCCAGGAGAAAGAATTGGAAGAGACGTTAGAAATACAAACAACAACAAAAATAAAATACCTAGGAATTTGGGTCACCAATAAGGTATCATCCCTTAAAGAAGATGATTATAATAAATTGGCCAAACAAATTCAAAAGGACTTAGAGGCATGGAGTAAATTGAGACTATCACTATTAGGCAAAATCGCTTCAATTAAAATGACAATTTTACCTAAATTATTATACCTATTTAGAACAATACCGATAAATCCAGGAAAATCATATTTTAAAGATCTTGATAAAATGACATTAAAGTATATATGGCAAGGAAAAAGAGCGAGGATTAAACTGAAACACCTGCAGGACACTAGAGAGAGGGGTGGCCTGGGACTACCAGATTGGCAAATTTACTATAATGCAACAGCATTAATTTGGATTAAAGACTGGATGACACTCGAAGATAAACGAACATTAGCATTAGAAGGATTTGACCTGTCGAAAGGCTGGCACGCATTTCTATGGGAGGAAAAACCCAGGCAACATGAACACTTCAGGAGACATTATATCAGAGGAGCATTGGCAAAAATTTGGACCGAAATAAGGAGAAAACACTACGACAAAATCCCAAGATGGCTATCAACCATGGAGGCCCAAATTTATCCGAACATAATGGATATAGACAAGATGAAAACCTACGATGAACTGTTGAACACAGAGGGAGAAATGAAAACAAGAGAGGAATTGAGACAACAGGGCACGGACATTGACTGGTGGCCGTATTTACAGATAAAATCAAGATATAAAATTGACATGAAAAAATTTGGAATCCAAAAAGAAAGAAATGAATTAGATAAAATTATAATGCAATCAGACGATAAATTAATAACTAAAATATATAATTATCTATTAAAATACAAATTGGAAGAAGAAGTGGTGAAGGAAAATATGATTATTTGGGCTAAAAATTTTGGATATAATATTAACTTAGAAAATTGGGAGAAAATGTGGAAAGTAAATACTAAGCTGACAATGTCCGTGCCCTACAAAGAAAATACATACAAGATGTTTTATAGGTAGCATCTCCCCCCTGCACGTCTGGCAAGGATGTTCCCCAATACTAATCAGAACTGTTGGAAGTGTAGAACACATAAGGGGACCTACTACCACATGTGGTGGTCATGCCCAAAGGTCAAAAAATTTTGGAAAACAATTCAAAATCAGCTGGAAGAAATTACCACCCAAAAAGTGCCCCTCAGACCAGAAACATACCTATTAGGAATACTGACAAAGGACTATAAAAACGAGACACAATACTTGATAATACACATCCTGACTGCAGCTAGAAACACTTTCGCACAAATGTGGAAACTGGAGGATACGCCATCAGAGGAAAAAATAATACAAAAAACAATGGAATGTGCGGAAATGGACAAACTTACCAAAGAAATACAGGGAAAAGAAGACTCAGATTATTACTTAATTTGGCAAAAATGGTACAATTGGTTAGATAAAAAGAACACGAAATAAGGGAATACCACCCAAGGATACAAAAATAAGGAAATAAAATGAAATATCGTTATATAAACATTGATACATGATGAAGGATAAATATACATAGATACATAGATATATAAATTACCGAAGTAGCTCTATTTTCAAAGTTCAAGCTGTATGACTTGATTTTATTGTATAGTTAGTTTATGTATAGTTTGTTTAAATGTCTACGTCTGTATATGTATGTTTGTTTATTATTAATAAAAAAATAAAAAATAAAAAAACATCAATATATGACACATGTTTCTTTTCCACTAAGAGAAAAACAAATTTTTACACATTTTATCTTAATTTTATTTCATATATCATATTTCATCTCCATGTTTTATTATCTATCCATTGATAAAATAAATCCCATATCAAATAATATTGTTTATCTTCCTGTTCTCTTATTTCAAATGTCAATTTACTCATTTCAGCACAATCCAACATTTTCTTAATAATTTCTTCATCAATAGGTATCTTCTCTCCTTTCCAATTTTTGGCAAATACAATTCTAGCTGCTGTTAAAACATTCACCATTAAATATTGCAATTGTTTATTAAATGTCTCTGGTAAGATCCCTAATAAAAATGTCTCTGGTTTAAAGTCAATATGTCTCTTTGTCATTTTTTCCAACCATGTGTGTATCTTAGTCCAATATCTCCTTGCTTCTACGCATGTCCACCACATATGGTAATATGATCCTGGAGTTTGATGACACTTCCAACATTTCTCCGATTTATTCTTAAACATTGTCGCTATCCTCGTCGGGGGTAAATGCCACCTGTAAAACATCTTACACAAATTCTCTTTATATGCTGTCGACGTTGTCATTTTATAATTATGTGACCACAATTTATGCCATTTCTCTAAGTCAATGCCATAACCAATTTTTCCCCCATGCTATCATTGATTCTTTAACTTGTTCTTCTTCCAATTTTACCTCTAGCAAATATCCGTGTAACTTTTTAATTACATGGTCATCAGAACCCATTAAAATCTTATCTAAATTAGTCAAAATATTATAAAAACCCTCTTGTTTGAGATATTCTCGATATCTAGAAAATATTTGCATATATGAAAACCAGTCCATCTTACATCCCTGATCTTCTAGTTCCTGCTTTAATTTAAGTTCACCCTTTTCATCCAATAATTCACTATATCTAATAATTTGTTCCCTTTTAAATATTACTGGATATGAGAAAGCTTCAATTGTAGATACCCAGACTGGAATCTTCAGATAGTGATATTTTTTAACTTTCTCCCAATTCAACCATAAAGCTTCCCATATCTGATGTCTTCTAAAGTACCCCTGTATTTTAGTTCCTTTATACCATAGAAAGGCATGCCATCCCATCAACAAATCATGTCCCTCCAAGTTCAATAATCTAGTTGTCAGCGTTCCAAATTAGGCTCTTTTCCAGCGCTGACATGATTGGAATGAATGAAAGAGAAGAAGCGTTGATTTATTGCTGAGATGAACTTTTACCTAGTTTTCTGCATACAGCAGATAGGGTTACCTGGGTGATGGAGGGAGGGGGGCAAATTCCTGTGAAAGAATGTGCTGGGACGAAGAGATGGATCTGCATGATGGCCAATGGGACATTGGGGTTGGAGAGCGGAAGGGGAGGGTGTTGGAAGGAGGGGCCAGTTTGGCTGCAAAAGAGTTCAGAAATGTCGTTCTCTATTCTTAATAAAAAAAAAAGATTCATTAGAGACTTTGCGTTTGAAAATGAAGTTTATTTAAGATAGCAACGAAACCTGACAGACAGCCAAACTCCTCCAAACCCAGGCTGGCTGAGTTTAAATCATCCCGTTCCCTCCCAGACGTCTGGTTGGACGGATTATGGCTGAAGCCAAGCTCTCGGAGGAAAGCCTGCTTCAAGCAACGGGAGGAGCAGAAGCGGTCGTGATCCCAGCCAACTTGGAAAATACAAAGGTTCAACTTTCTCTGCCTTCCCCCCCGGCAGAACTTCAAGCAAAGAAACGTGAGCCAGATAAGTACCCGGGGACTGTGCCAAAAGCCTCCGAGGCGGGATTTCCCTTTGCAAATGTAAAAGATAAAGAAAAGCCCCTAAGTGAATTGGGAAGGGCGAACTGGGGATGGGAATGGCAGCAAAGCCCAGACAAGGCAGCACCTCCCTACCCCAGGATGAGAAGCGAGGCAGAGGACTATCAACACCAAGGCCGGCCCTACAGAGCTCAACACAGAGAGGAGAGGGCAGAGAGGGAGGAACCACCCCAGTTCAGAGGGAAGTTCAATGGTGACCCAGACAACCTCGCCCAATTCCTCGATTCAGCTGAGATATACATAGAGCGGTTCGGACACCTCTACCCTTTCCCCAGAGCCCTAGTGAATGCTATCTCGGAAGGGCTGGAGGGGAAAGCAAAGAGGTGGTCAGCATCACTCTACAAAAACAGGGCCCCCCAGCTACAAGATGAGGATGGGTTCTGGCAACTATTGAGAGCCCGTTATGAGGAGGAGGAGGAGGAGGACCCCTATGCGGAAGACGAGCTCAGAAACCTAATGCAGAGGGGGAAGCCTATCAGAGAGCATATCCGTGAATTCAGGAGAGTCATTGGGACACTGCCTCCCCTACCAGAGCGTTTGCTGGTATATTTTTTTAGAACAAGCCTAGATAAAAGAATTTCCCAAGTGACTGCCTATCGTGACATCCCAAACCGACTCTCTGAATGGTTCCGGGTAGCGATAAAAGTCGACAGAGGGCTGCGGGCGAGTGACACGTCAAAACCACCAGAGGGAAAGGAGAGAGGCCGACCAGACCAGGGGCCACTCAACAGACGAGAAACCCCAACATCACAGCCCTCCTACAGACCAACTGCCCCACGGAGCTCACTGAAATGCTACAGATGTGGAGGGAGCAGCCACATAGCAGCAAGATGTGGAACGCCTAGACCGGGACCAGGTCCACCGCCCAAAGCACGACCGGAACGAGGGCCCAAGCGCGTCACCCACATACCGCGGGAAGCTCCCCAAATCCCGGAGTTTTTCGCTCATCTGACCGAAACCAGAGGAATCCCAGATGAGGGAGATCAGTCCCCCGAACCCTATGACATGGAGGATGAAGGCGAGGACGACCCGATGGTGAGTGGACCCGTCCATCCTTTTCTTTTCCCCATACGCCTAACAGCCCCCAAAACAGGGGCCCAAGAGACTTTCCAAGCCCTAATAGACTCGGGTAGCACACGGTGCCTAATCAACCTACCCACAGTTCTAAAATTGGGAATCCGAGCTAAACAGCTCAAACAACCAATTCACTTTGAGCAAGTTGATGGGTCCCTAGTGGGAGGAGCGTACGCCACACACTTGACTGAACCCGTGAGACTAGAACTAGCAGATCACTGGGAGACGATCCGCTTCATAATAGCCCCCAAGATGACAGAACCAGTCATATTGGGACTCTCGTGGCTGGACAAATGGGGCCCAATCATTTGGTGGCAAGAGGGGACCCGCAGGCTGAGAATAGCAAAGGGGCCCCAACCCCTGCTGCCCTGACCAGAAGAATTCCCTCCCACGCTGAAACCCCAAAGCAGCCCTCCACTACAGAAGAAAACACCACCAACACAAGGGTCCCTCCCAGAAAGTGCAGCAAAGCAATTGGCAGCCGCACCCACCACCGCTTGTAATGCAAACCAGATCCCAGGGGAGTACCAAGACCTTGCGGAGGTATTCAGCGAGGCCGAGTGTGACATTCTGCCCCCCCACCGCGAGACCGATTGTGCCATCGAGATTATCCTGGGAGCGAAACTACCCAAACCTAAAATGTATGCCATGACGCCCCGAGAAATGCAGGAAATGCGGGACTACATAGACAAAAACTTACAAAGGGGATTTATTGAGCCAGTAAAACCAAGGGTAGCGGTGCCGGTCATGTTTAAAGAGAAAAAGGACGGCTCCATGAGACTGGTGGTCAACTTTCGAAGTTTCAACGCCGTTTGCGTACACAATTTATACCCCCTCCCCCTCATGAAGGACATGCTAGCCCACCTAGCTAAAGGGAAGATTTTCACCAAACTAGACCTTCGAGAAGTTTATTACCGAGTACGCATCAAGGCAGGAGATGAATGGAAAACAGCATTCAACTGCCCCCTGGGTAGTTTCCAGTTCAAGGTAATGCCCTTTGGATTGCAAGGAGCCCCGGCAGTGTTCATGCAGTTAATAAATGAAGTCTTACATGAACACCTTTACAAAGGGGTCCTTGTCTACCTGGACAATATTCTCATCTACACGGAGACCATAGACGAACATATACCTCTCGTCCGCCAAGTACTGAAAAAACTGCTAAGGGCAAACCTATATGTCAAACTATCAAAATGCGATTTCCACCAATCACGGCTAGACTACCTGGGCTACCGAGTATCAAACGAGGGGATAGAGATGGACCTAGCCAAGGTCCAATCAGTTCTACAATGGCAGCCCCCTCGCACCCGCAGACAACTGCAAAGTTTCCTAGGTTTTGCGAACTTCTACAGACAATTCATCCCCTCATTCGCGAAGATTGCCAAACCTTTGACAGACCTCCTAAAGACAGGAGGCCCAGCGACAAAACCTTGCCCGGGACAACCCCTACAATGGGACCTGACTTGCCAACAGGCATTCGAGACGCTGAAAGGAATGTTTGCGAAAGAACCTGTTTTAAAACACCCGGATCCGGAACAGCCTTTTGTCATCCAAGCAGACGCAAGTGATGTGGCTGTAGGAGCCGTGTTACTCCAAAAGAACAACCAAGGTGATCTACAACCCTGCGCCTACACCTCCCGCAAACTCACCGATACGGAGAGGCGATGGGCGGCGTGGGAGAAGGAAGCGTACGCAGTAAGATGGGCCTTGTTGACCTGGCGGCACCTACTAGAGGGAGGCCAGAAACCGTTTGAAGTCTGGACTGATCATAAAAACCTAGAGGCCCTAAAAACCCCACGGAAACTGTCGCCCAGGCAAGTACGGTGGGCACAATACTTCAATCGCTTCAATTTCGAGCTTAAGCACATCCCAGGAGGGAGAAATTTCCTGGCTGACGCCCTCTCCCGGATGCCCCAATACAACAGTGAGCGGGAGCAGATAATGAATGCCATCATCCCCTCCACCCAAGCTGCGGCTCAAGTGATCACCAGACGGCAACAACGTGACCAGCAGGGCCAACTTGCAAGTGTCTTAACTGCAAAATTAAAAAATGAAACGCTGACAGACCCCTGGTATCGAGACAATCAACATCTCTTGACAAAAAGAGATGACCTAGCATGGAGGGGGACAAAGCTCTATGTCCCACAGACTTTACGCATCCTGATTCTCAAGAGGAGCCACGACGTTAAACCAGCGGGACACTTCAGGTTCCTAAAGACTCTGCACCTAGTACGAAGGCAGTTCTGTTGGCCCCACATGAGAAAGGACGTAGACAGTTATGTAAAAAGCTGCACCATTTGTGCCACGATGAAGACAAGACCAGGGTGCCCGCCTGGGCTGTTGCAACCAGTAGCTGAACTGACAAGACCATGGGAAGAGATTGCAATGGACTTTATAGTAGACCTACCGAGGAGCAGTGGAAATACAGTGATCTGGACTGTAATAGACTTATTCTCCAAACAGGCACACTTCATTCCTTGTAGCGGACTGCCTTCAGCCCGCCAGTTATCCAAACTGTTCCTGAAACACATCTACCGCCTGCATGGAGTTCCAAGGAGAATAATCTCCGACCGAGGGGTCCAGTTCACAGCAAAGTTCTGGAGGGAGTTTCTACGATCCATAGGGTCATCCCAAGGGCTCAGCTCAGCATTTCACCCGAGCACCAATGGGGGGGCGGAAAGACTGAACGCTATGATAGAACAGTATTTAAGATGTTATGTCAACTACCAGCAGTCCAATTGGGCAGACCTCCTATCTTTTGCGGAGGTCGCCTATAATAATGCTGTCCACAGCAGCACGGGGCTAACCCCGTTCAAAGTAGTGAGTGGCATGGATTTTGTCCCCATGCCAAAGTTCCCGAGGGAGCCCCCTTCCTCAGTCAGTTTGACCGACTGGATGGCAATGTTGAGAGAAACTTGGGAGAATGTTAAGAGGGCGCTGGTAAAGGCGGCTCAATCTTATAAGGAACAAGCAGACAAGCACCGAACTCCCCAAATACCATTTCAGTTGGGAGAGAAAGTTTACCTCTCCACCAAGTACTTAAGACTGAGACTCCCAAGCAAGAAATTGGACCCGAAATTTATAGGACCATTTTCTATAATAAAAATAATCAACCCCGTTACATTGCAATTGCAGTTGCCACGGCTTTTGGGGAAAATTCACCCCGTTTTTCACAGTAGCCTTCTAAAACCTGTAGTGGGGTCTACTTTAAGGCCGATGCCATGTGAACCCCCTGGGCCCCTGGTTGTTGGGGGCCAAACACATTACGAAGTGCAGCGAATTCTTGATTCAAGATGGCACAGGGGGCTCCTCCAATACTTAATTAAATGGAAGGGCTACCCATTGTCAGAGGCTTCCTGGGTGAAGAGCTCAAACATCCAAGCTGACCGCCTTATAGCAAAATTCCATGCAGACCACCCGGGAAAGCCGGGAAGGGGGGGGTTCGCAGCCAAGGAGGGGCTAATGATGCTTATCTTGTTGTGGTTTTTCCTATGGGGCAGGTTACGTCGCAGAAGTGAAGGGAGAGGGGCCGGATGTCAGCGTTCCAAATTAGGCTCTTTTCCAGCGCTGACATGATTGGAATGAATGAAAGAGAAGAAGCGTTGATTTATTGCTGAGATGAACTTTTACCTAGTTTTCTGCATACAGCAGATAGGGTTACCTGGGTGATGGAGGGAGGGGGGCAAATTCCTGTGAAAGAACGTGCTGGGATGAAGAGATGGATCTGCATGATGGCCAATGGGACATTGGGGTTGGAGAGCAGAAGGGGAGGGTGTTGGAAGGAGGGGCCAGTTTGGCTGCAAAAGAGTTCAGAAATGTCGTTCACTATTCTTAATAAAAAAAAAGATTCATTAGAGACTTTGCGTTTGAAAATGAAGTTTATTTAAGATAGCAACGAAACCTGACACTAGTATTTCTCAAAGTTATCCATTCTTTAATCCACATTAAACTGTTTTTTTGAACACATTTTTTTATTGTTTTTAAAATTCAAACAAATCAAACAAATCACTTATCTAATTAAACATTTGTGCAACCCCCCCTTCCCTCCCCACTCCCCCGACTTCCCAGAAGAAAAACAGGGTATAGGTTTTACCAAACATACGCTGAAATATGCTAAATTAATGCAAGACATTAAAACTCCCTAGACCCCTTAACTCCCCTTCTTCAGATTTTTCATCAACCTCCCTTTAAACACAAAATAACATATAATCCTTTAGCCCTAAGAATTTTTTTTTTAAAAAAAAAACCAATAACAAACACTAGTAGATAATACATACTTAATCATTTGGCTATTCCTCCTGCTTTTGTTCTCAATATTCAAATATTTTTAACAATAACTAAACCTTAATTAATCATTAATTGAACTCTCAATTCATTTAGTTAATCATTGTAGTTAATCATTAATACATCAATAATTAGACCAGAAAAAATTAATCTTCCATTCTTCCTTTCTTTCTGTATTTTTTCCAATCTTTCTTCCTCCCTCCTTCTTTTATTTTGAGGAGGTTTTGAATTTTAACTGGGGGTTGATGTATCTTTAAGACTTGTCCCTTTCTCAAAACCATTTCCTCTGGTTTAGAGCCCCCATATCGACTCTTCTTGCTTGTATAGACAGTCAGTTCATAGAACAAAGAATTAACTCGATCAGTTTGCAAAGAAAAATCCAGTTGCTGCATTTCAATTAATTGTGTGAAAGCCTCTGCCAAATCCTCCGAAACCTCGTAGAGCTGATCAGTTTCTTCTTCTTTCTGCTCCAAATTATATTTTTGAAAAGTTCTGTCAGTTAATTCCAAAAGGGAAGGAAGAAGGTTTGAAGATTCTTGAGGGTCAGCCAGTTCCAGCTTCTCTGTCTTGATCAAAATGTCTCCTGCATTGTCATTATGCTTTCCTTCAAAAACATCCTCAGTTGCTTTTTTATCCTCCACCAGTTCTGTAAATTTTTGTTCCATGATTGCTGTAAAGTTATTAATAATTTCAATTTGGTTATTCATGGCTTCCTTTATAAATTCTGCAAGGTCTCTAAAAAAAGCCTCCTGGCTCTGTGTTTCAGTTCTCTGTGTCATTTCTGACGCCATTAAAGAGCCTCCACTTACAGAAACTCCTTCCTTGGAAGCCATATTATTTTAAAAGATTTTTTTCTTTTCAGAGCCATAAAGTCTCTCAAACAGCTTTCTCAGATTTATTTGTAGTTTATCAAGCAAGATAGTCTTTTCTGGACCCAGCTCTCAAATCCAGCAGTTTAAATCCAGTCTCTGAGCACAAGTCTATTAACAAGAACTTTCATTTCCTACTTTCACTTTCACACCCACAACACACCCATTTCCAGCTCCAGCTCAGCAAAATCAAATAGAAACAATGTATCCCAGGAGTTAAGCATATACTTGCAAAAGCTTGTTCTCCTGCTTCCGTTCTGTCTGTTTTTTGAAATCAGTTGATCTTCTTCTTGGCAGCAGAGTCGGTCGCCGGCGTCTGGCTCCGTTTAAATGGAGTCGCCATGGATCCGGAGCTTCAGTGGGCTGAACGGGGAGCTCTCACCCTCCAAGCCCCTGGAATTGCTCCAGGGGCTCCCGGGGAGCTCTACCCTCGCCCACCGGCTTTCCTCTCCTTCTTCTCCCGAAGGAGAGGTTTTTAAGCTGTCTGACAGCTGATTAGCGCTGTCAGAACGGCTCGAACGGAATCGCGGGGCTGGCGGTCCAAAAAGACCGTCCACGACGCCAGGCGGTGCCAACCGGAAGCCCCACATTAAACTTGTTGCTTGATAGTATAGTTCAAAGTTAGGCAGGCCAAAGCCACCCCTCATTTTAGCATCTTGTAACAACTTTAATTTTATTCTCACCTTCTTTCCCTGCCAAATATATTTCAATATCATTTTATTCAAATCTACAAAGAATTCCTTACCCAACTTGATCGGAATTGTCTGAAATAAGTACAAAATTCTAGGCAAAATGTTCATCTTAATCGTTGAGATCCTACCAATCAAAGATAGCTGCAAATTTCCCCATTTCATCAAATCTTGCCTTACTTGTTGTTTAAGCTTATTATAATTATTTTCTTTAAGTGCGCTACACCTTGCTGTCAAAAATATCCCCAAATATTTTACCTTATTTGTGACCTGCATCTTTGAAATCTCCGTCAATTCCTCTTTTTGCTTTTTCAACATATTGTATTTTCCGGCGTATAAGACGACTGGGTGTATAAGACGACCCCCAAAATTTCCTGTTAAAATATAGGGTTTGGGCTATACTCGCCATATAAGTCTACCCCTCTTCCAATGCACACCAAATAAAAATTAAAAAACATCAACTGGCTCACCCACAATGTAAAAGCAGCTGTGCTAGTCCCAAAATGGCCCCTGAAACAAGCAGGAACCTCACACAGCCACAAAAAGCCCCCCCCCCCAAAAACAACTTTCACACTTTACACACACACAACACAACACAACACAACTGGCTCACCCACAATGTAAAAGCAGCTGTGCTAGACCCAAAATGGCCCCTGCAACAAGCAGGAACCTCACACAGCCACAAAAAGCCCCAAAAAACAACTTTCACACTTTACACACACACAACACAACACAACACAACACAACTGGCTCACCCACAATGTAAAAGCAGCTGTGCTAGACCCAAAATGGCCCCTGAAACAAGCAGGAACCTCACACAGCCACAAAAAGCCCAAAAACCCAACTTTCACACTTTACACACACAAAATTCCACATACAGCTTTGTGAGATTTTGTGTGTTTGTGTAGTTAGAGTGAAACATTACAAAAACACACTAAATCTCAGAAAGCTGCACAAATATTATTTTATTTTATTTTTATTTTTATATGAAAGCTAAATTTAAAACTTCCTAAACTTTAAATGGCTAGGTCTAAAAAAGAACAACTAAAAAAACTCCAATTAACTATTTTTTTAAAGATCCCAAAGGGGAAAAAAATTTACCCAATAGAACAGGGGTCTCCAACCTTGGCAACTTTAAGACTTGTAGACTTCAACTCCCAGAATTCCTCAGCCAGCTTTGTTTTGCTGGCTGAGGAATTCTGGGAGTTGAAGTCCACAACTCCCTGCCTGCTTGATTGCAGGCAGGGAGTTGCTTGCTGATGGAATGGATTCAGGCAAGCGAAGCAAGGCAAGCGTTGTGACTAGCAGCTAAGGTAAGCAAGCTGGAGGGGGAAAACTTTTTTCCTTCTCCATGGCTCTGGCGATCCCAGCTGAGTTGCCTGATTAGCAGATCGTCAGAGCTTGGATCGCCAGAGCCATGTGAAAGGAGAAAAGTTTTTTCCTTCTCCATGGCTCTGGCGATCCCAGCTGAGTTACCTGATTAGCAGATCGTCAGAGCTTGGATCGCCAGAGCCATTTAAGGCTCGTCAGAGCCTTTCGGGCTGGTCTGCCTGGTTACAGGAGAACGACACCCGGTGTATAAGACAACCCCTGACTTTTGAGAAGATTTTCGTGTGTTAAAAAGTCGTCTTATACGCCGGAAAATACGGTATTTTTAGTCATTATCTTCGTTTTATCTTTATTAATTTTCTTTTCTTTTTTTTTTAATATACTTTATTAATTTTTTAAAAAAGGTTTTTTTAAAAAGAAAATATCAAATCTCAGGTAACATCTGAGGTATCGTGCGGTTACATATATACAGTATATACACAACAAGTATCTTCAAATCTATCATTATTAGAAATAGGCATATCCTTATAGTCTTATTCTATTATTCCACCATTTATACCACCTTTCCCATACTGCTTTAAATTTCGAATTCTCATCATCTTTAAGCATACTGGTTAATTTTACCATTTCTGCACATTCCAAAATTTTATTTATTATTGTCATCTCTGGAGGGATTTGTTTATCTTTCCAGTATTTTGCGAAGGTTAATCTGGCCGCTGTTATAATATGTATAATTAATTGTGTCTTGTCCTTAGAGAGTCCATCTCCCATCATTCCTAGTAAGAAAATTTCTGGAGATAATTTTATTTCTTCTTCCACTATTTCCCGCAGCCAAGTTCGTATTTTTGTCCAGAACTTTTTTGTCTCTGAGCAGGACCACCACATATGAAAGAAGGTGCCAACCTCCTTTCCACACTTCCAACAAATTCCTGAGGCGCTAGGAAATATTTTTGCTAATCTAGCTGGGGCTAGATACCATCTGTGAAATATTTTGTAGTGGTTCTCCCTATAAGTTGCTGATTTAGTAAGATTATAATTTCTATTCCAAGCCTCCTCCCAGTCATTGAAATTTAGTCTGTGGCCCTTTATTAATTTTCAAGCCAGCTACTTTCCCGAACTCTCCAATAGATTCTATCAATTTATTTATTGTTATTAATGGTTCTTCAATAATAAAGACCAGGTCATCTGCAAAGGCTTGTAATTTATATTCTTCTTTTCATATTTTCATACCTTTTATCTCTTTTTCTTCTCTGATGTTTCTGTTTAAAACTTCTAAAGTCAATATAAATAACAATGGGGACAGTGGGCATCCTTGTCTAGTACCTTTTTCTATTTCGATAGAGTCAGTCAATTCACCATTTATCATTACTTTTGCCATCTGTTTAAAATATATAGCTTCAATTGCCTGGATAAATTTCCTACCAAAGCCCATCTCTTCCATTTGGAGTATCATAAATTGCCAGTTAACATTGTCAAAAGCTTTTTGTGCATCTAAAAATATCTACGCCATCTGCTTTTCCGGATGTGCTTCATAGTATTCTAAAGTATCCAGAATTATTCTTATATTATCTCTAATTTGTCTTTTTGGGAGAAATCCATTCTGATCTGTATGTATAAAATTATTCAGGTATCTCTTAAGTCTTTCTGCCAGTATTGTAGCAAAAATTTTGTAATCTGAATTTAGCAGGGAAATAGGCCTATAATTTTTGATTTGTTGTGGGTCTATATCTTCCTTATGAATTAATGTAATGTACGCCTCAGTCCATGATTTGGGTATTTTCTTCTTTATCATCACTTCATTCATGACATCCAGTAATGGGAGACTTAAAGATTCTTGTGATGTCCTGTAATATTCAACAGGTAAGCCATCTAGTCCTGGTGCCTTTCCATTCTTCTGTTTCTTAATTGCTTCTGTTAATTCCATCATTGTTATATTCCCCTCCAACATCTCTTCAGTATCTTTGGGAATCCGAGGTAGTTTTGCATCTTGCAGATATCTTACCACTTTTTCCTCCTCTATCATCTCTCTCTTGTAAAGTTGTCTATAATATTCTTGTATTATTTTCCTCATCTCTTTATTTCCAAATTTACTTTGCCCTTGATCATCAACTAGTTGAATTATTTTTTCTTGATTCTCTTTCTTTTTTCAATTTATATGCTAGCCATCTTCCTGGTTTATTCGCATTTTCAAAGTAATTCTGTTTTGCACTTCTTATTTTTGGGGCTAAATCTTCTTTCTCCAATAGGTCCATTTTATGTTTTATTGTGTCCATTTTAATTTTGATGTCTTTCTTATATGGATCTTTCTGGAGTTCCTTTTCAAGTCTTTTATAGTCATCAGTCAATATTTTAAAGTTCTGTCTTTTCTTAAAATTTCTTTTCCTTGTATAGTCTATGATTAATCCTCTAGCATAGGCCTTCATTGTATCCCAGCGATTTTGTGCCAATGTTTCCTTCTTGTTTTCTTTAAAGAAGAAGTCCAACTCTCTTTCCATTTTCTGTACAAAATCTTCCTCTTTTAATATTGTGGTATTTAAAGTCCATCTAGATCTTCTTTTACGCCCTTTCCATATAACTGTCACTGGATTGTGATCTGCCCATAAATTAGGTTTTATTTCCACATGTTCTATATTCAACATCAAATCCATTGTTGTCCATATCATTTCTAATCTGGACCAAGATGAATGTCTATCAGAATAAAAAGTATATTGTCTATTTTTTTCCATTTCTCTCCCTCCCTCCATATTTCATGTTTATTTCCTCTATCATCTTGAAGAAAGATTTCGGTAATGTTTTTCTATTATGTCTTGTTGTTTTATGTGTTTTATAGTCCAAGCTTTCATCCACAATTCCATTAAAATCTCCCATCATACATATATTATCATATTCCATTTCAATTATTTTATTATGTAATTTTCTATAAAAGTCTCTTTGATTGTCATTTGGAGCATAAATTGCTACTAGAAGAATTTTCATATTATTATCCATTAATTCCACCATCAGGATTCTACCTTCTTCATCTGCATATTTTTGCTCCGCCAGTATTGCATTTTTGATATATAGAGCAACTCCTCTCTTTTTACTTTGTGATAGTGATAAAAAAGTTCTTCCAAGTTTTGGTTGTATCAATAGTTGTTCATGCTGTTTTTTAATATGCACTCTTGTAAACAAATTATATCAAATTTTAGTTTCTCTAATTTATGAAATACTTTCCTTCTTTTAATAGCCGAATTTAGTCCATTTAAATTTATTGAAATTAATTTCCTTTCTTCCATGTTCATACTTTATATGTAGGTTTTGTTGCTCTAGTTGATCTTACTTCACGTTGTTCCTTACGTTCCACAACCCCACTAACAGCTCCTTCTGTTGATTCAAGCATTGCCAGTTCTTCTTCTGTGAATATAATTGGAACTACTGCAGCTTGTGTTTCAACTTCCGTTACTACTTCTTTTTCTTTAAGAAATTCATCGTAAAAGGCTCTTGCTTTCTCAATTGTATTCAACCTATATCTTTGGAGCTGCCATGTGAGAGTTAATCCTTCTGGGACCAGCCATCTATAGTTAACTCCTTTTTGAATCAGGATTTTTGTCAAGAATTGATATTCTCTTCTCAGCTCTCTAATCTTTCTTGGCATTTGTTTCAAGACAGCCACTTCTTTCTCCTTGTACTTCAGGGTTTTTTCTCTAGCTGCCTGAAGTATTTGTGCTTTAATCGATTTCTTGGTAAATCTTATGTGTACTTCTCTTGGCAGTTTGTTGCGCATAGCATATCTGGTATAAACTTGATAAATTTCATCGACCCCATCCATCATCATCACAGCCTAGCTGGCCGAAATCAAGGCCATCTCCAGGGAGACCTGCAACGGCTGGAGCAAGTGACTTCTACGACCCGTGGAATTGCTTCGTTGGGGAATGTGACTGGTGACACACTCTGGGGGGAGGGAGAAACAGGGTCAGAGGCAAGGTGCAAATTGAATGAAGCAAGAGCTGGCTTCACCTAGGTAGTACCAACATGGTGCTCCTAATAAACAACTGGATTTTTCTTGCTAAATGGCTTGACACTCTTAATTTTATTAGGGCATTGGTCGGAACCCTGACATCAAGGCAGCTCTCCCAAAACTAATCCAAAACGACCAGGATTACTGAGCCTCGGACTTTCCACTTGCTCTCTGATACCTGGGTTGTGTGGAGAGAAACTCAGGCTACCATGGCAGAGGGTGGAATCTCTGAAGAAAACCTGCTCCTGGCAACCCAGAAGGAGGCAGACCCTACTCCCAGGTAACTCCAGGAACCAGCAGCCCAGTCAGAACCCAAGTGCAGCCGTCTCTGACCATGGAAACCGAGACGCCCGGGGTGCCCGCCTCAGCGACCGAAGTGGAAAGAGATGAGTATTGGTGGAAAAAAATCCCCAAAGCAGCCAAGATTGAACTCCCCCACCCTAACTCCCATAGTTTGGGGCAACCCATAAGCAAACTAGGAAGACTGGAGTGGATGAAGGATTGGGACGAGGCCAGAGCCCCAGCATCCTTACTTGGGACCTTAGGTGAATCCTTGGAGAAATTGAGGGAGGATTTCGACCGAGCCACCCTTCACGATGAGGGGCAGACATGCCGCCCAAAAGAAAGAGGGAGGAGAAGCCAACCAGCTAAGCTCCAATTAGCCAGCCCTAAGTTTAAACTGGAGCTAACTGCAGAGCAGCCCCGGGGTGCTCACGTGCACCTAACCACCCCAAAATGAGGAAGCAGATGAGAACGCAGCCCCCCCTCTCCACCTGCCAGAAGGAGACTGAGCCCAAGGCTGGCACCAGTGGCTCCCCCATGCTACAAGCTAACCGCCCAAGGGGGACGAACCTCCCTCCACGGGTTAGAGCCGATAGAGACCGCCAAGCGCACCAAGTGCAGGCAGATGGGGCCCAACAAGACAAGGGAGGGGCAGAGTTGAATGAGCTGCCCAGATTCAGGGGGGAGTTTGATGGGGACCCAGATCAGCTAGCTGTCAGCGTTCCAGAAGAACCCAACTCCAATTAAAAACTCTGAGACAGGCATTTTCTCAAAGTTCCAATTTATTAGAGTAGGTATACTGGCACATCTGGGAAAACCTGAATCTGAAGGTTCCGGGTTTTCCCTCAGAAAATCAACATCCCAAATCCAGCCCCTGCACCCCTCAGTTCATCACATGGCCCAATCATCATCTGTCCCATCTTGAGCCACCACTTGAACCACTCTTCCTCCAGATGCAGGAACAACCTGACCTTGACCGAAAAGAAGAATGCTATTATGTCTAACTACAAACCCTCTACTAAATCGCCCCTCCCTCCTACTTTCCCAAGGACAAGAAGGTGGCAGCATGGAAGCTTCCAGTGCTAATATGGCTTCCAAAGCTGACACTAGCCCTATTCCATGACTCTGCGGGAGTCCATTTAGATCATTATGGACACCTCTACCCATTGCATAGAGCCATGGTGAATGCCATAGCCATGGGATTAGGGGGACAAGCAAATGAATGGCTAGCAGCCCTCCATAGGAGGAGAGCCCCCAAACTGCAGGACGTCGACAAATTCTTGCAAGAGCTAGAAACCAGATTCGAGGACGTGGGGGAGGATCAATATGCGGAGGATGAGTTTTGGAATTTAAAGCAGAGAGGGCAACCCATTAAAGAACACATTCGTGAGTTCAGAAGAGTAATGGGAAAGCTACCCCCCTGGTTGGAGGAGCTACTAGTCCATTTCTTCAGAGAAAGCCTAGACAAGCAAATTGGCCAAGCCACAATCTATCGGGACATTCCCAACCGATTCTCTGACTGGTTTCGAGTGGCCATAAAGATTGACTGAAGTTTGAGCACCAATGACATGCGAAGACAACCGGGTCCTAAAGAGAGAGGACAACCAGATCTCAGACCACCTGGCCAACGGGACGCCGCTGCAACCCAGTCGGCCCCAAGACCAACCCTCCCATGAGGCCAGTTGGAATGCTACAGATGCAGAGGGATAGGCCACTTTGCATCAGCTTGTGCAACTCCAGCCACGAAACCCAAGCCAGAACCACCACCCAGGGTGCGACCGGAATGAGGCCCCAGGCGTGCCACTGACAAGTCCCGAAATGCCTTCCAGGCTGTAGAGGCCCCTCCCTACCCAGTCAAAGGGGGGGGGGGGAATTCCAGCAGACGACGACCAATCGCCAGAACCCTATGACAGCGAGGACAAGGGGGAAAATGACCCTATGGTGAGTTAACCTATTCACCCTTTCACCTTCCCAATATGCTTCACAGGCCCAAAAACAGGGACTCAGAGCACTTTTGAAGCCCTAATAGACTCAATCTGCACCAGATGTTTGATTAACTTGCCCACAGTCATGAAATTAGGGATCAGAGCAGTGGTGGGTTGCTCCTGGTTCTCACCAGTTCCCAAGAACCGGTAGTAAAAATTTGTAGTAGTTCAGAGAACCGGTAATAACATTGGCTGGCTATGCCCCCGAACCGGTCCTGGGCCTGGTCGCCGCTCACTTACCCTGCCCACCTCATCAGAGGATTCTTTTTTTTTTTTTTACTTTTAAAAGCATTTTTTCTACAACCTCTTTGGCCGAAGAGGCTGTAGGGAAAAAAATGCCTTTAAAAGCCTCTGGCGATCGCAGCTGAGTTGCCTGATCGTCAGAGGCTTCTAAAAGCATTTTTTTCTGCAACCTCTTAAGGTTGTAGAAAAAATGCTTTTAAAAGTAAAAAAAAAAGTTGGCCATGCCCACCCAGTCACATTACCCCCCACCAAGCCATGCCAACAAAATAAGCCATGCCCACAGAACCGGTAGTAAAAAATTTTAGAACACACCCCGGATCAGAGCGAAGAAATTGGCCCACCCAATTAAGTTTGAGCAAGTCGATGGGTCCCTATTGGGGGGAACCCACGCCACCCACCTGACCGAACCAGTGAGGCTAGAGCTAGTGGACCACTTGGAATCAATTCGATTTGTAATAGCTCCCAAAATGACAGAGATGGTCATACAAGGGCTCTCTTGGCTAGACAAGTGGGTCCCGACTATCTGCTGGAAAGGAGGCAGCTGGAGGCTAAGAATAGCAAGAGGCCCCGAACCCCCTCCGCACCAGCAAATAGAGGTGCTGCCAATACAGGAAACTCCCCCCAGGGCCCCACCAGAACAAATGGCAGCCACCTCTGAACAAACCCCAGAGGCTGAATGGATCCCTAGAGAATACCAGGACCTCGCCAAAGTGTTCAGTGAAACGGAGTGCGATGTCCAACCCTGTCAGTATATTCATGAACTGGAATAGGCATAGCAACAGGTCAGACAATAGGGGACTGTTTGGTAACTGAAACATAGTATTTGTTATATGTGGCCATAAGAGTGTTGTGGCTCCGTTACCTGAGCCTGTGTCATCGGCAGGAGAGGACTCCGAGAGTGAAGGAGAGGAGTTGGCAAGGCCTCCCTCTCCAGGACCCTCCTCTCTGGCAATGCCTTCGGTGTCCGCTGAAGGTCAAGAGATAGGCCCGGGGTCAAGCACGTCCATGCAGCCACAGGTGGACAGCAATGAGGGAGATGAGCCTTGGCTGGATCCTCGGCAGCGTCGCAGAGATAAGCGCGCGCAACAGAAGAAGAGGCATGCCAGAGATTAAGCTGAGTCACTGGACCACACCCCTCAGGGTATAAAAGGGGGTGAGGTGGCCATTCAGACTCTGTGACAGACAAAACTAACTACTATCGAGTCACATTGCATCTTTGGAAACAACATTATCTGCCTTGGATTTAATTACGGACTGGACTTGACAATTCTTGAACTGTGTGTGTTCTGTTTATGAGTAAAGTCTTGGCAAGCAGCTACTGGGTTGCTGCCAATCCTCTTATCGAAAGAATTTGGTTGTCTGCCAGTTTATTTAACCCCCGGCTGACTGTTTGTGTGCGTGTGTAAGACGGGGACAGAACAAAGAGACAGTTTGGTGCCTGGGTGTGGCTTAACTGTTCTGTATATAAGCTTGAGGGCACTAGCTTCTCTTTCTTCCATTTTGCCTTCTCCAATTTGTGCTTCCATTTTGTGCTGTGTTTGTACTTGCTATTTCTCTTCTCTACAATGTGGAAAAACCTACAAGGGTATTGTATACATGCCTTATGTGTTATTATGTATATAAATAAGTTTTGAATCCTGCTGAATTGTCTGATTGTGTGTGCTGCAACAAACTCTAACAAACCCCCTCACCGCACACCAGACTGTGCCATCGAAATCATCTCCAGGGCCAAGCTTCCCAAACCCAAACTATATGCCATGGCGCACTGGGAAATGCAAGAAATGCACAAATACATAGACAAAAACCTAGCAAGAGGGTTCATTGAGCCAACAAAGCCATGAGTCACAGCCCCAGTCCTATTTAAAGAGAAAAAAGATGGGACTATGAGATTATGCATGGACTTCCATGGTATAAACTGTGTGTGCGTGCACAACTAATATCCCCTCCCCCTCATGAAAGACATGCTGTCCCACTTAGCCAAAGGCAAGGTCTTCACTAAACTAGACCTCAGAGAAGCACATTACCGAGTCCGAATCAGGGAGGGAGACGAATGGGAAACAGCTTTCAACTGCCCCCTAGGAAGATTCCAATTCAAAGTAATGCCTTTCAGGCTGCAGGGCCCCCCGGCGGTGTTTATGCAATTGATAAATGAAGTGCTGCATGAGCACCACTACAAGGGGCTCCTCGTCTACCTGAATGACATCCTCATCTTCCCTGACACCATAGAGGACCACATACCCCTAGTCCGCCAGGTACTTGAAAAGCTTTTGGCGGCAAACTTAAACGTCAAGCTGTCAAAATGTGAGTTTCATAACTCGTGGCTAGACTACCTGGGCTACCGAGTGTCAGCTTTGGAAGCCATATTCGGCCGGAAGCTTCCATGCTGCCACCTTCTCATGTGTGGGAAAGTAGGAGGGGGGATTTAGTAGAGGGGTCGTCTTTAGACATAGTAGCATTCTTCCTGTCGGTCAAGGTCAGGCCGATCCTGCATCTGGAGAAGGAGTGGTTGGAGTGCTGTCCCGAGATGGGATGGATGGTGATTGGAGCATGTGATCGACTGAGGAGTGAGGGGCTGGATATGGGGTTTTGATTTACTGAGGGAAAACCCGGACCTCTCAGATTCGGGTTTTCCCAGATGTGCCAGTTTACCTATTCTAGTAAATAGAACTTTGAAAAATGCTTGCTTCAGAGTTTTTACTTGGAGTTGGGGGTTTTCTGGAATGCTGACATTAACCCGAATCTCCCTTACAGCATAATGGCACCCCGAAAGGGGGCTGTCGGGGGTGCTGAACCCTAGCATCTACCTAAACCTTGGGTGGTGTGAAGACTCAGTGAAAATGGAGGAGAAAGAAGAGATTGCAGAGGGGGTTGTGGGGACAGATACTCAAGGATTTATTGACACCCTGTATTCTCCTTCTGAAGAAATGGTGTGATCCATTTAGGCTGCAGAGGAGGCCCGAAGGCTAGGTGCTTGGCCCAAGGAGTCGGATTCCTGGAAAAGTTGCCAGTCTGATCAAACTCCAGAAAGGGGACCAGAGGAGAGACCGCCTGGATATCATGCCACTCCCAGCCCAATGAAGTCACCCCATGAGCCAGAGTGGAGGAGGGGGACAGCTTTGGGATCTGGACATTCCCGGGACTGGAACCTGTTGCCCCCATCACTAAGCCAATCCTTAACCGGGCTCCCTGAGCAGTTTGAACAGATGGAAGTGGGAAGTTACGCACCCCTCTCCCAACCTCCTCAAGTGAGATGGATCTTAGTGCAACCTACATTCACCTTCCCCAATCCAGGACCTGGCAGAGGAATCAGCGGGGTGCAGGCACCTCTCTACCTGGCCAGGGACAAAACAAGGAGCGGATCAGTGCAGCATGGCCATCCCACAACTGGGAGACATCAGACACAACTGGCATGGGTAATTCAACCCCCCCCGCTGGCCCCCCTCACCAGCCTGTCTTGTTGCTACCTCCTGCTGAATGTATACCCCAGGCTGGCGATTCTATCCTGGCCAGGGGTGGGTACAGTGCCAGTGGTATCCAGCATCATCTGCTCCAATTTTCCAGGGATCCCCATGGCCCCAATATGGCCCACCGATCCCAGCACTGCAGGGGGGGCTAATCCAACAGCCAGCTGGAGTTCCCCCCCTCTCTGCAGTCCAACAAGCAGCTCAGCCACTGGCCCCTCTCCCTCAGCAGGCTGCCGTCCAGCAACCAGCAGCAGCTCTGCCATAGGTTCCAGCTCAGCTGCCTGTCGCCGGGCCCAATCCACCTGTGAGGCCAACGCCACCCCGCTTCAGAGCAACCTTTGATGGTACACCTGTCAAACTGGCTTACTTCCTTAGCAGGGTCTGAGCTCATCTATATCAGTATGGAGACCAATATGAATCAGATCAGGACTTGGTATCGGCGATTTCTGACAGTATGAATGAACGGAAGGCTTCTGAATGGATAGCCCAGCTGCACAATGAGGGTGCTGTGGAACTAAATGATGCCGATGGGTTTGTTGTGCTGCTCTGGGCCAGATTTGAAGACCCAGACCAAATCAATGAAAATGAAGCCACAATAAAGGTGATGAAGCAAGGTAATTGACCCATAAAAGATTTGGTATGGGACTTTAGACAGGTCGCAGGGAACCTGGCTGGACTGCATACTCCTACACTATTTTAAAGAGGCCATTGATCAAGAAGTCAGAACAGCCTGTGGGGTCCAGGGGGTGCCTGAGCGACTGCACGACTGGTACACCATGTCCATAGCTCTGGACAGAGAAATTCACCCCCACCGCAAAACCCCAGCAGAGAAGCCTCCTCGGAGAACTTAAACTAGACAGTCCCTTTCAAAGCCTGCTGAAGTCTCCCCCACCTCAACTGGCAGGGGTGATTAAATGTTATTGGTGTGGACAAATGGGGCATCGAGCTTCTGAGTCCCTGGCCCCTGCCCCAGTTCCACAACAACGTCTGGCCATGACTGCCCGAGGCAGAAGGGCTCCAAGGAAATCCCCAGACACCAGTTGATTTGCCAGACAAGCCGTAGAGGTTCCCCTCCCCACTGAAGAGAGCGAGGAACCTCTGGCCAAAGAAGGCCCTCCTGACAAGGCTAGCAGAGAAGACGACCCAATGGTGAGTTCACCCTTCCCTCCCTTTTCAATTAAAGTGAGACTGGTGGTGCCAGAGACGGGGGAGCAAGGAGAACTGCCAGCAATAATAGATACAGGCTGTACCAGATGTTTAATTGGACTTCCAATTGTTGAACAATTGGGGATCAAAACAAGAGCCTTAAAAGCGCCCAATTAAATTTCACCAGGTGGATGGGACACTAATTGGAGGAGTCCCAGCCACCCAAATTACAGAACTGGTTAGATTATAAATTGGAAGACATCATGAACTTATATGATTTATAGTAACCCCAAAGATGTCAGAATCTGTCATACTGGGCCTGGTTTGGCTGGACAAATGGGCCCCCACCATTAAATGGGAAGATGGATACTGGAAAATCATAATGGGTGTTGGCCCCCTGCCCCCTGTCCCTCCTCCCAAGGAACAGCCTACCCATAAAGGCCAGCTGCCAGAAACGGGAGCCGCTGGTTCAGACAGGCCTCCAGGTGAACCCCAGATTCCTAAGGTATATACAGACTTAGCCGAAGTGTTTAGCGAGGAGGAATATAACATCCTCCGCCCTCATCGGGCCAAAGATTGTGCCATCGAATTAGAACCGGGAGCCAAGTTGCCAAACCCCAGGTTGTACTCTATGACGCCTGCTGAAATGACCGAGCTGAGGAAGTACATATTGTTTAAAGCAGCGGTCACCAACTGGTGGTCCATGGACCACTGGTGGCCCGTGAGAAAATGTTGGTGATCCGCAGAAAAATTATTTGCATTTTTTAATATTGCACTAAATCATGGGTCCTCAAACTACGGCCCCTGGGCCCGATACGTGCAATGAACATTTGTATTGCTGCAGGGAGTCTCCCCCTTTGGGGTCTTTTTGTGTGGGTTGGAGGGGGGCAGAAATTCTGACTCTGGGTCTGCTTCGGCCTCCTGGTCAGGGCTTTGGGCGAAGGCTGGAGGGAAGCGCCACTGGTGGTGAAGAGCCAGAGGGCCTTGTTCCAGTGGGACTGCATCATGGCCTGGAACTGGCTGACCATCTCAGCCCGCTGAGCCTCCAGGTGCCGGTACCTGGCCTTGCACTCCCGCAGGTCTTCCCTCTGCTTGGAAAGCTTATGCTTGTAGTCCTCAGTGAGGTGCTTCTGCTGAGCCTACTTCTCAGTCAGATCCAATTTGAACTGAGCCAGCTGTTTTGCCAACTCTTTCTCGTGGTGGCTGCTTAGCTCCAACAACTGCTTCCTGTTGGGGTCCTAAGGAGCCTGGGCAGATAGGCGAGGAGTGGCTGGGAGGGGAGGGGCGAATAGAGGCTGGCGAGGTGCCCCTCAACGTGAGTGACATCGAGTTGGCCATGCCCACCCAGTCACATGACCACCTAGCCATGCCCACCCAACTGGTCATTAGGCAGATCATATTAGTGGTCTGCGGGATTTTAAATTATGAATTTAGTGGTCCCTGATGTCTGAAAGGTTGGGGGCCCCTGGTTTAAAGAAAAGAAAGATGGGGGGCTCAAATTATGTGTTGACTTTAGGGGTGTGAACGCCATTTGCATACAAAACACCTACCCCCTGCCCCTAATGAAGGACTTGCTGAACCACTTGTCAAAAGGCAAGGTCTTCACCAAGCTAGATCTAAGAGAAGCCTATTACCGAGTCCGCATAAAGGAGGGAGACGAATGGAAGACTGCTTTTAACTGCCCCCTGGGCAGTTTCCAATTCCGGGTCATGCCTTTTGGACTCCAAGGGGCCCCCCGCAGTCTTTTTTTTTTTAATTGAAAAAGTTTTTCAAATACAAATTTTTCCCCCCTTCCCCCCCCCTCCTCCCTAACCCCCCTCCCCCCTCCCCTCCCCCCGTGGCTTCTCCAAAATAAAACCCAAATTAATAACAGATTATATAATACTTTACCATCCTTTTTACTCCACCCCCCATATGCTGACCCTTTCTTTCTAACAATATTATTATCCCCCATATATCCCTCTTATACTATACATTTCAAAACAACATTCAGCTGTAAAATTATATAATAAATCCTAATTAAGCAATTTCAACTCATAATCTATCCATTTCCTCCTCCCCCATGCATATATCTCTTAATTCAAATCTTTTACGTATATTAATATAACATCCCTTTTCCTAAACTAAACAATCAGTAAGCTAACCTATCTCCACCCACTTTCCTACAGGTCTTCCATACATAATATTTTCGATATTTTTGTTCTTCTGCCCACACCACTAAAAAATATTTCCATATATAAATGAAATTCTCAAATGACTTTAAGCTTGTAATCCATATGATATCTTCTGTGATGTCTTTCAACTGGATTGTTAATTCCATCACCCATGTTAGGGTAACGTCAAGTTTTAATTCCAACAGTATGTTCAGTATCTTCAATTACCATCTGCCCCCATCAATAGTATTTTCATATAGCAAGAAAACCACCCGAGTGACTTTATATTTATATTCCATATAATGTCTTTTGTAATGTCTTTCATCTAGATTATTCATTCCAACCACCGTGTTAGGGTAACAACCAGATCTTCTGCATGCCCCAATCCCATAATTCTCTTGCCTTGTAGCTCAGCATAAACGTAATCCATTTGTCAAAGAGTCCAAAATAGAAAGTTCCAATCCACTCAATTTAAGGCCATCTTCCACATCCCAAAAATACAGCACTGCAGAGATCTGTCACTCTCCTCAAGATAATATAAACCAATACTTTGCCTCAACTATATTTTCATGTATTCAATCGTCTCTTAAGTAACTGGCATTACACTGTTGTTTAGTCTAAATTTTTTTTATTTTTGTAGGACCTGTTTCTTCTTTTCTTAAATTTTTGTGGCTTAAATCTCCATCCTGGTTTCCTTTCTATGAGTTGTATATCAACTGTTTGATTTCCATGCTGGTCTGTAGCTTGATAAGTCATCTCATTAGAATCCAAAGCCGCCTCTCTTGTATTTATAGGTAATCCAACTATAACCTCTGAAGGAGAATCCAGAAGCGGCTCGTCCACAAAGGCCTCTGTAACTTGTTGTTTTTCCGTTATTTATTTATTTATTTATTTATTTATTTATTTATTTATTTATTTATTTATTTAAAATTTATATACTGCCCTTCTCCCTGAGGACTCAGGGCGGTGTACAGCCAGAATTAAAAAACATAAAATACAAATATTAAAAACAATTAAAATATATATAAATTTGGCCCAAAATTAAAAATACAAACCAATTAAAACATTTAAAATTTCTTCTTAAGCCAGCCTGGCTTGCTGGAAAAAGTGGGTTTTAAGGGCACGGCGGAAGGCACTAAGGTCTTGGATTCTCCTTATCTCTGGGGGCAACTGATTCCAGAGGGTAGGTGCCCCCACAGAGAAGGCCCTCCCCCTGGGGGTCACCAGCCTACATTGATTGGCTGATGGCACCCTGAGGAGGCCCTCTCTGGGGAGCGCACGGGACGATGGGAGGTCGTCGGTAGCAGCAGGCGGTCTTGAAGATAGCTAGGCCCGATGCCATGGAGCGCTTATAGGTGATAACCAGCACCTTGAAGCGCACCCGGAAGACCACTGGGAGCCAGTGCAGCTCGCGCAGGAGCGGTGTTACATGGGAGCGCCATGCTGCTCCCATCACTACCCGCGCTGCTGCATTCTGGACCAGTTGGAGCCTCCAGGTGCTCTTCAAGGGGAGCCCCATGTAGAGAGCGTTGCAGTAGTCAAGGCGAGAGGTGATGAGGGCATGAGTGACTGTGCACAGGGAATCCCGATCAAGAAAGGGCTGCAACTGGCAAATCAGGCGAACCTGACAAAAGGTCCCCCTGGTTACAGCTGTCAGATGTTCCTCCAAGGACAGCTGCATATCCAGGAGGACTCCCAGATTGCGAGCCCTTTCTGTGGGGGCCAAAGACTCGCCCCCAATAGTCAGTGATGGAGTCAACTGACTATATCGGGATGCCGGGAGCCACAGCCACTCAGTTACCTCCACCACCATCTGCTTAGCCTGAATTTCAATCTCTTGTTGATTTTGCTTTTCTTTATTCCCCTTGTGTGTTATACATGAAGATGTTGAACCCATTTTAAAAACCTTATAGTAAAATTCTTCCGCTTTTTCAACAGTATTTAGTTGATATCTTTCTCCTTGATATCTCAATATTATACCAACTGGAACATCCCACCTGAATGCCCCAATCCCATAGTTCTCTTGCCTTATAGCTCAGCATAAACGTAATCCATTTGTCAAAGAATCCAAAATAGAAAATTCCAATCCACTCAATTTAAGGCCATCTTTCAGATCCCAAGAATACAGCACTGCAGAGATCTGTCATTCTCCTCAAGATAATATAAACCAATACTTTGCCCCAATTATATTTCTATGTATTCAATCAGCTCTTAAGTAACTGGCATTACACTGTTGTTTGGTCTAAATTTTTTTATTTTTGTAGGACCTGCTTCTTCTTTTCTTAACTTTTTGTGAGTTAGATCTCCATCCTGGTTTCCTTTCTATGAGTTGTATATCAACTCTTTGGTTTCCATGCTGGTCTATAGCTTGATAAGTCATCACATTAGAATCCAAAGCCGCCTCTCTTGTATTTATAAGTAATCCAACTGTAGCCTCTGAAGGAGAATCCAGAAGCGGCTCATCCACAAAAGCCTCTGTAGCTTGTTGTTTTTCCATTACCTCCACCTCTGTCTGCTTAGCCTGAATTTCAATTTCTTGTTGATTTTGCTTTTCTTTATTCCCCTTGTGTATTATACGTGGAGATGTTAGACCCATTTTAAAAACCTTATAGTAAAATTCTTCCGCTTTTTCAACAGTATTTAGTTGATATCTTTCTCCTTGATATCTCAATATTATACCAACTGGAACATCCCACCTGAATGAGATGTTTTGTTTCTTTAGTTCAGTCACCAAAAATCCAAAATCCTTTCTATCTTTTAACATCTTGGGCGGTAGCTCTTTAAATATCCAGATCTTCCTTCCATACATTTCAAGAGTGGAGTTGAAAGACTTTTGCACAATATCATTTCTTATTTCTTTATCAGTAAAGTAGATCACCACATCTCTAGGCAGCTGCCTTTGCTTTGCCACCCAAGAATTAACTCTGTAGACCTTATCAATCTTGCAGGATACCTCTTCAGAACTAACCTTTAAAATCCCAGCCAGAACTTCAGCAGACACCTTTCTCAAATCTTCTCTTTTATTTTCCTGCATTCCCCTAATTCTGACCGCAAATTCCATGAATCTGAATTTCATTATTGTAGCTTCATTTTCAATCCTTTGTTTTATATTATCTACATTGTGAGACTTGTAGTCAGCTTCCTTTATTTTTTTAAACTCTACTTTTGAGCTTTTTTCTTGAATCATTATTAAATCATTTTCAATTCTTTGTATTTTATTGTCCAAGTTATAAATCTTATGATCAACTTCCTTCATTTTAGACTCTATTTCTAAATTAATCTCTTTATCCATCCCCATCCATCCACCCCCACGAACACGTAAGCAACTTCAAAGCTTCCTGGGGTTTGCAAATTTTTACAGACAATTCATCCCTTCCTTTGCCGAGGTTTCTCTCCCCTTGACGGAATTACTAAAAACTGGTCCATCTCCCACCAAGCCAAAACTTAGCCAACCCCTAGCTTGGACAATGGACTGTCAGAAATCCTTTGAACAATTAAAACACCTATTCACAGTGGAGCTGATCCTCGAGCACCCTGACCCAAATAAACCATTTGTAGTCCAGGCTGATGCTAGTGATGTGGCGGTGGCGGCTATTCTACTGCAAAGGAACGCCCAAAACGAACTAATGCCGTGTGCTTATGTATCGAAAATGTTAATGGACACGGAGCGCAGATGGGCGGTATGGGAGAAGGAGGCTTTTGCGGTGCGATGGGCTCTCCTATCCTGGAGACACTTCCTAGAGGGGGTTAAGGAGCCTTTCAAAGTGTGGACTGACCACAAAAACCTCAAGGCGCTGAAGTCCCCTCAGAAGCTTTCCCCCAAGCAGGTTCGCTGGGCTCAGTATTTCAAACACTTTAACTTCAACCTGAAATACATTCCGGGGGGGTGGTTTTTTCTGAGCAGCAACAGGTTTATATACTGTTATCATCGCTAGATGAGAGCTACGACGACGTAGTAACATCATTTGACGTTCTCACACAGCAGGAACTAACTTTGGCCAATGTAACCTCATGACTACTAGAGGAGGCCAGAAGGAGAGAAGAAAGAAAACAACTAAGGGAAGAACCTGAGTCGATTAATGTAAATGTAAAGGCAAATAACCATGTATATGCTGTAAAACATTGTTTTAATTGTGGCAAGAAAGGTCATACAGCCAGGTTTTGCAGAAGGCTGAAACAAAAAACCATGGTTAAAGATAAAAAACAATGTAATGTAGCTATGTCTGATAAGAAACCTGTTAACCACTGTCACTGCGTTTTTTTTATTTACCAGCTGAGCTCTCATTTCTGAACTATCAGACTTTCTGTAGCTTGCCAAGAATTCTTATCAGTAAGGTAAACTGCGCATGTCCTCCACCCACATTCCTTCTCACACTTTTCTTTCTTCTCTTGCCAAGAGACGTCCGGCTGCTGAGAAGTAGCCGATAAGAACTTTTGCAAAAATGTAACAATTAATTTTTTTAGATAGTTAGATGTTTTATTTTCTTTATAACAAATAAATGAGTTTTCTTAGAAGATATATCTTCCGGTTTGTTTTCTTAAAGTATGCTGGCAAGGAAAGGTCTCGATCCACCCCTCTTAATCAAGGTGCGATTATCCCAAAGGCAGAATGGGATTAATCAGCGCCCTGACACCTGGTAGCAGAGGGAGGTTGAAATTATGGCTTTTTCCTTGCTTGTTACTTTAATAAGACCTCTAGGCTAATTAGACAGATGATTTTTTTTTTGCGACTGAGGAACGCTAATTAATTGTCTGCTAAGATGCCAAAAAAGAAGTAAAACAAATACAGAATGCATTTTGCTGAAGATATAGATATCTCTGCTCTCTCTAATGAAGAAACGAAAAGAATTCTACAAAGGCTTCAGGAGGAAAATAACAGAAGAGCTGCTTTTGAAGGCGAAGCACTACGAATGAGGTCAGTAACGCCCCCTTCTAATTATGCAAGCTTTCAAACTGTCTCCCCAGAACCTTCTGAATTTGTAACGCTTGGTGCAGAGCCAGTTTTTTCACAAACGGCAAAGCTTTTTTCCTCCCACGCAGAGAGAGAAACAATTCATTATTCTCCTCGAAGCTCTCAGCTCGCCCTGGATGAGCAAGCTATAAGAAACTATCATGACCAGATAGAAATTTTTGAACAGAAGCTATCTCAGACAAAAATGGATTTATTTATGCTTGAGCAAGATAAGGGAGAATCTCGTGACATCAAAATCTCTAAAAGTGCCATTTTGGCTCCTTCTTCTTCGGAGCCAAAGACACACCCCCTGGTGGATTTTGTGTCAAGCCAATCAGAACAGACAGCTGTGCACACGTCACATGTCTTACATAATCACTCCTATTTTAAGATTACAAGTGCCACATATGCAGAGAGATCATCTGAGCTGCCCAAAACTAAAGGTCCAGCACCATCTGCTGGCGAAAGTAATTTACTAAAGAAAGCTGAAAGGCATCGCAGCCTACATGAACATTTTGAACTATTACAGCAGACTTTAGCAAACATGTCCTTAATTCATTCAGATATTCAGGCTGCAATGCAACAAGTGTCTCCACAGGCCCAAACTTCAGCACCCCCTGGTGGTGCTGGTGTCCTTTTAGATGGAACACAACAAAGCTTAATGCAGCAAAGGCAAATGACTGCGTCTCCAGCAGGCCATGTTAATATTGCAGCTCAAGCACAAATGGCAGCTGGAACACAGCAGATTCCAGTGCAGCAACCGCAGCCACAAGCACATGCACAAATGCCTCCAGGACCATTTGTTGGTCCACAACAAGCACAGCAAATACCACAGGTATTTTTACCGGCACAGCCAGCATACCAAATGCATGTTCCTCACCAGGCATTTTCTGTTGCTCCACTAACTGGTGAGTCAAAATTAAAGATGCCAGGACAGAATTATAAGGCCTGGGTCAGTGAGATTGGATTGTTACTTCGCAGAGAAGGCACTCACTGTATGATTTTTAATCGTCCTGCTCAGCCATGGTCTCCTGCAATAAGAGACTTAGAGACTAAAGCTTGCACAACATTATTGATGTCCATGGATACTGAACTGCAGGTTACCTTTTTGCCTGATGCAACAGCCCAACAAATTTGGGCCCAATTGGAAAATTGCTACAGGCCTGTTTCAATTGAATCTTCATGTTTGCTCATGTTTGAGTTCCGTGGTTCGAGATTGAAACCTGGTGAACGAATTGGAGGACATTTGACCAAACTGAAAGGACTGAGAAAAGAATTGAGAGAAAGAGGCTATAACATTGAAGATATTCAAATGATCAGCATTATTATTAACTCATTGAATTATGAATGGAAAGATGCCATTACAAAGATTAACCAAGTTCCTATTGCTCAACGCACAGTGGACAATGAATGCAGACTTTTAATTGAAGAAGAAGCACTTATGTTAGCTACTCCACACTTGAGAGGACCACCCACATCAAGAGCAGCAGCTAGGTGCCCCTTCCGAGGAAGGACCTACGCTCCAAGGATGCCAAGATGCTACATCTGTAACCGTATGGGACATGCCACCCGGGATTGTCCCCAACGAGTTCCAGCTCCCGTCACGTACCAGCCCAGAGGAACAGACTCCAGAGGCAGAGGCAGAGGCAGAAGACAAGGTCGTCGTGGTCCCCGGCATGATCCACAAGGTCCACTCGCCACATTGGCTTTAACCAATGATCCACAACCTCAACCAGAGTACGACAGACGACTCCTGTCGACTTTGGACAGTGGTGCAGCATTGCATGTTACCTACAGAAAGGAACTTTTTACAGAGATGCACGAGCCTGAACCTGAACTATGTGAACTTTATTCTTTTTCCAATCATCCTTGTCAGGTCAAAGGAAAAGGAACTGTTTATGTTGAAGAGCTCGATGCATTCATTCCTGATGTTTATTACATACCAACAGCAACCAGTAACTTGCTTAGTCAGAGTCACTTGTCTAGAGCATTAAAGTTCCAGGTTCACCACCTTGAAAATGCAAGTTACATAGTTAAAGATGGAGATATTGTTGCTGGAACCATATTAATTGGTGGTGTCTATTACTTAAAGCCAAAGCCTAAACCGCAAACATAGGCAAGTATACAAACTCCAAAAAGGGAGAGCACAGGCCCAGAGAGAGATGCTCCAGAGAGAGATCCTGTTGCCGCTACAAAGGCTCCTAAAGCCAACAAAAAGAAAATTGGTAAACAGGTTGCTCAGAGCAAGCCTGAGGTTCCTCATAAAACTGTTAATGTTGAAAATTCACTAACTGGTAAACCTTTGCATTCTAGGTGTATCCATAAATGGCATAGAAGATTGGGGCATGCCAGTTTCCGTGTTCTTAGGAAGATGCCGGAGTTCGCAAAAGGTTTGGATCTAAAGGGGTGTAAGGTGTTTTTGGATTGTGCTGTCTGCAAAAAGGCCAAATCTAAAGCAGCAGCCATTCCCAAACGCACTACACGCCTGTCAACATGCATTTTTGATTTGGTTCACACTGATATAGTTGGTCCTTTTCCGCCATCATTTGGTGGTAGAAAATATTTTCTAACAATTGTTGATAATTACTCTAGATATGGATATGTATATCCTATGAAAGAAAAATCAGAGACTTTTCAGATCTTTAAAGACTTTGCAGCCCTTGTTTCTACCCAACACCAAGTTTGCATCGACAGAATCCAGAGTGATCGTGGTGCTGAATTCATGTCTCAGCGTTTCCAGGACTGGATGCGTAAGAACGGAATTCTTCATCAGACGTTGGCTCCTTACACACCGGCTCACAACGGAGTCGTAGAACAACCACAAGAGGTACTGCAAACCATGATGCGTTGTCTCCTAGAAGACGCCAACCTTGGTATGATATACTGGGGTGAAGCTATAAAATATGCAAATTACATTGTCAACCGTACTTGGAGCAGTGTAATAAATCAGACTCCTTTCTTCATGTTGTATGGCTACAAGCCCGATCTTAAAAACATCCATATTTTTGGTTCATATGCTATGGTGAACATTCCCTTAGCTCAAAGAAGAAAAGGAGGTCCAGCAGCAAAGAGACTGAGATTTATGGGTATTGATGATAACTCAAAATGGAGCAAATTTATTGACTCTAAACATGTAATTGTGATTTCCCAATATGCTAATTTTGAGGAAGATGTTGACTGGTCCAGGATACATTCCAATGATCCTGGAGTTTATTTTCCTAGAGATGATACTGCTGATGCCACGCAGATTGATGATCAAGATTCCACTGGTTCTTCTCAACCCGATGTTCCGTCTTCGCAAGCCGCGGATGCTGATGCTAGCGACGAATGTGAGGACGAGGACGAAGCAGGAGAAGACTGGACTGTTGTTCCGAGACGTTCCAAGAGGGCCACAAAGGGAATCCCTCCACAACGATATTCTTGGCAACTGACAAAAACACCCTTGCCTTTGATTTGGAATGTTACACTTCCACCTGATAATTTCACACAAATCAAGCAGCTTCCTGATTCAGAGCAAGACAAATGGTATGAAGCAATGCAGGTTGAAATGAACAGTCTAAAGAAACTTAAAGTGTTTACACCTGCAAAACCTCCAGCAAACAAAAAGGTCATTGGCACTCGATGGGTCTACAGAATCAAAAAGAAGCCAAATTGTGAGTCATTGTACAAGGCCAGACTTGTAGCTCAGGGTTTTGCTCAACGTTATCCTGAGGACTACACAAATACCTATTCACCGACAGTTCGGACTGAAAGTGTAAAAATTGCTTTAGCAACTGCCACTATCCTTGGTTTAGAAGTTTTCCAGTTTGATGTTGACACGGCTTATCTGCATGCAGACCTAGATGAAGAGATCTACGTGAGAAGTCCTCCAGGATTCCGACAGCAAGAAGGGGATACCTGGTTCCTAAACAAAAGTCTTTATGGTCTGAAACAGTCTGGTTTAATGTGGTACTTATGTCTTACTGACAAACTAAATTCAATGGGCTTTATTAAGTCTGAAACTGATGAATGCGTGTTTACAAAAAGGTCTGATAATATGTATGAGATAGTTCTTATTTGTGTTGATGATATTGTTTATATTGGTCCAAATAAGCAAATGAGTGAAATTTTTGCCAAAGCTTTGCAGAGATACTTCACATTGAAATCATTGTGTCATATTAGCACTTATTTAGGTGTTCATATTGACAAAACACAGAAGGGGTTTAGTCTTTCACAAGAGGATAAAATTGAACAAATTTTGCATCATTGCAACATGAAGGATGCTAACACAACAAAGACACCCATGCAAACAGATTTTCACAACTTGACACATGAAGCAAGTCCTGAATTCGAGGATCAAACACTTTATCGTTCAGTTATTGGGTCACTGTTGTACATTAGTAGTTGGACCAGACCCGACATTGCACTTAGTGTTAATCTCTTGTCTCGACACATAGGTAAGGCAAAACAGTTTCATTGGACATGTATTAAGAAATTATTGAGATACCTAAAATACACTAAACATTTGAAGTTATTATTAGAACCAACACATACTGATTATGCAGAATTAAGTTGTTATGCAGATTCTGATTGGGCAAGTGATAAGAAATCACGTAAAAGTACTTCAGGTTATATGATGTTTTTAAATGGATGTCCTGTTTATTGGCAAGTACGTAAACAGAATTTTGTTTCTTGTTCATCTACTGAAGCTGAATATGCTTGTGTTTCAGATGCATGTAATTCTCTAATTTGGTTGATGCTTTGGTCACAGATATCTGGACATGTCCGATCTGACCGATCACCGTGATGGAAGACAATGAATCGGTGGTTTATATTTCTGAATCACATTTCACAGGTTCTAGGTCCAGACACATTGACATCCGTTATCAAAACATAAAACATTTAGTGAAAAAAGGTTTTGTTAAAATGCAGTATGTATCTACACATGATCAAATTGCTGATATGCTCAACAAACCACTTCCAGCAGCTCAACACAAGTATCTGCATAAGAAGATGTGCCTTATTTGATGATGTACCTGATATTCGCTCAACTGGCAAAAGAAGGGGATTGTCACTGTGTTTTTTTATTTACCAGCTGAGCTCTCATTTCTGGACTATCAGACTTTCCATAGCTTGCCAGGAATTCTTATCAGTAAGCTAAACTGCACATGTCCTCCACCCACATTCCTTCTCACACTTTTCTTTCTTCTCTTGCCAAGAGACGTCCGGCTGCTGAGAAGTAGCCGATAAGAACTTTTGCAAAAATGTAACAATTAATTTTTTTAGATAGTTAGATGTTTTATTTTCTTTATAACAAATAAATGAGTTTTCTTAGAAGATATATCTTCCGGTTTGTTTTCTTAAAGTATGCTGGCAAGGAAAGGTCTCGATCCACCCCTCTTAATCAAGGTGCGATTATCCCAAAGGCAGAATGGGATTAATCAGCGCCCTGACAACCCAACGATTCGTGGGTTATTGATAGCGGGGCATCGTTATGCATTGTCAGAACACAAAACTATTTTGTGAAAATGTTGCCTAGTAGTAATAAGGTTTCTTTAGCAAATGGGTGGAAGCTAAAGGCATGTGGTGAGGGAATGGCAATATGTCCATATGTAAAAGAAAAAATGCATATGTTATATGTTCCAAATGTAAACTTTAATTTGATTTTGGTTAGAGTATTGGTTAAGCTAGGATATACAGTAACGTTTAGAACCAATGATTGTTTAATTGAAAAAGGTGAAACCAAGATTATTGGAAAACTGAAAGATGGTTTATATGTATTATCTAGTAACCATGTTACAAATGTTGTATACTCAAATGTCAAACCACATGATGAATGTGTTCACTTGCTTCACAGATGTATGGGGCATATCAGTTTTAAGAAGTTACAGAAAACTGTAAAATTAGTTGATGGGTTGAAGCTGAAACCATGTAACCAGTATTTAAATTGCAATATTTGTAATCAGCAGAAAAGTAGAACAATCCCTGCTAATAGGTTTGATGGGTTTAAAACGATGAGACCACTGAAAGTGGTATTTGCTGATTTAATAGGGCCAATGAAGGCTAGTTTAGGGGGTGCTTGCTATGTTCTCAGTATAGTTGACCATTATTCCAGGTATGGTTTTTGCTACCTATTGAAGACTAAGGTAGATACTTTTCGGTATTTTGTTCAATGGATTAAGTTTGTGGAGAGAAAAACAAATCCAAAAATAGTTACCATTGTAACTGACAATGGTACTGAGTTTGTAAACACAAGGTTTAAATCAATGTTAGATAATGCTGGGATAAAGCATAAATGTTCAGCTCCATATAGACCACAACGTAACTCATATGTTGAAAGGAGAGGACAAACCCTACAAGCAATGATGAGATCAATGTTAGCTGATGCAGGTTTACCAGTTAATTTATGGGGAGAAGCAATTATGTGTGCAAATACACTCTTAAACAACACCATAAATACAACCACTAACCAAATTCCATATACCGTATGGCATGGAAGGAAGCCGGATTTGAGCTGCATTTGGATCACCTGCATGGGTACATATTTCAGCACAGTTAAGGCATAAGGGCCAGAGTAGGGCACAACAATTAATATTTGTTGGTTATAATTCAAACCACAGGTCCTACAGATTTTGGGTAAAAGGAACAGCAACTGTAGTTAACAGTGCAAATGCCAGGTTTATGGAGCATGTAGGGTGGAATAAATTAGGTACTGAAAATGAGGTTATCATTGAAACTCAGACTGAAGCTACCAATGAAATGCCAGAGATCCAGAGTGAAGAGGCAGAGAAAGACGTAGTACAGGAAGAAGTAAAGGTGGAGAGGCAATCTGTAAGTCCTGAACTCCCAAGAAGGTCGAGTAGAGTAACAAGACCACCTGATAGGTATCAGGCAACTACAGTCTATCAAGCAAATAAAGTCCCTACTACATTTAATGAGTTGACCATGTTTCCACCTGAAGACCAGAAAGTGTGGAGAGGTGCAATGACTAAAGAACTACAATCTTTGCAGAATTTGAAAGTGTATGAGTCTGTAACAATTCCAAAAGGGAAAACTATACTCGGTAGTAAGTGGATATATAAATTAAAGACTGGGATAGATGGGATACCAATATATAAAGCTAGGCTAGTAGCTCAAGGATTTAATCAGTCTCCTAATGATTACAATGAAGTATTCGCTCCAAGCTTAAAAGCCATTACATTAAGAGCAGCGTTGGTATGGGCAGCTAGAAATAAATATATAGTTAACCATTTAGATGTAGAGACCGCATATCTGCATGCACCATTACAGCATGACATTTATTTAAAGAAACCCTCCGGATTTGAGGAAAATGGCAAGGCTGACTGTTGGTTGTTAAAGAAAAGTCTGTATGGGTTAAAACAGTCACGTTATGAATGGAACTAGTGCATTGTAAAAACATTGAAGAATATTGGATTTAAAGCAGGATTAGCAGATCCATGTTTATTTAAAATGGAAAGGGATGGTATAGTATCATTATTACTTCTTTTTACGGACAATATAGCTCTGATTACAAAGAATGAGCAAGAGGCCAACAGGATTGTTGATGAATTAAAAGCTCATGTCAGGATAAAAATCTAGGGGAGATACAGCAATACCTAGGTGTAAGGATCAAAAAAAACTAGGGGAGGATTTAAATTATCCCAAACTGATAAAATTAATAATCTATTAAAACAGTTCAGAATGGAATTGTGTAAACCATCAAAGACACCTATGGTTCAAGATTATTGCAACACTGATGTGCAAAGTCCGTTGTTTGATAAAGGGATATACCAATCGTTGATTGGCAGTTTATCATACATTAGCAATTGGTCTAGACCCGATATTTCTTATAGCGGGAACCAAATAGCTAGATTCAACACGGAATCTACAGAAAGACACTGGCAAGGAGCAAAACGTATTCTTAGGTATCTGAAATATACCATGCATCATGCATTATATCTACAACCATCAGAAGAATTGCATGTAACCACTTATGCAGATGCTAGTTTTGCAACAGATGTGAATACAAGAAAATCAACCTCAGGAATCACTGTATTTCTGGGAAAATCTTTGATATGGTGGCGTTCAATAAGACAGAAGCATTTAAGTATGTCTACAATGGAAGCAGAGTTTTCTTGTTTATCTTTGTTATGTACGGATTTGATCAGTATTAAGCAGCTGATGCTAGATTTAGGAATAGATATACAAGATCCTATAATAGTATACGAAGATAATCAGACAGCGATAAAAATGGCGACAAATATAGCTGTAAAGACTAGAACAAAACATACAGATCTTCGGTATCTCAATGTAAGAGAATGTATAATGAACAAGATGATAGAACTTGTATATTGTGCATCAGAAGACAATGTGGCTGATCATTTCACAAAAGCACAGGGAAGTAGGAAACATATAGATACATGTGAACAGTATGGTTTAAGATTGTAAATATATTAGTCTACCCAAAGGGGAGAATGTTTGATGCTTATCTTACGGTTGGGTAGATAATATGTAGAAAACTATGTTCTGTAACTTTAACTGCTACAAGATGACTAATTGGCTGTGCTAAGCAGACATAAAAGAAGGCAGAAAGTTCATTCACTTCTGCTCCTGCTACTAGAAGGTTGAACTGCTGAAAGGAACCGTGTCTGTGTTACTGAAGAGAAATGGAATTGTAAGCAAACTATGTTTTTTGTGTTGAACCGTGATTATTTGAAGAAGTGTTATCTTTGTTTTGAGAAGCCAAGTTTGTTATTTTTACTACAAGTAAAGACTGTTTATTTTTCTATCAACGTTCAGAGTCTGTGAGTATCTGTGTGTTTTGCTAAGCAACGTATCTATTCGCTGTCTGGTCCGTTGCACCACTTTGCAGAGGGCAGTTTTACCCTCAACAGACTACCCTCGGCTAAGAAGCTGGCAAAACTTTTCGTGAAGCCTATCTACAGACTACATGGGTTTCCAAAGAGAATAATATCAGATCGTGGGGTCCAGTTTACTGCTAAATTCTGGAAGGAGTTCCTGCGGTCCATTGGGTCGTCCCAGGGGCTTAGCTCAGCTTTCCACCCATCGACTAACGGATCCATTGAAAAATTGAACGCAATGGTGGAACAATACATTAGATGTTATGTAAATTATCAACAAGAAAACTGGGTGGAGTTATTACCGTTCGCAGAAGTGCCTTATAATAATGCAGTACACAGTAGTACTGGGTTGACTCCTTTTCAAATAACTATGGGCATGGATTTTGTGCCGATGCCTGAGTTGCCTAGAGAGCCACCCACTTCCATGTCCCTAACAGAATGGATGACCTCATTAAAAAAGGGTTGGGAGAATACTAAGAAAGCTTTAGCTGAATCAGGGGAAAAATATAAGGCCCAGGCTGACAAACGCCGGTCTCTCCAACCACCTTTCCGAATAGGGGATAAGGTGTATTTGTCAACCAAGTACCTAAGATTGAGGTTACCTAGCAAGACGTTTGGACCCAAATTCATAGGTCCCTTCCCTATAGTGAAAGTGATTAGCCCAGTGACTGTCCAACTTAGCCTCCCTCGCATATCAGGGAAAGTGCACCCAGTTTTTCACAGTAGCTTATTGAAACCAGCAAGAGGATCTAACTTAAGGCCCTTACCAGCTGCTTCCCCACCTCCTTTGGTAGTACAAGGGGAGACACATTATGAAGTTAAGAAGATCCTTGACTCTAGACTATACCGGGGTCAGTTACAGTATTTGGTACACTGGAAAGGGTACCCGTTGTCTGAAGCTACTTGGGTGAAAAGTTGGGATGTGAATGCTGATACTCTAGTAAAGCAATTTCATGATAAATTCCCTGAGAAACCAAAGGGTCCTCCTGGAGGGGGGAGAGGGGGTTAAGAGGTTATGTACATTGTTGTTGACGTACCTGCTTCCCAGCTGCGTGACAACAGCCCTGCCTGTGCTGCTAGAGGCAACAGCCTGGTTGGCGGTAGAGTTCCCCAGGCTTATGGTACTGGGGGACTTCAACCTGCCGTCACTTGGTGAATCCTCAGATGTGGCTCAGGATTTCATGGCTTCCATGACAACCATGGACCTGACCCAAGTAGTTCAGGGTCCGACCCATGAGGGGGGGGGGACACACTCAACCTGGTGTTTCTCTCGGGGCAGTGGAGACAGGATCTGGAATTAAGGGGTATAGAGGTTTTTGCCTTGTCGTGGTCAGATCATTTCCTGTTGAGGTTGGACTTTAAGACGCCACTCCTCCATCGCAGGGAGGCGGAGCTGATTAAGTGGTTCCACCCCAGATGCCTAATGGACCCTGAAGGGTTTCAGAAGGAGCTTGGGGAGATACCTGACTCCCTTGTCCACAGTCCAGCTGAGACCCTAGTGACTGCCTGGAATAGGGCAGCGTCTGGGGCATTGGACCGGATTGTGCCTTTGCTGCCTCTCAATGGCAGTGGATCCAGGAAAGCTCCCTGGTTTACTGAGGAGCTCTGGGAGATGAAGCGCCAGAAGAGACGCCTAGAGCGATGCTGAAGGACCAATAAATCCGAATCTGACTGAACACTCTTGAGAGCCTTTATTAGGACTTATTTAGTGGCGATACGGGTGGCAAAGTGGTCCCATTTTTCCGCATTTATTGCATCCGCTGATTCTTGCCCAGCCGCCCTATTTAGGGTGACTCCCTCCCTCCTTAATGCAGGGGGAGCGGAGGAGCCCTTGCAGGGTAGAGCTGAGGAGTTTGTGCAGTTTCTGTTGGATAAAGTCGCTCATATTCGGATGGACCTGGACTCTGATTGGGCAATACCGACCGAGATGATGGGGGCAGGTCTTAGTCCTATTGTGTGGGAGGAGTTTGAGCCAGTGACTCCTGAGGAAGTGGACAAGGCTGTAGGTGCAATGAGTTCCTCCACTTGTTTGTTGGACCCGTGCCCCTCCTGGCTGGTTTCGGCCAGCAGGGAGGTGACACGAGGCTGGCTCCAGGCTTTAGTTAACACGTCCTTGAGGGAGGGGTCCTTCCCGCAACCATTAAAGGAAGCGGTTGTAAGGCCCCTCCTCAAGAAGCCTTCCCTGGACCCAGCAGAATTAAAGAACTTTCGTCCAGTCTCCAACCTACCCTTTGTGGGAAAGGTTGTAGAGAAAGTGGTGGCACTTCAGCTCCTGCGGTCATTGGATGAAACAGATTATCTGGACTCTTTTCAGTCTGGCTTCAGGCCTGGCTACAGCACGGAAACTGCCTTGGTCATGCTGATGGATGATTTCTGGCGAGCCCGAGATGGGGGTCATTCCTCTATCTTGGTGCTACTTGACCTCTCAGCAGCTTTCAATACCATTGACCATGGTATCCTTCTGGGACGACTAAGGGAGTTGGGAGTGGGAGGCACCGTGTTGCGGTGGTTCTCCTCCTATCTCTCTGGTCGGTAACAGTCGGTGTTGGTGGGAGGACAGAGGTTGACCCCTAGGCCCCATGTTTGCGGGGTGCCTCAGGGCTCGGTCCTCTCCCCTCCTATTTAACATCTACATGAAGCCGCTGGGTGAGATCATCTGATGATACGGGGTGAGATATCAGCAATATGCTGATGATACCCAGCTGTATATCTCTACCCCGCGTCAATTCAGTGATGCAGTGGATGTGATGTGCCGGTGCCTGGAGGCTGTGAGAGTCTGGATGGGAGTCAACAGGCTCAGACTTAACCCAGACAAGACCAAATGGCTGTGGGTATTGCCTCCTAAAGACTATGTTGCTTGTCCATCCTTGGTTGGGGGGGGGGAGAAATTGTCCCCCTCAGAATGGGCTCGCAATCTGGGTGTCCTCCTAGACTCACAGCTAATATTGGAACAACATCTGACAGCTGTGGCTAGGGGGACCTTTGCACAGGTTCGCCTGGTGCACCAATTGCGACCCTACTTGGATCAGGAGGCTCTCCTCGCAGTCCCTCATGCCCTTGTCTCCTCCCAGTTGGATTATTGCAACATGCTCTACATGGGGCTACCCTTGAAAAGTGTTCGAGGCTACAGTTGGTCCAGAATGCAGCCGCGCGAGCTATTGTGGGTGCACCTAGATACACCCACATTACACCAATTCTCTGCGAGCTGCACTGGCTCCCTATCGGTCTCCGGACACAATTCAAGGTGTTGGTTATTACCTTTAAAGCCCTACATGGTTCAGGGCCAGGCTATCTTCGAGACCACCTTCTACCGCATAGCTCCCAGCGACCGGTAAGAACCCACAGAGCTGGTCTCCTCCAGGTTCCGTCAGCTAAACAATGTCGGTTGGCGGGCGCGTGGGGGAGGGCCTTCTGTGTGGCTGCCCCGACTCTCTGGAACCAATTACCTCCTGAGGTCTGGACCGCCCCCACCCTATTGGCCTTCTGGAAAGCAGTGAAGACCTGGCTTTTCTGGCAGGCCTGGGGCCGTTGATCTCGCTATGGCGATCTTGCAAGACCCAGCTATGGAATGGAGTATATGGGTTTTTAATGTTTTCTTTTAAAAACTTTTTACGGGATATTGTTCGCATTGTTTTTTGCTGTAAGCCGCCCAGAGTCCCTATGGAGTTGGGCGGCATAGAAATGCGACTAATAAATAAATAAATAAATAAATAAATGTACAAGGTGTTAACCCCTTCTTTTGTGTTTTGTCTGTTTTATTTTTCAGGGTGTGTTTTTTTCTGCAGGGAGGGACACCTGTCAGCTTTGGAAGCCATATTAGGCCGGAAGCTTCCATGCTGCCACCTTCTCATGTGTGGGAAAGTAGGAGGGGGGATTTAGTAGAGGGGTTGTCTTTAGACATAGTAGCATTCTTCCTGTTTGTCAAGGTCAGGCCGATCCTGCATCTGGAGGAGTGGTTGGAGTGCTGTCTCGAGATGGGATGGATGGTGATTGGAGCATGTGATCGACTAAGGAGTGAGGGGCTGGATATGGGGTTTTGATTTACTGAGGGAAAACCTGGACCTCTCAGATTCGGGTTTTCCCAGATGTGCCAGTTTACCTATTCTTGTAAATAGAACTTTGAAAAATGCTTGCTTCAGAGTTTTTACTTGGAGTTGGGGGGGTTCTGGAATGCTGACATCTGGGCCAGGTGTTTTGTTGTTTTGTTGTTTTTTGATTGCCCTGCTAGTTCTGTCATTGTTATCCCCTTTCAGCATAGATTTCATTGCTTCTGGGACCTTAGGTAAGTTGGCTTTTTCCAGATATTGTAATATTTTCTCTTCTGGAAGAGAAGAGAATATCATCATCATCATCATATAGTTTCCTATAAAAGTCCTGGATAATATACTTTTTTTCCTCAATTTGGTAACGTAGAGTTCCATCTTTGTCTTGCAGTTTACTTACCCATTTTTTCTCTTTCTTCTTTTTCAATTTGTAAGCGAGCCATCTCCCTGGTTTGTTTGCATTCTCAAAAAAGTTTTGTCTTGTTCTTTTTATATGTTGTGCCAGGTCTTCTTTTTCAAGAATATTCATTTTATGTTTAATTAGCTCCATTTGCTGTTTTAATTTTTTTTTGTGGAAAAAAGAAAAAGGGGGGGAACGATTGTTAAAGAGCAATTGAATGGTAAAATTTGATTTGAGTGGTGGTGAATAAATTAAAGGGATTGATATATAAGAACTGGTGGTATAAGGTAAATATAGAATATTGACTAAGAAAATTGTGGTTACAAATTGAAAACAAAAGGAGGGAAATCAAAAAAAGCGGGGAGGGAAATATAGACAATTATACATTTATATATACATATATACATATCTGTCTTCTCAAGTTTTCACGGGTGTGTGTGTATGTAAAAAGTTAAAATCTTGGGTGTTTTCCCACATCATTAAAAGTCTGTTAGTTGAAATACTTAAAATCCTGGCTAAAATCCCAGTTTAAAATCCTCCAAAATCCCAACAAAACACTTTGTAAGGTCTTTTGAAACTCTGGCTAAAATCCTAACCAACACTTTAAAAGTTTTCTTTTTGACAACGTTTCGACAAGCTCTCTAACTTGTCATCATTGGGCCCCTACTTTCAGTTTAGAAGCTGTGGGTATGTTGCGAGATTGGAGTTGTCGCTTTTCTATGTTCGCTGCTGCTGACGTATGCTGGTTAGCCTGCAACTCTGTGTCCTGATTGGAGAGCAGCAGTTTTTTCTCCTGCTTCATTATCCTAGCTGCAGCCTGACTGCGTGTTAAAGGCCCAGCTTTCTCTGGTTCCTTATTACTAACTGTCAATTGCAAAGAAGGAAGGATTCTGGTAGGCATCACAACACTGCTGATTGTGCATGATACGGTGCAGATGATAGCTAGCAATAGGGAGAGAGAGAGAACCGAGCCAGAAGATAGGCTGAGATCTCAACAGGCAATCAGCAGTGTTGTGATGCCTACCAGAATCCTTCCTTCTTTGCAATTGACAGTTAGTAATAAGGAACCAGAGAAAGCTGGGCCTTTAACACGCAGTCAGGCTGCAGCTAGGATAATGAAGCAGGAGAAAAAACTGCTGCTCTCCAATCAGGACACAGAGTTGCAGGCTAACCAGCATACGTCAGCAGCAGCGAACATAGAAAAGCGACAACTCCAATCTCGCAACATACCCACAGCTTCTAAACTGAAAGTAGGGGCCCGATGATGACAAGTTAGAGAGCTTGTCGAAACGTTGCCAAAAAGAAAACTTTTAAAGTGTTGGTTAGGATTTTAGCCAGAGTTTCAAAAGACCTTACAAAGTGTTTTGTTGGGATTTTGGAGGATTTTAAACTGGGATTTTAGCCAGGATTTTAAGTATTTCAACTAACAGACTTTTAATGATGTGGGAAAACACCCAAGATTTTAACTTTTTACATATATACATATAGATATACATAGATAAACATATATAAATACAATTGAGATATATATATTGAATACTACTAGTAATCAAAAGTAAATAAGAGTGATATTAGTCAAATTAAGTTTACAAGAAATTAAACAATTAAATTAGAAAGCAGTAAGCATAGAAGAATGTTTTAAATCAAATAGAATACTTTACTTTTATGATACTGTGGAAGAACTTTACTGGAAACTTAACAATGTCAACCACAGCAACAGTAACCAAAACCGGAAAAAAGCCTATCTCTAACCCAACATCCATGGCTTCTCCTACAACTCAACGGTCAATTGAAAATATGATAGGGAAGGAAAAAGATAAAACAGAGCTGACAATGAATAGTATGCAAAATATGCTCCAAATGATTCAAGAGACATTGATGAAGTCACAAGAAAGAATGGCGGATAATCAAGAAGAGGCCAGAAAACACCATCAAGAAATCAAAAATGAGATAGGAGAAGTAAAGGAAGATTTAAAAAATATGAAGGAAAAGATGGAAAATATACAACAATCGTGGAAAATGAGCAAAAAGTTAAAAAAATAGAAACCGAGGTAGACCAATTAGACCTTATGCTAGAAATGGCGGAGCAGAAAGTATTACAATCAAACAAGGAATTGTCGGACTCAATCATATTCTTGGAAATGGAGAAAGCCTCATATTTTCTACGTTTTCAGAATGTCGTGGACGAGAAATGAAGACCTGGGGGAAAAAATGGTCGAAATAATAGCAGAGTTAACACAGAGAGATAAGTCGGAGATAAAAGACACCATAGATGAAATCTACCAAGTGCACAACAATTACATAAGAAGACATCGTTTAGCAAGAGAAGTGCACATAAGATTTATAAAAAAAACAGTAAGAGATGAAATCTACAAAAAATCAAGAGAAGAGACCGTAACATATAAAGGGAAAGAGATTATCATTCTAAAACAAGTCCCATGTAGAATTCGAGAGCAAAGGCAACAGTACCAATTCCTAACATCACACCTTATAAAATACAAACTAATGTTTAGATGGATTATCCCCTAAGGTATTCTCATCACATGGCAGGATAGGAAATTAAGGTGGATTCAGTAGAAAAAGCTCAAGAATTCTATAAAAACTACCTTGAAGAAGAACAAGAAAGTAAAGATGAATCAGAGAGTAAAAGTCAAGAGGATGATCAACAAGAGGAGCTGGAAAGAGAGAGAGAGATAAGAAAAACTCAAGAAAAAGAATGAGAAGAAAGAGAAGGAGCAAGAGGAAAAGTAAAAAGGGAGACAAGAAACACCAGGAAACAAATACAGTAGGGGATGGAAGAGACATTATCTTTATTCTCCGTGAATACTAATGGTGTAAATGCACAGAAAAAGAGAACACAAATATTTACAAAATTGAAAAAAATTAGAGATAGATGTGATTTGCCTGCAAGAGGTACATATAAAAAAAAGATTCCAAAAATTATTAGAAAACAAGAAATTAGGAAGATTATATGTATCATTATCACAACAGAAAAGAAGAGGAATTGCAGTGTATGTAGAAGAGAGAATAAATTCAAAATTTGTTTATGCAGATGATGAGGGTAGAACTTTGATGATAAAATTAGATGCAGAACATAAACAAATTTTATTAGTAGTGGTATATGCCACAAACAAAAACCAACAGGAATATTTCAAAAAATTACATGACAGAATAATAGAACAAGGACTAGAAAACGCATGTATAGTAGGCGATTACAATGCCATAGTTGATAGCAAAAAAGATTACTACAGTAACAAAAAAAAATAAATAAAAAAAGAAGGAAATATTACCTAAAGAATTCTTCAACATGATATCAGAATTAGGTGTCAGCGTTCCAGGAAAACCCCAACTCCAAGTAAAGACACGGAAGCAAGCATTTTCTAAAGTTCTATTTGCTAGAATAGGTAACCTGGCACATCTGGGAAAACCCGAATCTGAAAAGCCTGGGTTTTCCTTCAGTAAGTCAAAGCTCCCAAAACCATCCCCTTTTCCACCCAGTCGGTCACATGCTCCAATCAACATCTGTTGCATCCTGATCCAGCCCCCTGACCACTCCTTCTCCAGATGCTGGATCGCCCTGACCTTGACCAACAGGAAGAATGCTATTATGTCTACTAACCCCCTCTCCTAAATCTCCCCTCCAACTTTCCAAACACATAAGAAGGTGGCAGCATTGGAGCTTCCGGCCTAATATGGCTTCCAAAGGTGACAGGCATCCCCCCTTGCAAAAAGAACCACCTCCTCTAGGCAAAACACAAAAGAAGGGGTTAACAACTAGCACCAATCCCCTTAACCCCCTGTCCCCCCCCCGGGGGGGACCTTTCGGTTTCTCAGGAAATTTATTGTGAAACTGTTTCATGAGCGCATCAGCCCAACTCTTAACTCAAGTAGCTTCAGCCAAAGGGTAGCCTTTCCAATGCACCAAATATTGTAAGTGACCCCTGTAGAGTCTAGAGTCCAGGATTTTTTTCACCTCATAATGAGTCTCCCCTTGCACTACCAAAGGAGGGGGTGGAGCAGCTGGCAAGGGTCTCAGGTTAGATTCTCTGACCGGTCTCAATAAGCTACTGTGTAAAACGGGGTGTACTTTCCCTAATATGCGAGGGAGTCTAAGTTGGACAGTCACTGGGTTAATAACTTTCACTATAGGGAAGGGACCTATAAATTTGGGTCCAAACTTCTTGCTGGGTACCCTCAATCTTAGGTACTTGGTTGACAAATACACCTTATTGCCTATTGGGAACGGTGGTTGGAGAGACCGGTGTTTGTCGGCCTGGGCCTTATATCGTTCTGTTGACTCTGCTAAAGCTTTTTTTCTGTTCTCCCAACCCTTTTTCAATGAGGTCATCCACTCCGTTAGAGACATAGAAGTAGGCGGCTCTCTAGGCAACTCAGGCATCGGCACAAAATCCATGCCTGTAGTTATCTGAAAAGGAGTCAACCCAGTACTGCTGTGTACTGCATTATTGTAAGCCACTTCTGCGAACGGTAGCAAGTCCTCCCAGTTCTCTTGTTGATAATTTACATAACACCTAATGTATTACTCCACCACTGAGTTCAATTTTTCAGCTGATCTGTTAGTCGACGGGAGAAAAGCTGAGCTAAGTCCCTGGGACGACCCAAAGGATCGCAGAAACTCCCTTCAGAACTTAGCTGTAAACTGGACCCCGCGGTTCGATATTATTCTCCTTGGGACTCCATGTAGCCTGTAGATGAGTTTCACAAACAGCTTCGTCAGTTTCTTGGCTGAGGGTAGTCCGCTGCAGGCAGTGAAGTGTGCTTGTTTGGAGAATAAATCAATGACAGTCCAAATAACCTGGTTACACCCACTATCAGGGAACTCAACTATGAAGTCCATTGCAATCTCCTCGCAGGGCTTGGTGGGTTCAGCCACAGCCTGGAGAAGTCCAGGGGGCTTCCCTGGTCGGGATTTCATGGTGGCACAGGTGGCGCAGCTCCTCACATAGTCTTCCACATCAGCTTTCATCTTTGGCCACCAGAATTGTCTCCTAGTCAAATGGAGGGTTTTTAAAAATCCAAAGTGGCCCCCTAGTCGAGAATCATGACTTCTCTTTAGCACCAGGAGCTGCAGGCTTAGGGGCATGTAAAGTTTACTCCCCTTCCATGCGAACCCGTCTCTTAGGGTTAGGTCCGCCTGGTTTTCCTTGAACCAGGAATCAGTGGAGAGTGCCGCTTTTAGCTCCGCTGTCAACTTGTCTTCGGGGAGGTTGGAACCCTGGCATGTTTGCGCTCTGGTGTGGGCTTGGGTGGTTGTCTGAGTCTCCGAGATCATGGCGTGAACTATCTCTTCCCGTCGGCTGTCAAACTGGGGCTTACGGGAGAGAGCGTCAGCCAGAAGGTTTTTACCCCCTGGGATGTATTTCAGGTTAAAGTTAAAGCATTTGAAATATTGAGCCCAACAAACCTGCTTGGGAGAAAGTTTCCTTGGGGTCTTCAGTGCCTCGAGATTCTTGTAGTCAGTCCAAACGTCAAAAGGCTCATCAACCCCCTCTGTTGTGGCCCGCCAGCGGCCTGTGTGGATTGTGGCTGATCCTGACAACGAGGAGGCTGGTGTGGTGTCACGCCAGCAGCCTGTGCAGCCGGGGCTCGAGTCGGACAGTGAGGAGGCTGAAGAAGATGTGGTGCCAGAGGCAGAGATTCAGCCAGGGCCTTCAGATCCTCCAGAGGCTCCTTCAAGTGAAGAGAGTGAAGTGGAGAAGCCTCTTCTCAATGCACAAGCACGCAGAGCAGGAGTAGTTACTCAGAAGGAGGTCTCCTCGAGAGTAAGGCTTGGGGCTAATTGGCCACTCCCTTAGCCTATTTAAGTTTGCACACAGCTGGCAAACGTGTTCTGTCCCCTCCCACGAGTGGCCTTGCAAAGGCTCAAATAGCCCGGCAGTAACAAACACAGGCTAGAGAGACTGAAGCTGGCCCTTTAATAAATAGTTCTCTTCCAAAGCATATATCAGTCCAATAGTTACCGGGCAATGTTCCAAAGGTCTTGGCAGATGGCCAGCAGGCTAATGCAGGAATGCAGACTCTTGTCAAGAAACTCCAAACTAACAGTTGTAAATCCACTGCATTTAAAACGCCAACAAATTGTTCACCTTATACTTTCTAGGGTGTGGCCCTACGTCTCCTGACCACACCTCTTGGGACGTGGCAATAGCTGTTCTCTACGATGTCTCCTACGTCTCTCTCTTGCATCCTCATTGTTCCCGGCCTCTGTTTCCTCCTCAATTTGGCTGGGGTCCAGAGGCATGTCAGCAACTGTCAGTTCTTGCTGACTCACCAGTGAAGACGGCCCCTCCGGCACATAGCTCGTGACAGCTTCCTCCTCCTCCTCCGTATCATCCTCCGACTCAGCATGCGAAGATAAATCAGCCTCCGGGGCCGGGGTCACAACACGTTGCAGGAAACAACGTGTGTTCGTCCGGTCGTTTGTTGAGCATTTGAGAGTGAATTTTCCTTGCAAACCTGGTTTCTGGGCTAATTGTCAACTATTGTAAGCCTTTATCTAATCTTTGGAATATCTGGCAGGCTGTTAAGGACATTTTTAGTAATAGCCTGCATTTGAGAAAGACTGTGTTTGTAATAAATGGAGTTGTTCAGAGTTTTGTGGGTGCTACATTTCTTGGGTTCCGTAGCTGGGGCAGAACACCCTCCAGGAAGTGTCTCCAGTATAGGAGAGCCCATCGCACCGCAAATGCCTCTTTCTCCCATACCGCCCATCTGCGCTCAGTGTCCGTTAACTTCCTTGATACATAAGCACATGGTAAGGGTTGTTCCTCTATCCTAGTCCTGTTAGATCTCTCAGCGGCTTTTGATACCATCAACCATGGTATCATGCTGTGCCGGTTGGAGGGGTTGGGGGTAAGGGGCACTGTCTTATGGTGGTTCTCCTCCTATCTCTCTGACCGGTCGCAGTTGGTGTTGGCAGGAGGGCAGAGGTCGACCCCGAGATGCCTTGTTTGTGGGGTGCCACAGGGGTCGGTCCTCTCACCCCTCCTGTTCAACATTTATGTGAAGCCGCTGGGTGAGATCATCTGTGGTTTTGGGGTGGAGTTCCATCAGTACGCTGATGATACTCAGCTGTACATCTCCACCCCAGGCCATCCCAATGATGCCCTTGAAGTGATGTCCCGGTGCCTGGAGGCCGTGCGGGTCTGGATGGGGAGAAATAGGCTCTGACTCAACCCTTCCAAGACCGAGTGGCTGTGGCTTCCGGTGTCCCGATATAGCCAGCTGGTGCCATTGCTGGCTATTGGGGGCGAGTTACTGGCCCCCACGGACAGGGCTCGCAACTTGGGTGTCCTCCTGGACGCACGGCTGTCTTTAGAAGAGCATATGACGGCCGTGGCCAGGGGGGCTTTTTATCAGGTTCACCTGATTCGCCAGTTGTGTCCCTTTCTGGATCGGGACTCCTTACGCACAGTCACTCGTCACTTCTCGCCTGGACTACTGTAATGCTCTCTACATGGGACTCCCCTTGAGGAGCACCCGGAGGCTCCAAATGGTGCAGATTGCGGCCGCGCGGGGGATTATGGGAGTGATGGGGCGCTTCCATGTGACACCTCTCCTGCACGAGCTGCATTGGCTCCCAGTGGTCTTCTGGGTGCGCTTCAAGATGTTGGTTTCCACCTTTAAAGCGCTCCATGGCTTAGGGCCTGGGTACTTACGGGACCGCCTTCTGCCACCAATAGCCTCCCACCGGCCAGTACGCTCCCACAGAGAGGGCCTCCTCAGGGTGCCGTCGGCCAGGCAATGTTGGCTGGCAACCCCCAGGAGGAGGGCCTTCTCTGTGGCAGCACCTGTCCTTTGGAACAACCTGCCCCTGGAGATACATAGGATCCCAGATCTCCGTGCTTTTTGCCGTGCCCTTAAAACTTTTTTATTTCATCAAGCTGGGCTGGCTTGACCACCCCCCCTTAGATATTTTTAGATATTTTTAATTTATAAATTGATTTTAGTTGGGGTGTTTTAAATTCTATATCGGGCCAAAACTTGTTTAATTCTTTTAAAATTAATCTTAAATTTTGTATGTGAATGTTTTTATTCTTGGACTGTTCACTGTCCAGTAGGAGAAGGGCGGTATAGAAATCAAATCAAATAAATAAATAAATAAACAAACAAATAAATAAATAAATAAATAAGATTGTTTTGGGAGTCCCTTTGCAGTAGAACAGCAGCCACCGCAATGTCACTTGCATTCGCCTGAACCACGAAGGGCTTATTTGGGTCAGGAGGCTGTAGGATTGGCTCCACCACAAATAGGCATTTTAACCGTTCAAAGGATTTTTGACAATCCATTGTCCAAGCTAGGGGCTGGCTAGGTTTTGGCTTGGTGGGAGTCGGGCCAGTTTTTAGCAATTCTGTCAAAGGGAGTGCGACCTCAGCGAAGGAAGGGATGAATTCTCTGTAAAAGTTTGCAAACCCCAGGAAGCTCTGGAGTTGCTTATGGGTGCATGGAGGCTGCCAGTCCAGCACTGGGAGAAAAATGTATTATTCCTGTAAAAAGCATAACCTGAGTAACGCCATTTTAAACACCATATTTAACCTTTATATAACCTCATTATATAACTTGGTAGTGAGGACATGAGAAAGGAAACTGTGTTGTTCCTGTGATGCTTGTTTTGCAGGATATATGATGCATACAGGACATATGATGCATATTTTTAAGGAAATAAATGTTTTGGTACATTCCGAAATGGGCCTGCCTGATTCAAAAGAGGAAAGGCCTACAAATAACGATACCAATCAACATGGTACATCTGTTTGGGGTAGTTTTGTAGGGTATTCCTAACGGGAATTTCCAGGGCGGAACATGAGAAGAGGAGCTAAATATGTTATATAAGGCCTGAAAACAATACCCTGTGGGGGTGTTTGCATTGTATTGCTGTACCTTGAAAACTGTATTTAAACCGTGTAATCGAAGTGGTCAGACGTTCTCTCTTTCATGGGAGAACCCTTTTGCAAAAGCTTGGAATATATATATATATATATATATATATATATATATATATATATATATATATATATATCTATCTATCTATCTATCTATCTATCTATATATATATATATATATATATATATATATATATATATATATATATATATATTTATATATATATATGTAATAAATCTGCTGTTTTTTCTTGTTCATGCTCTCTGTGTCACTTATTATAAGGTAATGCTGATTTTCTGCATTTAACAACTGCCCTCACCTTCCCTGGGTCTATTTCGATCCCCTGACTCAACACTCTGTATCCCAGGTAGTCTAAGGCCTCCTTATGGAACTCGCATTTGGACAACTTTGCATAAAGTTTGGCTGCTAGGAGCTTTTTCAGCACTTGTCTGACCAATTTGACGTGGTCTTCCATATTTTCGCTGAATATAAGAATGTCATCAAGATAAACAATATGAGGGGGGAGGAGGTTACGTTCTTCCTCACTGAAAGCTTTGGCTAAGTCTGCATACACTTTAGGGATCTGGTGTTTGCCTGGAGGCCTGTCTGGACAAGTTGCTGCTGTCTCTGGCCATTGGTCATTCTGGGTAGGTTGCTGTTTGGGTTGAGGGGCAGGGGGTGATGGGACAACCCCTATTCTGATTTTTCGGTATCCATCTTCCCATGTGATGGTGGGGGCCCATTTGTCCAGCCAAGCCAGGCCCAGTATGACAGATTCTGACATTTTTGGGGTTACTATAAATCGTATAAGTTCATGATGTTTCCTCATCTCTAATTTAATCAGTTCAGTAATATGGGTTGCAGGGACTCCCCCAATTAACGTTCCATCCACCTGGTGAAATTTAATTGGGTGCTTTAAGGCTGTTGTCTTGATCCCCAATTGTTCCACGACTTTAAGCCTGATTAAACATCTGGTGCAGCCAGTATCTATTATTGCTGGCAGTTCTGCTTGTTTCCCTGTGTCTGTCAGCACCAGTTTTACTTTAATTGAGAAGGGAGGGATGGGTGCACTCACCATCGGGTCTTCATCTCCGCTAGCCATGCCGGGAGGGGCTTCTTTAACTGGAGGGTCATCCCTCTCTTCAGTGGGGAGGGGAATTTCCATGGCTTGTCTGGCAAATCGGCTGGTGTCTGGGGCTTTCCTTGGAGCCCTCCTGCCTCCTGCAGCTGTGGCAGGTCGTTGTTGTGGCACTGGGGCAGAGGCCAGGCACTCAGAATCTTGATGTCCTGTTTGTCCATACTGATAGCACTTAATCGCCCCCGCCTCCGGTTGAGGGGGAGGTGAAATTTGTAGCCTTTGAAATAGGCCTTCTAGATAACGCTCTCTGAGGCAGCTGCTTTGCTGGGGTTTGGCTGTGGGGGTGGACTTCTCTGTCTAGTGCAATGGATATGGTATACCAGTCGTGGAGACGCTCAGGCACCCCCCAGATCCCACAGGCTTTTCTGACTTCTGGGTCAATAGCTTCTTTAAAGTAGTGTAGGAGTATGCGGTCAGGCCAATGGCCCAGATTCCCTGCCACTCGTCTAAAGTCTTTTATAGGTCAATTGCCTTGCTTCATGATCTTTAGCGTGGCTTCGCTTTCATTTACGCGGTCTGGGTCATCAAATTGGGAACAGAGCAGTGTGATAAATCCATCGGCATCATTCAGTTCTGCAGCGCCCTCGTTGTGCAGCTGGGCTATCCATTCAGAGGCCTCCCCCTCATTCATCCCATCTGAAATTGCTGACACTAAGTCCCATTCTGATTGGTATAGGTCCCCATACTGATCCACGTGAGCCCAGACCCTGCTGAGGAAGTAAGCTAATTTGGCTGGTGTCCCGTCAAAGGTTGCTCTGAAACAGGGTGGCATTGGCCTCGCAGGTGGAGGGGCCCCGGCCCCGGCTGGTTGGTCTAGAACTTGCTGCGGGGCTGCTCCTGGTTGCTGCATTCCAACAGGCTGCTGTAAAACTTGCTGGGCTGGAAAGGGGGGGGGTAGCGTTGTCGGCTGCTGGGGGAGGGGGCCCGGCTGCTGAGATGCTTGTTGTCCTGGAGGGGGGGGCAGTCCAACCGGCTGCTGGATTAGCCGGTGTGGGATACCACTGGCACTGGCACTGGACCCATCCCTGGCCAGGATAAAACCCCCATCCGGCCGGTATGCTCTCCGCAGGAGGTAGAGAGAAGGCAGGCTGATGAGGGGCCCCAAACAGGGGGTTTTGCCTACCGTATGCCGGCTGTGCCTGGTGTTCCACTGCTGCAGGATGGCCATGCTGTGCCGATCCTCCCGTTGTGCTCCTGGTCTGGTGGGGGCAGGCCTCCGTTCTACTAACCCCCCCTCCATGTCCCGGACCAGGGAAAGTGAATGTAGGTTGTGCCATCTCACATCAAGGGGTTGGGAAGAGGGTGCGTAACTCCCCACTTCCATCCACTCAAACCACTCAGGGAGTCCAGTTAAGGACTGGCTCCACATTGGGTGCGGCCAGTCCCAGGAGTCGCCGGATCCCACAGCAGTCCCCATTCTCCAGTCTTGCTCACTGGGCGACTTCAATTCCCCTCCTGGAGCTGGGTCGGACTGGCAACTCTTCCAGGACTCTGACGCCTTGAGTTGAGCCCCGAGCTGAAAGGCTTCCTCTGCAGCCTCTATGGCCCATCCCATTTCTTCAGAGGGAGAAAGCAAGGGGTCAGTAATTCCTTGAGCACCCCTCCCCTGGCAGCCCCTTCTCCGCTCTCTCTTTTCTCCTCCATCTTCACTGAGTCTTCGCACCACCCAGGGTTTAGGAAGATGCTGGGGCTCAGCACCCCCGACAGCCCCCTTACGGGGTGCCGTTAGGCTTTAAGGAGATTCGGGTTAATGTCAGCGTTCCAGGAAAACCCCAACTCCAAGTAAAGACACGGAAGCAAGCATTTTCCAAAGTTCTATTTACTAGAATAGGTAACTTGGCACATCTGGGAAAACCCGAATTTGAAAAGCCCGGGTTTTCCTTCAGTAAGTCAAAGCTCCCAAAACCATCCCCTTTTCCACCCAGTCGGTCACATGCTCCAATCAACATCTGTTCCATCCCGATCCAGCCCCCTGACCACTCCTTCTCCAGATGCTGGATCGCCCTGACCTTGACCAACAGGAAGAATGCTATTATGTCTACTAACCCTGTTATGTATTGATACTTTTGAGCGGGAGTTTCAAACCTGCCTACGTTTCTGATTGGCTGACAGTCCCTCCAGGATTGTATATAAGGAGGGCTGCAGCCTCTGAGTTTTTGCTGAAGTCTCACTGTATATTAAAGAGCTGTTGTCACTTGCTTGCTTGTGCCTCTCGTTATTCCCGAACCACTTCATTGGCGACGAAGGTGCGATAGAGGCTACAAGAAGCCGACCAGTGAGACCACGAGCTTCAGCTAGGCGACGAGGCGAACCACAGGAGGCATACCGAACATGTCTGCCTACGTTCCGCCCAAGGCTTTTGATCCGACCCGCGAAAAATGGGTCTCGTACCTAACTAGGTTCGAATGCTCGCTTGAAGCCAGCGACATGCAAGGCCTCTCCGCTAATCGAAAGAGAGCCCTCTTCCTAAGCCACTGCGGACCGGACGTGTTCGAGATGGCCGAGTCACTGTGTGAGCCAACGCCGGTTCAAAACGTCTCCTGGGACACCCTGATGGCAACTCTCCGGGCTCACTACGCTCCCGTCCCCTCCAAGTTCGTGCAACGATACCAACTCAGACAGCGCGTTCAACGAGAGGGAGAACCGGTCAGCGCGTACATGGCCAGCCTGAGAAAAGCCGCAACCCATTGCGACTATAGAGACTTGGACGATGCGTTGCTTGAGCAACTTATCTGTGGTGTTCGGGACATTAGGCTGCAACGGCGCCTGCTCGCCAAGCCTGATTTGACGCTTGCTGGAGCCCTAGACGAGGCCAGGGCCCATGAACCCTCCACAAAAGCCGCAGAAATGCTACAGCGTCCGCTGACCAGCGAAGACAGCCCCAAGTCTGCCCCGGTGCACAGAGAAGACGCGGGATCCAGCTCGGAGTCCGAGTCGGATGAGGACGTCTTCCGAACTGAGCACCAGAGAAAAGACACTGGCAGCCCCCGGCGAAGCTGTCCCAGCTGTGGTGGGCACCATGATAGACTGTCCTGCAAATACAGAGAGGCTATTTGCAGGCGTTGCGAGAAAAAAGGGCACTTGGCGCGAGTCTGTAGAGCCATTCTGCCCAGAAAACACCAACCACGTGAGCGCCGCAGCCAACCGGAATCGACGCGCCAGAAGCAGCCAACGAGAGAAGGCGGCGCGGAAAAACGGCGTGAATTTGAACCGCGAGATGGCTGCAGCATACACATAGACCAGGCCAGCACAGCGATCGAGGACAAAGTCAGCACGGTGGTCGAAATCAACGGCAAGCCATGCTCGATGGAGATCGACACCGGATCAGCTCTCTCATAATGTCATGGGCGATTCTAAAGACCCTCCTGCCATTGTTCCGGAAGGACCAACTCTCCAAGCAGAGACTGCGCATCCTAGACTACCAGGGGAAACGAGTCCCCCTCGAAGGCATGGGCACGTTCCGAGTCACCTACGGAGACTACGAAAGAGACCTGCCACTGACCATCGTCACGAAGCAGCTTCCTAGCCTTCTGGGCATGGGGTGGTTCCGAGCCCTCGGCATGGGTTTCACCGGCGTCCACCTGATGTCCAAGTCAACACTTAAGGACAGTCTCCTGACTGAGTTCCAGGACGTCTTCGGGGACACGTTGGGCAAGTATGTGGGGACCCCTATTTCACTAAACTTAGACCCCAACGTAGCCCAAATAAGACTTAAAGCCAGACGGGTGCCGTTCGCATTGAAACCGAAGATCGATGCGGAACTGGACAAATTAATTAAACAAGGGGTGTTGGTTCCCATTGACCATGCAAAGTGGGAAACCCCTATAGTGACCCCAGTAAAGTCCGACGGCTCAATAAGAATTTGCGCCGACTACAAGTGCACGATCAACAAGGCTTTGCAGCCGAGCGCCTATCCGGTGCCGATCGTGCATCATCTACTACACTCCCTGGGGCCCGGAAAAATCTTTGCCAAATTAGACCTGGCCCAGGCCTATCAGCAATTACCAGTTGACGACGCCATGGCAGAGGCGCAAACAATTGTAACTCATAGGGGTGCATTCAAATGCACCAGGCTCCAGTTTGGGGTGAGCGTCGCACCCGGCCTATTTCAAAGCACCATGGAGCGCCTCCTACAAGGGCTCCCAGGAGTGGTGCCCTATTTCGATGACGTTCTAGTCAGCGCTCAGGACGAACGTCAGCTAGGGGACAGAGTAAGGAACGTCCTTTCTAGATTTAGAGAAGCGGGACTCAAGCTTAAAAAGAATAAATGCATGATTGCTGTCCCCTCCGTTGAATTTCTGGGGTACAGGGTGGACGGCACGGACATCCACCCTACCGAAAGCAAGGTGAGAGCTATTAAGAGCGCACCTGCCCCCAAGTGCAAAGCGGAGCTCCAAGCCTTCCTTGGACTGCTCAATTTTTATTCTATGTTCCTGAAGGACAAAGCCACTGTTGCAGATCCCCTACACAAGCTATTAGGGAAGAATGTACCATGGGTCTGGGGGAAACCACAGGCAGCCACTTTTGAGGCAGTGAAGAGACTTCTATCTGAAGACAGCTTCCTAATTCAGTACAACACAGCGCTGCCGCTTGTATTAGTTTGTGACGCCTCCCCCGTAGGAGTTGGTGCCATCCTAGGCCATAGACTGCCGAACGGCCTAGAGGCGCCCATTGCGTTTTACTCTCGCACCCTGTCAAGCGCAGAGCGGAACTATAGTCAGTTGGACAGAGAGGCTCTGGCTGCAATTGCAGGGGTTAAAAAGTTCCACGAATACCTCTATGGCCGACAATTCGAACTTGTGACTGACCACTGGCCCTTGCTAGGACTTTTGGCAGGTGATAGGCCAACCCCCGCTGCCCTTTCCCCTCGTTTGACCAGATGGGCCATTTTTCTGTCAGCCTACTCGTATCAGCTCGTCCATCGACCTGGCCGAACTTTGGGTCACGCGGATGCCCTCAGCCGCTGCCCCCTACCCGACCTACTTGCCAACCCAACGCCTGAAGCCTCCGTTCTTTTGCTGGACACTTTGACTTTGGGGCCTATCTCCTCTTGCGAGGTGGCGAAAGCCTCGGCTAGAGACCCAATCATTCGCACGGTTATGGGTTGGGTGCTGAAGGGGTGGCCGGTCAAAGTGGACGGGGGGTAATACCAAGGTTATGTTAACAAATGTAATGAACTGTTTATGCAAGGGGGTTGCTTGTTGTGGGGTGACAGGGTGGTAGTACCAACGAAGCTAAGAACTAGGGTCTTAGAATTGCTGCACGAAGGGCATCCGGGCATTGTCAGAATGAAAAGCTTAGCCCGTAGTTATGTCTGGTGGCCCAACATGGACCAAGTTATCACCGAGTGGGTGGGGAAGTGCAGACCATGCCAGGAGTCTCGTCCCGATCCCCCAGTAGCGCCCATCCGAGAGTGGGAGAAACCAAAAGGGCCATGGGGGAGGATCCATATTGATTTTGCCGGCCCCTTCCATGGGCAAACGTTTTTAATCGTAGTCAATGCCTTTTCGAAGTGGCTCGAAATAATCCTAATGCCCTCTACCACAGCCGAGGCAGTCATTAGAGCCCTTCACAAGCTATTTGCCACACATGGCCTACCGGATACTTTGGTATCTGACAACGGCCCTCAATTCACAGCGACCCTATTCGAGGGTTACTTGGCCGGACTGGGCATCCGCCATGCCCTATCGGCCCCGTTCCACCCGGCTTCTAACGGATTGGCCGAATGTTTTGTAAGAACGGCCAAAGAGGCACTGTCCAGACTAGATAACGGGGACTGGCAGGCCAGGATAGACCAATTCTTAGCTGTCCAGCATGCCACACCATGCACAGCCACAGGGAGAAGCCCAGCAGAGCTCCTCATGGGCAGAAAGCTTCGGTGCGTATTAGACAGGCTTCACCCTAACTACTCGCACAAAAATTTTAAGGGAGAAACCTCTGGACTAAGACAGTTTCAGGTTGGGTCCCCGGTGTTCGCTCGCAATTATGCCAGCGGACCTCTATGGGTTGCAGGAACCATAGTGGGCATAACAGGCCCAAAATCGTATACGGTAGACGTAGGAGTAGACAGACTCTGGAAGCGCCAGATAGACCAACTTAGAAAAAGGGTGGTCGGCGAAGCAAACATCAATTTAGACATCTCCGAACCTAACTACAACAACTTTCCCAAAACAGCTAACTCAAGCCCGGGTTTGCGAGAATACTTAGCTGACAAGCCCTGGTTCCAGCGCTGCCCCAGCGAGTCGCCACTCCCAGCCGGGGATAGCCACGCCCCGGACAAAATCCAGGAGGTTCCATTGGCGGAGCCGGGAGAGACTGAAAGTCCCTCCGACCAGCTCGACGCCCCACCAGACACTGAACTGCGCAGGTCAACTAGAGCGAGAACTCGTCCTAGGCACCTGCGAGATTTTGTGTGTACATATGTAAATTTCTGAATGTTAGTGCCTTCTGGGAAGGGAGGGGTGTTATGTATTGATACTTTTGAGCGGGAGTTTCAAACCTGCCTACGTTTCTGATTGGCTGACAGTCCCTCCAGGATTGTATATAAGGAGGGCTGCAGCCTCTGAGTTTTTGCTGAAGTCTCACTGTATATTAAAGAGCTGTTGTCACTTGCTTGCTTGTGCCTCTCGTTATTCCCGAACCACTTCAAACCCCCTCTCCTAAATCTCCCCTCCTACTTTCCCACACATAAGAAGGTGGCAGCATTGGAGCTTCCGGCCTAATATGGCTTCCAAAGCTGACAGGCGTCCCCCCCCCCTTGCAAAAAGAACCCAATTAAATTTCACCCTTCACTCTTTCAAAAAGAGAACACAAATATTTACAAAATTGAAAAAATTAGAGATAGATGTGATTTGCCTGCAAGAGGTACATATTAAAAAAAGATTCCAAAAATTATTAGAAAACAAGAAATTAGGAAGATTAGATGCTATATCCTGTATTTTCTCTGGGAAGTCCGGGGGGGCGGGAAGGCTGGGGTAGGAGGGGGTAGGAGGGAAGGGAAAACATGTGTAAAGAATCTGGAGAGGTTCTTGGAGTTTACGTAACTGTTTTTTTTAAAGAGGTTGTTAATTTGTAAACGTGATTGTACAATCCATATATGGAAAGATGGCAAACGGTTTATGTTTTTCTTGTAAAATGTTTTTTGTCTTGTAAAACTCTTTAATAAAAAAAAAGAAATTAAGAAGATTATACGTATCATTATCACAACAGAAAAGAAGAGGAATTGCAGTGTATGTAAAAGAGAGAATAAATTCAAAATTAGTTTATGCAGATGATGAGGGTAGAACTTTGATGATAAAATTAGATGCAGAACATAAACAAATTTTATTAGTAGTGGTATATGCCCCAAACGAAAATCAACAGGAATATTTCAAAAAATTACATGACAGAATAATAGAACAAGGACTAGAAAACGCATGTATAGTAGGCGATTACAATGCCATAGTTGATAGCAAAAAAAGATTACTACAGTAACAAGAAAAATAAAAAAGAAGGAAATATTACCTAAAGAATTCTTCAACGTGATATCAGAATTAAGTTTAAAAGACACATGGAGAGAAATTTATAAAGAAGAAAAGCAATATACATATTATTCTCACCCGCATCAATCATGGTCCAGGATTGATATGGCCTGGATGGCAGCACAATTACAATCAGAATTAGAAAAAATAGAAATAGGAATAAATGAATGGGCTGATCATAACCCAATAATTATTTACTGGAAAGGACAAAAAAGATACAAAAGATGGACGCTAAATCAAAACATATGTAAAGAGAAAGAATATAAGCAATTGTTGGAAAAAGAGCTAAAGATTTTCCTAAGTGTAAATAAAAAAGAAGACATGTCGATTCAAAATCTTTGGGATACATTAAAAGCGTATATTAGAGGGGTGATGATTGCATACATGGCAAAGAAAAGGAGAGAGAAAAGGTCCCAGCAAGAAAAACTTCAGGAAGAACTTAAAAAATTAGAAGAAGACCTACAGAAAGATCCCCAAAATAAAAAAGTAAAAGAGGAACGGAGAATAATTAAACATAAACTAAATTTAATAACCCAAGAAGAAGTGGCATTGAAAATAAAGATGGCAAAACAAAATGATTTTGAGCATGCAAATAAGGTGAGCAGATGGTTAGCTTATAAGCTAAAAAAGGAAAGAGACAAAAGAATGATACAGCATTTGAAGGATGAAGAAGGGAAAATCCAATATAAAAAAGAAGATAAGAAACGAATTATACATACATTTTTTTCTAAATTATACACACAGGAAGAGATAACAGAAGCAGAAATTAAAAATTGTATGTAAACTTACGGAGGAACAGAAAGAAGTACTAAATCGACCAATCTCTGAAACAGAATTTGGAATAGCAATAAAAAGGCAAAAAAGTAATAAAACGCCAGGACCAGATGGAATACCAGTTGAGTTATATAGGAGTATACAAGAACAGATAGGAGGATTAATGCTGGAAATATTCAACAAAGCATTAGAGCAAACAAACATACCCAAAACATGGACAGAAGCATAAATCACACTCATACATAAGGAAGGTTCAGATCAGCAATCAGTACAAAATTACAGGCCTATCTCTTTGTTAAATTCAGATTATAAAATATACATGTCAATTATAGCTGAGAGGTTAAAAACAATTTTAGATAAACATATACATTTGGATCAAAATGGTTTTCTGCCAGGTCAACAAATTAAAAACAACACACGGACCATAATAGATATATTAGAGTTTTATGAAGTGCACCCAGAGAAACAAGTTCCACTGGTTTTCTTTGATGCCCAAAAAGCCTTTGATAATTTGAATTGGAGATTTATGATACAACAATTGAAAAAAATGGAATTTGGGTCAAAATTTGAAAAAAATATTGAGAAAATATATTCAAAACAAACTGCAAGGGTAATTATAAATCAAGATATGACTGATAGATTCAAGATAACAAAAGGTGTGAGACAAGGATGCCCACTTTCCCCACTTCTCTTTATATTGTCACTGGAACCACTCTTAAAAAAATTAGAGAAGACTGAGAGATAAAAGGATTGAAGATAAAAAATGAAGAATATAAATTGCAAGCTTTTGCAGACGACATGGTTTTCATAATAGAGGAACCTTTAAAATCAGGCCCTAAACTGATCAAAAAAATAGAAGAATTTGGCGCAGTGGCTGGATTAAAAATTAATAAAAATAAATCTAAATTGCTAACTAAAAACCTTACAAAAAAACAAGAGATAGAATTAGAAAATAGTATGAATATTCAAATAACTAAAAATATAAAATACCTAGGGATTTGGCTAACTGCAAGAGGTTCCCAATCAAAAAGGACAATTATGATAAATTAATACTGCAAATTGGAAAAGATCTGGAAAATTGGAAAAATCTACAAATTTCATTGATGGGAAGAGTCGCTGCAATAAAAATGAACATCCTGCCCAAAATTCTATTCCTCTTCCAGGTTATACAGATAAGATTAGAAAAAAGCTTTTTTGATTTATTAAACAGATTGATCTCAAAATTTATATGGCAAGGGAGAAAACCTAGAATTAGATTAAAAATTTTAAAAGATACTGTTGTAGAAATAAGGAGCTGAAGCACATTCCTGGGTCAGACAGATCTGTTTATTTGCGCAAGATTCAGGGCTATGTTTGAATGTTGCAACCTGAATGAAGTTTGGTCATTATTCTATTACTTAAATATGTTTTCAAGACAAAGAGTTCCATGAGCCTTTTCCGGCTTCCATATATGGTTACATTAAAAATACATTTCACTTACATTACACTTTACTAATTATCAAACCATTACTGACTACTTAATACAATTATTTTGGCTATACATTTTCACTACTCCATGATTAAACCATTATAACCTTAACTAACCCATCACTTTATGTTTTACAACTGTTCTTTAAGTGCTGTAATGTGTAAATGCAGAAATTATGACTATACTTTTAAACAATAAATAACCTTTTGCATCCCCTGTATCCGTCCAGATGTTCACATTTCATTCTGTTAAGAAGATGTATAGAATCAGAGGGTTTGACACAGGGCCATAGGTCAAGTGATTATGGGGACATCCATGAACTAATTGCTTAGTTCTATTCACCAAACTCCACTCTTAACTTTTCTGCTGGATGACAGTTGAGCCTCATCAGAAGATATATTTGACTAATAAGGCAGTCCATCTGCCTTTAGCCAGCACGTATCCTTAAGTGAATAGATGAGCTCATTCAAAGGTTGCTTAGAGTTCACAGGACTTGATCTGACTTTATATACCTGACTTGGAATGATTATTTCTTTTATTCACCTTTTATTTTCTCTTATTTACCTTAATTCCATCTCAATACCAGGGACAGAGGAGGAGTAGCCCTTCCGGAATGGGAGATTTATTATCAAGCAGCATGCCTAACATGGTTAAAGGAATGGATGGAGTTGGGAAATAAAAGAATATTAACAATTGAAGGACACAATTTACAGGTAGGATGGCATGCATTCCTATGGGGTGAAAAACATAAAATTCATGGATATTTTAGAAGACATATAATTAGAAATGCATTATTATCAATTTGGATAAAAATAAAAAAGAAACACTATATGAAAATACCGATTTGGATTTTGCCTAATGAAACATTAATACATCCAAATTTAATAGACTGGACCAAGATAATTAGATACAGGGATATTTTAAACGATTTGGGAAAATTAAAAATGAAGCAAGAATTGGAACAGGATTTGAATAGGGAAGATAAATGGTGGACGTATTTACAAATAAGATCAAAATATATAGAAGATATAAAGACAAATGAGGTACAATTGGAGCAAAATGAATTGGATAAAATTGTATATGGGGTGGAACAGAAACTAATTAGTAAAATATATAAATTCTTATTACGGTATAAAATGGAAGAGGAAATAGTGAAAGATACTATGATTAAATGGGCAAGGAACTTCAATCACACAGTAGAATTAGAGAAGTGGGAAAAGATGTGGCAAAAAAACATGAAATTGACATTATCAACGGCATACAAGGAAAACCAGTTGAAAATGTTCCATAGATGGCATTTACCTCCAGCCAGAATAGCGAAGATGTTCCCCAGCAACTCACCGAAATGCTGGAAGTGTAAAAGTAACTATGGAACATATTACCATCTCTGGTGGACTTGCCCAGTGGCAAAGAAATTTTGGGCCAAAGTCAAAAAGTGGCTAGAGAAAATAACACAGAAACCAATAAAGGGAGAACCAGAAACATTCTTGCTAGGGATTTTCATAGTGTTCTGTTCCCGTCTCACACACGCACACAAACAGACAGCCAGGGGTTAAATAAACTGGCAGACAACCAAATTCTTTCGATAAGAGGATTGGCAGCAACCCAGTAGCTGCTTGCCAAGACTTTACTCATAAACAGAACACACACAGTTCAAGAATTGTCAAGTCCAGTCCGTAATTAAATCCAAGGCAGATAATGTTGTTTCCAAAGATGCAATGTGACTAGATAGTAGTTAGTTTTGGCCGTCACAGAGTCTGAATGGCTACCTCACCCCCTTTTATACCCTGTGGGGTGTGGTCCAGTGACTCAGCTTAATCTCTGGCATGCCTCTTCTTCTGTTGCTCGTGCTTATCTCTGCGACGCTGCCGAGGATCCAGCCAAGACTCATCTCCCTCATTACTGTCCACCTGTGGCTGCGTGGACGTGCTTGACCCCAGGCCTATCTCTTGACCTTCGGCAGACACCGAAGGCATTGCCAGAGAGGAGGGTCCTGGAGAGGGAGGCCTTGCCAACTCCTCTCCTTCACTCTCGGAGTCCTCTCCTGCCGATGACACAGGCTCAGGTAACGGAGCCACAACACATAGAAAATTACACAAAGGAAACAAAATATTTAATACTACACATACTAGCAGCAGCCCGCATAGTCTATGCGCAAAATTGGAAAAAGGAAAACCCACCAACAGAAGAAGAGTTAATTAAAAAAAAATTTAGAATGCGCAGAGATGGACAAACTGACAAAAGAACTCAAGGAGAAAGAGGATACAGAATACTATAAAATTTGGCATAGATGGTATGAGTGGTTGGAGGATAGGAAAAATGAGAAAGAGGAATAAAGGAGAGAGAAAGAAATGTTTAAATTAAGGGGGAAATTGGTAAATCATAATATAAATGACTGAAATGTAAAGATCAAGCAAAATGTAAATGAAATAAAGAATATAGATAGCAATATGGAATAAGATAAAGTTAAAATATGTATAAATAGTAAATTTTAAGAAAGGATCACTATGAAAAAGCTGTAAAAAAGAGTTTATGTATATAAATGTTGTATGTTTGTGTTTTGTTTTAATGTGTTTACAATAAAAATTAAAAAAAAAATTTGTGGTTCCTTTTGTAACTGTGCTTCGAGTCTTTCATATTCTTCTTCTAAAGTTCTTTGTTGTTGCTTCTTCCTTTTATTTTTCTTCGCTATGAATGTTGTAGCTACTCCTCTCATGTATGCTTTCGCTGTATCCCATAGGTTTTGTAGTGCCGTGTCTTCTTTCCAATTTTCTTTAAAGAAGAATCCCATTTGTTTTTCTGACATCTGCCTGAATTCTATATCTTTTAATATCGATCGATTCAGAGTCCATTTTATACTTTTCTTTCATCCTTTCCAGCTGATTCTCATTGGATTATGATCTGCCCATAGATTTGTATGCATTTCTACCTCATATACATTAGTAATTAATTCCATCCACATCCATACCATATCTATTCTAGACCAGGATTGATGTCTATTAGAATAAACTGTGTATTGGTTTTCTCCTGGGTTCCTCTCTCTCCATATATCTTGTATATTTAACTCTTCTGCCATTTTAAAGAAAGTTCTAGGTAGAATCCTTCTTACTCCTTTCCTTATTCTGTTACTTTTATAGTCCAATTTTTTGTCTGTTATAGCATTAAAGTCTCCTAGGAGACAAAGATTATCACACTCCATATCACGTATAGTATTATGTAGTTTTTTATAAAATTGTTCTTGTCCACTATTTGGTGCGTAGATTGCAACTAGGAGTACCCGCTTTTGATTTAATGTTACTTCCACAATCAGGATCCTTCCCTCTTCATCATTATATATTTGGTTGGCCTGAATTGTTTCTTTCTTTCTTTATTTATTTATTTTTCAGATTTCTATACCGCCCTTCTCCTTTCGGACTCAGGGTGGTGAATAGCCAAAATAAAACATTTGTACACAAAAGTTAAAATAGATTTAAAATAATTAAATAAAGTTTGGCCCATAATTTAAAACATTTCAATTAAAATCAATATCAAATTTTAAAACCAACCATAAAATCAGGACAGCCCGGCTAACTGAAAAAAATAGGTTTTAAGGGCCCGATGAAAATTCCGGAGGTCTGGGATCACTCGTATCTCTGGGGGTAGATTGTTCCAGAGGGTAGGTGCCACCACAGAGAAGGCTCTCCCCCTGGGGGTCGCCGGCCGACATTGTCTGGCCGACGGCACCCTGAGGAGGCCCTCTCTGTGGGAGTGAACTGGCCGGTGGGAGGCAATTGGTGGCAGAAGGCAGTCCCGTAAGTACCCCAGCCCTAAGCCATGGAGCGCTTTAAAGGTGATCACCAACACCTTGAAGCGCACCTGGAAGTCCACCGGAAGCCAATGAAGCTCGCGCAGGAGAGGAGTCACATGGGAGCGCCCCGTCGCTCCCATAATCCCCCGCGTGGCCGCATTCTGCACCAGTTGGAGCCTCCGGGTGCACCCCAAGGGGAGCCCCATGTAGAGAGCGTTACAATAGTCCAGATGAGAAGTGACGAGTGCTTGAGTGACCGTGCGTAGGGAGTCCCGATCCAGAAACACCACTCCCGTCTTCTTTTGTTGTGATAATGACACAAATAGTTTCCCCAATTTAGAATACTTCAGTAGTTTTTTTATGTTTTTCTTTTATGTGGACTTCTTGTAGTGTAGTGATATATCTAGATTCAATCTTTGTAATTTATTGAAGGTTTTCTTCCTTTTCATGGGTGAGTTCAATCCATTGATGTTTAATGATAGTATCTTAAGTTCTTCTTGCATTGTTCTATCTATATCTGGGTCTTATACTCCTGGTTGCTCTTATTTCTCTTGATTCTTTTGATCTTGCTCCATTGCTCTCTGTTAGGTCCCTTTTCTCTTTTTCATTTTCCTTTTGCTGCAGTTTCTTTTCTTCTGTAGCAACCAATCCTTGATCTCTATCTTCAATTGCTTCCCTCTCCTCCAGTTCCTCTTCAGCTTTATCCAATGAGTCCAATCTACATCTCTTTTCATGCCATGTGACCAGTATTCCTTCTGGGGTCAACCATCTGAAATTTACGTTATACTTAATCAACAATGTAGTTAAAAATTGGTACTGTTTCCGCAACTCTCTAACTCATCTTGGGACCTGTTTCAGAACTACCAGTTGTTTCCCTTTATACTGTATTGGCTCATCTCTTGTCTTGTTGAGCACTTCGTCCCTCATCAATTTCTTCACGTATCTTACATGCACTTCCTTTGGTAATTTGTGTCTCCTTGCGTAGTTCGTATGTATTCTATATGTTTCGTCAATTTCTATCAGCATCTCTTCTTTCTCTGTCCCTAATGCCTTTGCCATAATGTCCGGTAAGTCTTCTCCTTTCTCCTCTTCCATATTCAGGAATCTCAGATAATGAGTTGCTTTTTCTCTCTCTAACAATATTACTGTGGTTTCTAACTCCTTATTTGCCTGGGTTAGTCTATCGTTTATTTCATCTACTCTTTTTTTTTTTACGTTTTTTATTATATTTTTATTGTTAAAGAATAACAAAAAGGAAAAAAAAATCAATACAAAAAATCAATAGTAAGAAAAGGAAAAAAAAATTTTTTCCCCCCAACGTGCTATACAAACGGAAAGGAAGTCTTAGGAACTTGAGGTCTTCAATTCTTCCAGAAATCTCTTTGATAAGGTACTGGTGCCGATTCATCCAATCTCCCAAGTGCAAAGTCCACAAATGGTTGCCAAGTGTTCCAAAAAACATTTTCTTTATATATACCACTTCTAATTTTAATATCACAAGTCAATTTATCATTTAATGCAAATTTCCATGTTTCATTGTACCATTCTTCTAATTTTAAGTCAACATTTAATTTCCAATATCTAGCAATTATAATTCTCCCCATTATAACCAAAATCCTCACCAATTCTCTTTCTCCAGTTGTTAATGTTGTTTCATTCAATATTAATAATAATATGGTTTCCAATTTCAATTTGACCCTCTTCTTAATTATTTCAAATATTTCATTTTCTATCTTAGACCAAAAAAGTTCAACCCCATTACATTTACACCACATATGAACATATGTCCCGAGTTCCACTTTACATCTCCAACACATTTTATCCACTTTATTATCCATTTGAAAAAGTCTTATTGGGGTCAAATACCACTTCCAAATAACTTTATAATTATGTTCTTTAATCCTTATTGATAATGTCCTCATTATTCTGCTAACCCAATTCATATTCCAATTTTGATCAGAAATTTCAATACCCAGTTCTTTTACCCAATTCTCTTTCATTACCCTTTGTGAATTATTATCAGAGTTAATAATTTTATAAATTTTACTAACTAATCCCTTTGGCCCAATTTCATCTTTTATTATTCGAGATGTCAAATTTTCAAATTCCGTTTCCTTTCTGCTCTCATCGTTCCTTTCTTTGCATTTCCTATTCCATTTATTCATTTGAATTCTTTCAAACCAATTAATGTTTAATTTTCCATAAATTTCCTCTTTCCTCATTTCATTTTCTATAAATTTCAACCATTCACTAATTGTTTCCACTTCCTCTTCTATTATAATCCTCTCTCTGTTACTATTTAATTTCATTGGGCAATTCTCTTTCAGTTTACCTAAATACAATGCGTCTGGTATTATTTTTTTTGCTACTCTGTCCCAATTTTTAGTCAAACTATTTAACCAATAATTGCAAATTTAAACTTACCTTTAAAATTTTCCAAAAACCATTTGTAACCAAACTTCTTTATTTCCTTCATTTCCAAATTACCCCAAAGTTTAACATCTCCTTTTAAAATTTTTACTACTGTTTTTATATTAAATGCTCTATAATAGTTTAATAATTTTGGAATTCCTAAACCACCTTGTTTTTGGTTCTGATACCACATTTTCTTAATCAGTCTTGGTTTTTTATCCCCATTACAAAATTTATCTAATTTTTTTTGATATACTTCAATGTCCTTCTCGGTTAAAAAAATTGGAAGCATCTCGAATAAAAAGTTAAATTTAGGAAGTAACATCATTTTACATAAAGCTACTCTACCAAACCAAGATAACTTGAGTTTTTTATATTTCCCAATTTTCTCTTCAATTTCTTTTGTTACTATGTCATAATTTAGTTTCTTTAAATTTTTAATTTTAAGTGAAAGTATAATACCTAAATATCTTAAATTATCCTTTATCCTAATTCCAAATTGATTTTGTAATTTTTCTAATTTATTTTCCCTATCAATTTCCATTAATAATTCTGATTTTGCCCAATTTACTTTCAAACCAGTCATATCTTCAAATTCTTCCAAATGTATTTGAACTCTTTTTATATCATTTGTAATGTTATTTAAAATGACAAGATTGTCATCTGCATATAAATTAACTTTGACGCCTTTATAACCTATTAATTCTGAATCCTCTTCAATCAAAGTTGTTAAAATTTCCATTGCTAATAAAAATAGGGTCGGAGACAGAGGACAACCCTGTCTTGTCCCTGCTTCCAAATTTATATCTTGTGTAAATATACCATTTACCTTCACTCTTGCTGTACCCCTCTGGTACAATTTGGAAATAATATGAATAAATTTATTACCAAATCCTAATGCAGAAATCATTTCTTTTATAGTATCCCATTGTATAGAATCAAAAGCTTTAAAAATATCCAAGGCAAGAATACCTATCTTATCCCCATTATTCTCAGCAATATCAATAACATTTAATACTCTTCTAACTAAATCACACATATAACGCCCTTTAACAAAACCTACTTGATTATGGTTTATATATTTATCTATAAAATTATTCAATCTATTTGCTACAATTGCAGTAAATATCTTAGCATCTTGGTTAATCAAGGAAATGGGCCGATAGGATTCAATTTTTTCTAGATCTTTACCTGGTTTCGGGATTAAGGATATAATTGTTCTATTCCAGGACATGGGAATATCATCTCCATGTAATATCTTATTATACAATATCTGTAATTTTGGGATCAAAATTTCTTTAAACTCTTTATAAAATTCTGCTGGTAACCCATCCTCACCTGGAGATTTTCCAAGTTTTAGCTTCTGAATCACATCTTTAATTTCCTCAGAGGTAATATCCTTTTCCATTTTTTCTTTATATTTATTATCAATTTTCTTCTGACCATATTTTTCTAAGAAATTTTTTAATTTACAATTATCAATTTCTTTTTTAAGATATAATTCTTGAAAAAACTTTTTAACAATTTCACATTTCTCTAATTTTTTATAACATCTCTTACCTTTTTCATCTATTAGGACACCTATTTCTCTTTTTTCTTTTTTATCTTTCGCCATTCTTGCTAATAATTTTGAATTTTTATTACCATATTCAAAAAATTCTCTTTTTAAATAGCTTAAATTTTTTTTAACTATTTCTGTATCTTCCGCTATTTGTTTATTTTTCAATTTTTTAAGTTCCTCCCATAATTTCCTATCCTTAGTCTCTAGAAATCTATTTTCCAGTTCTTTTATCAATTTCTTCTTTTCCTCTATTTTTACTTTATAATTCTTATATTTCCTACTTGATAATTTAATACTTTCTCCTCTAAAAATTGCTTTCATTGTGTCCCAAACTGTTCCATAATTAACTTCCCCATTATCATTCCAATCCCAATTTTCTTCCCATTTCTTAAGAATATGATTCTTATCTTCCTCGTTTTTATATAATTTTTCATCATATCTCCAACAATTTTCTTTTTTCTCCAAAAACATATCTAATTCTAATAACAATTCTGCGTGGTCAGAGTCTTTAAATATTCCAACATCCATATTGTCCACGTTATCTATCAGATTCTTGGATACAAAAATATAGTCAATTCTTGAATATGAATTAAATACCTTTGAGTGAAAAGTATACATTCTTTCGTTACCTTTAATTTCCCTCCAAACATCTACTACACCATTTTGCAACATCCAATTATCAAGTATCCCCATTTTTCTTATTCCACCATATCGGGTAGGATTGGTACTATCCATCTGGTTTCTAATTAAATTAAAATCACCAGCAATAATTACTTTCCCTACCCTTTCAGTTTGCAACAAATCGGTAATCTTATTCAAAAAATCTTTTTGATTCACATTTGGTGCGTATAAATTAACTAATGTTATTTTTTCCTCGTTAATACATCCTGTTATTATCAAATATCGTCCATCAATATCTGCTATTACTTTGTTTTTTTCAAATTGAACTCTATTTGATATTAATGTTGCAACACCTCTAGATTTTGAGGACCCAAAAGCTTTTTCATAAACCTGCATCCCTTTTAAATACATCCTGTTTATATCTTCAGATTTCTGATGAGTTTCTTGCATAAAAAGTATGTCAGGAGAATCTCTTTTAATCTTAAATTCTAAACGTCTTCTCTTAATCTGATTCCCAGTACCTTTAACATTCCAAGTCATTACCTTAATTATCCCCATTAATATTTTTAATTTTAACTATTCCCTCTTTTTCCTTTCCGTGACCCAAAACCCAAACAAATATATATAGACAACACATAACATAGAAAAAATAATAATAAAAATAATAATAATATAAAACATACAAACAACATAAAACAAAAACTAACATGACACACAACCACATAAAATCTTCATCCCCCACCGTCTTCATTAAGACACGCCTCGTTTCCAAGAGTGGGGGAGAGGGGACCCCGTCCATCAGCTGGGTCGTCTCTTCATTGGCATAATTCTGGTTTCAATTGAACAACTACAGGTTCTTCATCCCCGCACTCGGGCTCATCTTCCCTTTTATGTTCAGAGTCCAATGTAATCATCCTTTCCACTCCTTCACCAGTAAGATCTCGACTTTTCTTCTGTACCTCCGCCAAAGATGGAGAAATGTCTTTCGTTGGTTTTCTTTTCCTCTTTGGTTTTGGACCTAAACCTCCGACCGCCCCTCTTTCTTCCTCTGGTGTTGATGTATATATTTCAATTCCACCTATTTTGAGTAATTGTGATCTTAATTCACTTTGTTCTTCCTCTTTTTCCAACAAGCCAAGCTCATGGAAGTATTGGACCACATCCGTTTCTATTGTGAATATATGCATTCTATTTTTATAGAAAAATTCCATTCGCTGTGGTGGTCTCCAATTATACTTAATACCTCTATCTCTTAATATTTTAGTAATTGGCTTCAGATAATATCTCCACGATCTTTCCTCTCTTGAGATATCTTGAAAGACTTGGACCTGTTTTCCCTCAATCTTCAGCACTGCATCACCATTTTCTCTAATTTTTGCCATTACTTGTAATTTATCATTAACACTCGCAAATCTCACCAAAACATTTCTTATTATTTCACGTTGTCTTCTAAATCCAATTCGATAAACACTTATCAAATCTGTAGTTGTAAAATTTTTATCCAATCCAAGTTCATTAAGCCATTTCAAAACACGTTGTTTAACATTGTCCACTTTTTCTTCCACTATGCCTCTTATAACAATGTTGGACTTCCTAACTTCTTCTTCCAAAATACATATTCTTCTATCCTGTTTTTCATTTTTAAAAAAGATTTCAGTTATTTGCTTATCAAATTTTTTTGTTTGCACTTGTAGTTGGTCTACATTATCTTTTATCACTGTTACTTCTGCTGTGTATTTAGCAAAATTAACATTAATTTTTTGAACAATTTGTTCCAGCTGGTTGGATCTTTCCTTCTTTTCTTCATCCATTTTTAAATGTATTTTTTGAAATTCTGTATCCATTATTTCAATTTTATCACTTAATTTGTTTAATGCCAACACAATTTGAGCTGAGTCAATACTAGCTTGAGAAATCTGTTTGACCTTAGGTCACACCAATTCATCTTTAGATGGATCCATCTTAATGACTCCTGTAATTTTTGACCAAATATTTCTATAACTTTATTCACAGTTCAAAATCAATGGGTCATCAACTTGTATTTAAGATGTTAAATTATTATAGAGGAAAATCTTTAATCCTCAATTCTGTACCACAGATACTCAGAAGGGTCTTTTCAGAAGGACTTGGGCATATTTTACTTTCACTTTAAGAAGCCAGAGACGACAAATAAAGCATTAAAGAGTCCCAAATTTTAAAAAAAATGAAGTCCAAGTTATTGAAGGCTTGCTTACAATTGCTTCTTGCACCAGAGGCAGTGTAAAATACAAACAGTGAAATTCCTGTAGTCACGTTAATCAAGATCAGTTACACTCCTCAGCGCCATTTTGCCCTTCTGCGAACTTCAAACAACAAACATGCTTTAGATTACTTTAAGACTTTTAACTTTTAGTCCACAATTTTCACAGCGTCTTCAAAAAAAAAAGGGATAATTTTTCAAATTTTCAGACGATCCCACAAACAAGCCATTTAAATATTCGGCTGTTCCAAAAAAAAGGTTCCTGTTCTCCACATTTATGTCGACTCCAACATCCAGGCAGCTCTCATATATCTTATTTTTATCTTATTCAAACATAGCCATAAAACTTAGTTTGCTGCCCTTCGCCCTGTCGACATCTTTTACGGATCCAACTCACAATTAAATTCTAATTTATTGTTTTTCAGACCTCTTTAAATCATCGTCTCGCCGTTTCATCACCCCCTCTGCTCACTTTTATCCCTCAAAGGGAAAGCACTTTAAAAGAAAACCTCAATTAAAAGCAGTTCAGGGTGACTAACCGCATCAATCTTAGTCCATCCGAGACAAGAACTCTTCAATAACACACCTAGTTGTTATTGGACTTCAAAAATGCTGTTTATTTTATTTTCATCCGCTTTCAATTTTCCATATGCCGCAGAGAGACGAAGACAATGTCTTCTAAGCCACAGCCATGGACACGCCCCCCATCTACTCTTTTTTCTTCTTTCTCCATCATATCTTCTATTTCCTGTATTCTCTGTTCATTTTTTGTAATCAATTGCTGGAAATTTTCAAACTTTTCATCCATCTTTTGTATCTTTTCTTTTAATTCTCCAGTATCGTTACTCACTTCTCCTATTTCCCTCTTCATTTTGTTGTGGTTTTTTGTCATGTTCTCCTGCATCAATTGGAGCATAGCCTGCAATTCCTTAAATGGATTTGATCTCTCCAATTGTACCATATCTTCTATTGACCTCTGACTGGATGGACTTGAGGTGGCCGATGATGGTGTGGAGGCAGGTTTCCTCCCTAACCCTATCTTTATTAGGTTTGTAGTGCTTGTCATGGTCAATAATTTTACCTCAAATTTTTTTAGTATCCAACACCTCCAATCACCTTTTAACATGTATATAACCCTCCAGCACCCAAAATCTCGCTTAACCTATAGGTATAGGGGGGGAAAAAAGTCTTTCAGATCCAATCCCACTTCAGTCGTCCCTTTAGGCCATTCTTTTTGTAATCCACAATGTCTTATATGCAATTAGAAATAATAATAATAATAATAATAATAATAATAATAATAATAATAATAACAACAACAACGATGATGATGATAATAATAAGACCAGGATAAGAATGTCAGGGCATCAATTAATCCCATGTTTGGCTCCGGGACTAATGACCCTGGTTTAGAGGAGATGGATCGTGGCTTATTCCAAGTTGCAATATTCTGATAAAGAAAACGCGAAGGAAAGTTTCTAGTAAAACTCATTTATTTGTTATAAAGAAAATAAAACACCTCACTAACTAAGAAAAGTTAATTGCTACATTTTTGACAAGCGAGATCTCCTGCCGGTCCAGCCGGACCTCTGGCAAGAGAACAAAGGAAAAAGTGTGAAGGAAGTGAAGGAATGTGAACATGCGTAGTAAAACACTGATAAGGAACTTGGCAAACTACAGTAAGTCTATTAGTCCAAAAATAATGAAGCTCAGCTGGGAAATAAAAAAACGCTGTGACATTCCCCTTCTTTTGCCAGTTGAGCGAATATCAGTACATCATCAAATAAGGCACATCTTCTTACGCAGATACTCATGTTGAGCTGCTGGAAGTGGTTTGTTGAGCATATCAGCAATTTTATCATGTGTAGATACATATTGCATTTTAACAAAACCTTTTTTCACTAAATGTTTTATGTTTTGGTAACGAATGTCAATGTGTCTGGACCTAGAACCTGTGAAATGAGATTCAGAAATATAAACCACCGATTCATTGTCTTCCATCACGGTGATCAGTCGGATCGGGTGTGTCCAGATATCTGTGACTAAAGCATCAAACCAAGTTAGAGAATTACATGCATCTGAAACACAAGCATATTCAGCTTCAGTAGATGAACAAGAAACAAAATTCTGTTTACGTACTTGCCAATAAACAGGACATCCATTTAAGAACATCATATAACCTGAAGTACTTTTACGTGATTTCTTATCACTTGCCCAATCAGAATCTGCATAACAACATAATTCTGCATAATCAGTATGTGTTGGTTCTAACAATAACTTCAAATGTTTGGTGTATTTTAGGTATCTCAATAATTTCTTAATACATGTCCAATGAAACTGTTTTGCCTTACCTACGTGTCATGATAAGAGATTAACACTAAGTGCAATGTCGGGTCTGGTCCAACTACTAATGTATAACAGTGACCCAATGACTGAACGATAAAGTGTTTGATCCTCGAACTCAGGACTTTCTTCTTGTGTCAAGTTGTGAAAATCTGTTTGCATGGGTGTCTTTGTTATGTTAGCATCTTTCATGTTACAATGATGCAAAATTTGTTCAATTTTATCTTCTTGTGAAAGACTAAACCCCTTCTGTGTTTTTTCAATCTGAACACCTAAATAAGTGCTAATGTGACCTAAAGATTTCAATGTGAAGTATCTCTGCAAAGCTGTGGCAAAAATTCCACTCATTTGCTTATTTGGACCAATATAAACAATATCATCAACATAAACAAGAACTATCTCATATGCATTGTTAGATCATTTTGTGAACACGCACTCATCAGTTTTGGACTTAATAAAGCCCATTGAATTTAGTTTGTCAGTAAGACATAAGTACCACATTAAACCAGATTGTTTCAGACCATAAAGACTTTTATTTAGGAACCAGGTATCCCCTTCTTGCTGTCGGAATCCTGGAGGACTTCTCACATAGATCTCTTCATCTAGGTCTGCATGCAGATAAGCCGTGTCAACATCAAACTGGAAAACTTCTAGACCAAGGATAGTTGCAGTTGCTAAAGCAATTTTTACACTCTCAGTTCTGACTGTCGGTGAGTAAGTATTTGTGTAGTCCTCAGGATAACGTTGAGCGAAACCCTGAGCTACAAGTCTGGCTTTGTACAGTGACTCACCATTTGGTTTCTTTTTGATTCTGTAGACCCATCGAGTGCCAATGACCTTTTTGTTTGCTGGAGGTTTTGCAGGTGTAAATACTTTAAGTTTCTTTAGACTGTCCATTTCAACCTGCATTGCTTCATACCATTTGTCTTGCTCTGAATCAGGGAGCTGCTTGATTTGTGTGAAATTATCAGGTGGAAGTGTAACATTGCAAATCAAAAGCAAGGGTGCTTTTGTCAGTTGCCAAGAATATCGTTGTGGAGGGATTCCTTTTGTGGCCCTCTTGGAACGTCTCGGAACAACTGTCCAATCTTCTTCTTCTTCGTCCTTGTCCTCACTTTCGTCGCTGGCATCAGCATCCGCGGCTTGCGAAGACGGAACATCGGGTTGAGAAGAATCAGTGGAATCTTGATCATCAATCTGCGTAGCATCAGCGGTATCATCTCTAGGAAAATAAACTCCAGGATCATTGGAATGTATCCTGGACCAGTCAATATCTTCCTCAAAATTAGCAGATTGGGAAATCACAATTGCATGTTTAGAGTCAATAAATTTGCTCCACTTTGAATTATCATCAATACCCATAAATCTCAGTCTCTTTGCTGTTGGACCTCCTTTTCTTCTTTGAGCTAAGGGAATGTTCACCATAGCGTATGAACCAAAAATATGGATGTTTTTAAGATCGGGCTTGTAGCCATACAACATGAAGAAAGGAGTCTGATTTGTTACACTGCTCCAAGTACGGTTTACAATGTAATTTGCATACTTGATAGCTTCACCCCAGTATATCATATCAAGGTTGGCGTCTTCTAGGAGACAACGCATCATGGTTTGCAATACCTCTCCGTTGTGAGCCGATGTGTCAGGGGCCGACGTCTGATGAAGAATTCCGTTCTTACGCATCCAGTCCTGGAAACGCTGAGACATGAACTCGGCACCACGATCACTCTGGATTCTGGCGATGCGAACTTGGTGTTGGGTAGAATCAAGGGTTGCAAAGTCTTTAAAGATCTGAAAGGTCTCTGATTTTTCTTTCATAGGATATACATATCCATATCTAGAGTAATTATCAACAATTGTTAGAAAATATTTTCTACCACCAAATGATGGTGGGAAAGGACCAACTATGTCAATGTGAACCAAATCAAAAATGCGTGTTGACAGGCGTGTAGCGCGTTTGGGAATGGCTGCTGCTTTGGATTTGGCCTTTTTGCATACAGCACAATCCAGAAACACCTTACACCCCTTTAGATCCAAACCTTTTGTGAACTCCGGCATCTTCCTAAGAACATGGAAACTGGCATGCCCCAATCTTCTATGCCATTTATGGATACACCTAGAATGCAAAGGTTTACCTGTTAGTGAATTCTCAACATTAACATTTTTATGCGGAACCTCAGGCTTGCTCTGAGCAACCTGTTTACCAATTCTATTTTTGTTGGCTTTAGGAGCCTTAGGGGTAGCAACAGGATCTCTCTCTGGAGCATCTCTATCTGGGCCTGTGCTTTCCCTTTTTGGAGTTTGTATACTTGCCTGTGTTTGTGTTTTAGGCTTTGGCTTTAAGTAATAAACACCACCAATTAATATGGTTTCAGCAACAATATCTCCATCTTTAACTATGTAACTTGCTTTTTCAAGGTGGTGAACTTAGAACTTTAACATTCTAGACAAGTGACACTGACTAAGCAAATTACTGGTTGCTGTTGGTATGTAATAAACATCAGGAATGAATGCATCGAGCTCTTCAACATAAACAGTTCCTTTTCCTTTGACCTGACAAGGATGATTTGAAAAAGAATAAAGTTCACGTAGTTCAGGTTCAGGTTTGTGCATCTCTGTGAAAAGTTCCTTTCTGTAGGTAACATGCAATGCTGCACCACTGTCCAAAGTCCACAGGAGTCGTCTGTCGTACTCTGGTTGAGGTTGTGGATCATTGGTTAAAGCCAATGTGGCGAGTGGAGTTTGTGGATCACGCCGGGGACCACGACGACCTTGTCTTCTGCCTCTGCCTCTGCCTCTGGAATCTGTTCCTCTGGGCTGGTATGAGACGGGAGCTGGAACTCGTTGGGGACAATCCCGGGTGGCATGTCCCACACGGTTGCAGGTGTTGCATCTTGGCATCCTTGGAGCGTAGGTCCTTCCTCGGAAGGGGCGCCTAGCTGGAGCTCTTGATGCGGGTGGTCCTCTCAAATGTGGCGTGGCCAACATGAATGCCTCTTCTTCAATTAAAAGCCTACAGACATTGTCCACTGTGCGTTGAGCAATTGGGACTTGGTTAATTTTTGTAACAGCATCTTTCCATTCATAATTCAAAGAGTTAATAATGATGCTGATCATTTGAATATCTTCAATGTTATGGCCTCTTTCTCTCAATTCTGTTCTGAGACCTTTCAGTTTGGTCAAATGTCCTCCAATTTGTTCACCAGGTTTCAATCTCGAACCGTGGAGTTCAGACATTTTTAGTTTTGACTCACCAGTTAGTGGAGAGACAGAAAATGCCTGGTAAGGAGCCCACATTTGATATGCTGGCTGTGCTGGCAGAAATGCCTGTGGTATTTGCTGTGCCTGTTGTGGACCTAAAAATGGTCTTGGTTGTGCCATTGGAGGTGGGCCAGGAGGTGGCCCTATTTGCACTTGTGGCTGGGGCACATATGCAGGCATTTGTAGCTGCTGTGGCTGATGCACTGGAATCTGCTGTATTCCAGTTGCCATTTGTGCTTGATCTGCAATATTGCCATGACCTGCTGGAGATGCAGTCATTTGCCTTTGCTTCATAAAGCGTGCCTGTGTTCCATCTAAAAAGGCACCATCACCACCAGGGGGTGTTGGAGTTTGAGCCCGTGGAGACACTTGTGGCATTTCAGCTTCCTGAAGTAAATTACTTTTGCCAGCAGATGGTGCTGCACCTTTAGCTTCGGGCAGCTTTGCACTTACAAGGAATGATTGCGTGGCAGGTTTATATGTAACTTGATCAGGGAGACTTTCATGTGACGTATGCAGGGCCCTCTGTCTTAATTGGCCTGACACAGAATCCACCAGGGGGAGTGTCTTTGGCTCCGAGGAAGAAGACAATATGGCGCTTTTTGAAAATCTTAAGTTATCTTCCTTATCTTGCTCAAGCATAGATATAGCCATTTTTGCCTGGGATAGCTCCTGTTCATAGAATTTTATACGGTCACGAAAGGCTTTCATAGCCAGCTCATCCAGGGTGAGCTTAGAGCTTCGAGGAGAATAATGAATTGTTTCTCTCTCTGCGTGGGAGTAATTTTGCTCAGTAGTTTGCTTTAGCCTTGCACCGAGCGTTACAAATTCAGAAGGTTCTGGGAAAACAGGTTGAGAGCTGGCATAATTAGAAGGGGGAGTTACTGACCTCAGTCGTAGTGCTTCTCCTTCAAAAACAGCTTCTGTCTTATCTGTCTCCATTTCTGTTCCCACGGCTTTTTCTTGTTCCAGGCGTGTGGCTGTAGTAAGGGGCTGGAAATCTGGAAATCTCCTGTCTGCCACCTCTTCGTTGGAAAGATCAATCAAATCATTTACGAAGAGTGGTCTTGGTTTCATTTTTGCCTTTTTTCTTCTGTTTCGGCATCTTAGCAAAATAATTAGCGTACCTCAGTAGCTAAAACTAATTGCCTATGCGCTCTTATCAGAAATAACAAAACAAGGAAAAAGCCATAAATCAACCATCCTCTGCTACCAGATGTCAGGGCATCAATTAATCCCATATTTGGCTCCGGGACTAATGACCCTGGTTTAGAGGAGATGGATCGTGGCTTATTCCAAGTTGCAATATTCTGATAAAGAAAACGCGAAGGAAAGTTTCTAGTAAAACTCATTTATTTGTTATAAAGAAAATAAAACACCTCACTAACTAAGAAAAGTTAATTGCTACATTTTTGACAAGCGAGATCTCCTGCCGGTCCAGCCAGACCTCTGGCAAGAGAACAAAGGAAAAAATGTGAAGGAAGTGAAGGAATGTGGACATGCGTAGTAAAACACTGATAAGGAACTTGGCAAACTACAGTAAGTCTATTAGTCCAAAAATAATGAAGCTCAGCTGGGAAATAAAAAAACGCTGTGACAAAGAAGGAGAAATTTGTAATCCAAGAAGAACTGCTATACTTATCCTTAACATTCTGCTTTATCTGTCCAATAGTATTATGAGTTCATCAAGAGTATTTATAATCCACAGGGCCTGTTAAATCGCCAACCTCCAGTACCTCAGTATTCCAAAGAGATGGAGACAGGCAGCACTTAGCCTTCAGTTCATGTTATTTGTAATCCACCACAGGTCAGCTGAGGTTATAAGATATCCTGGAAAAGAGAAAGGGAAAGGGGAAAAAAAGGAGGAGTGTTTATCACTTCCACAATCCTTCAGTTTTAGACCCTCTTTGCCCAGTAGATGTCCTCCTTGCTCCTTTCTTCACTTCTCATAGTACTTTAAATGTCAATGCGGGGATGGGGGAAGAGACCTTTTACTTTCCCTATTTTAACCCAACATCCAGGAAGGTGACTCAATATAATTGAATTTGTCTCTGTTCAAAGTTACCTCTGTCCAAATCTTCTTTTATAAAGTCCAGTCCAGTCCAGTCTCTCTGAAATATATATATATATATATATATATATATATATATATATATATATATATATATATGTATGTATGTATGTATGTATGTATGTATGTATGTATGTATGATTAGCTCTTTATCATTTATGGTTTTTATTTGGCCTTGCTACTGAGGCTTGCAGTAAGAGCTATTGACTTAAAGTATTTTATAATTCTTCTGATACATTTTATAAAAGAGTAACTTTCCATCCATTCTCACAATCCACCCTTTCTTTTTCTTACACTTTTTACTCTTTTATACCTGAAGTAACTCATAATATTGTTTATTTTCATCAACTTTTGTTATCAAGTTTTTATATTCTGAATTTTCTCCCACCTTTTTCTGCTTTTCCATTTTCATCATGTACATTGTTTCCTTTTTCCCTGTATCAATTGATTTAGTAATTAATGTCATACTGCTAATAGTTATCCGCACCATTATTTGTATGAGAGGGATCAAACATGGTAACATCATCAGTGCCAGGAATCCCAAGGTGGCAAATTTGGCCAATTCCTTCCAATTTGTGAACCATCCCCCAAACCAACTGCTTACTCCATCTATGTTCAATCCTTTCCAGGTTTGGATGGGTACATGGGCCAACATTATCATTTTATCAGTTATTTCTTTCACCACTCTTCCACTTTCATCTATTTCAATGCAGCAGTTACTCAGATTAAACTTTCCATGCACACCTCCTTCCTGAGCTAGCAAGCAATCTAATGCCAATCTATTTTGCAGGTTCGAGACTTCACACTTTCCTTGGCTAAATGTTTTAAAGTGCTTACGGTATCATTAGTGATTATCTCAAGCACTGCTTGTAATCGAATTACCCTATTCAAAATATAGATAGGCTCTCTAGCTCTGAGAGTTCCATCCTCTGCCCACGTGGCAGGTCCATAATAATTAATTATTCTTTCCGGAGGCCATTCGTCACCTTTCCAGTGCCCAATGTTTATATCACTCGGTTGTACTGAACTTTTTGCTCTAACATTATTTGCTAAACTATCATACACAGTCAGTCCCTACAGTTGTTTTTGCTTCATGGGAAGAAGGAAAAAGCCTGGCTTAATTATTCCCAATATACAAGATCCATACCACCCCTTGGGTAGATATCCATAGGCATACTTTCCACATATCCAATACGTACCTTCCAGAGCTATCCAGTCCAGGGTGTCACTTTCAGGATCCTTCAAGTAAGCCATCTCCGTTATTTCACTCAATACTTCTCTTTCCAAGTTTCCACTTCCTCCCCAACAACTGTTGCTGTTCCATACAGTTAAGCAAAACATCTCTCCTACTGCTATCCTGTTATCATTCTTCTTTCTTTCATAACACACTCTCCCTATTAAATTAGTCATCAAAGCCCATGTCCCTTCCTTACCTTTTGTAAATTTTAAAGTATTATTATTCCACATATCAACCACTGTGTCATGGTTTAATTCCTGAGCTTCCCACGGCCACTGTTCTCCCATGTTTGTTCCTCCACACACAGAACAGTTCTTTACAGTAAGAGTTTTGGCAATTTCCTCAGCCAATTGTACAAACCTGTTTACCGCGATGGAATCTGCTCAGTTGTAGTCTTCTTCAGCTGGGGAAACAGCATAGGCAATCATTCAGTCCTAAAAAGGAAAAATACAAAAATAGCCCAGATAATGGAGAACGCTATTCCCACTGGTAATGTTACTGCCCACCAGTCCATTGGGTTCTTCGGATCGTCAACTTCAGTGGCTCTCCTTGGTGAGATTCCATCTTCCACTCCTTTGGGGCTGTCACAGGCCCTTTCACTCGGGAGTAATGAGTCCAACCTTTTTCAGTGGTCCGAATTGCAGTCTCAGTGGTCAACAAGACAATGAAAGGTCCTTCCCAAGTTGGACTCAGTTTCTCGTCCTTCCAGGCCTTTATCAGTACCCACTGTCCTGCTTTATATTGGTGTACAGCAAAGTCCAAGGGTGGTGTTTACGCAATAATGCCTTTCTGTTGCAAAAGAGAAAAACATCTGGACAGTTCCTGTACATATTTTCTAACCATTTTGTCCTTTAATTCAATTCTTGGTAAACCTTCCCTCCCCATATATAATATTCCAAATAACATCTCAAATGGTGATATTCCCACATCTTTTCTCGGCTGAGTTCGTATTCTTAACAGTGCCAAGGGAAGACATTTACTCCAAGGTAGGCTTGTTTCTTCCATCAATTTGGTTAAATTTTGCTTTCATTTTTGGTTGGAACGTTCTACAATCCCAGAACTAGCCGGGTAACATGCCATGTGATAGTCCCATTTTATTCCCACAGCCTCATTGATTAATTTAACTATCCTTGCAGTAAAGTGTGTTCCTTGGTCACTATCTATTACTTCAGGTATACCATATCTGGGTATGATATGCTCCAACAAAATTCTAACAGTAGTATTTGTGTTTACACAAGGGAATGCAGTATAATATATTTGGATTCTCTGAAAAGGATGTAATGCCAACTCTCTTCCTCCTGATGGTTGTTTTCGTAATGCTGCCTTGTTCACTTTCAGAGAGGTTATACATGCTCTGATGGTTTGCAAAGCTATGGTGTGGATCCTTTTGCACACATACTTCTGCTGCACTAGGTCTATCAAGACTTGAGCTCCCTGGTGTGTTCTTTCGTGCAATCTTTCCATCACGTTTCTAGTAATAGCCTTATTTAAAACTTGTCTTCCATCCATCAGAAACCACCTCCCTTCCTTATCCTGTTCTATCCCCTCATCTTTCATTTCTTCTCCCTCTTTCTGTGTAAATTGGGGCACTCCTTTCTTTTTCTGACCATTTAACTATCCATGGTTCTGTATCTATTAGCTTTGAGTACAGTGGCTTCATAATCTCTGCATAATTAATAATCCACTGTCTACAATAACCCACTAACTGTAGAAATTTTCTTAGAGCCTTTTTATTTACTGGTAAGGGTTGAGTTATAATTCCTTCAATACTGGAGGGAGTAATTTTTTGGCTGCCTTTGCTGATCAAGTGGCCCAAGTATTTTACCTCCCTCTCTGCATATTGTAGTTTATTTTTGGACACCCACAGTCCCTGTGAAGTCAGATAATTTAGCAAATCTTTGTCCCCCTTTCTACATCCTACCTCTTTTCCCCTGTTCTGTCCCCGTACCTCGCACACACCCAACCAGCCAGCCGAGGGTTAAATAAACTCTTCAAACACACAACGTCAGTGATAAGGAACTTGGCAGCAACTCCGTGGCTGCCTGCCAAGAGCTTTTACTCCGATAACACAGACAAAAATACACACAGTTTGAATAGTCCAGTTTGTAATTAAATCCACGGCAAATAGGTGTTGTGTCCAAAGGTGCAAGTGCCTCGCCAGAGATTAGCTTTGTCCGTCACAGAATCCAAACGGCCACCACACTCCCTTTTATAGCCTGTGGGGTGTGGTCCAGTGACTCAGCTTAATCTCTGGCACGCCTCCTTTTCTGCTGCTCACGCTTGTCTCTCTGACGCTGGCGTGGGTCCAACCACAATGTTTCTTCGTCACTATCTGACGGCTCGGAAACACCTGGCTCCTGGCCAATCTCTTCTCCTTCAGGAGACACCTGAGGCATTGCCAGAGAGGAGGGTCCTGGAGAGGGAGGCCTTGCCATCTCCTCTCCTTCATGTTCGGAGCCTTCTTCCTCCGATAAGATAGGCTTGGAGGACGGAGCCACAACATCCCCTGAGAGTAGTAAATCATCTACATACTGTATCAGAGACAGTTTTGGGTCTTTTTCAAATCTCTCCAATATTTGTTCCAAACTTTGACCAAATAAATTAGGACTTTCTGTATACCCTTGGGGTAATAACGTCCATCTAAATTGGAATTTTTGTCCCGTGTCTGGATCCTCCCACTCAAAAGCGAAAACATCATGGAATTCTGGATCCAGAGGGCAGGCCCAAAAAGCATCTTTTAAATCTATTACACTAAATATTTGATGTTCAGGTGAGATTCTGCTCATTAGGGTGTAGGGGTTAGGAACCACCAGATGTCAGGTTACTATAATTTGATTAATTTTTCTCAAATCCTGAACTAGATGCCAGGTTCTGTCTGGCTTTTGGACAGGTAAAATAGGTGAATTATAGGGTGACATGGCGGGTTCCAGGAGCCCATCCTTTATTAATTCCTCTATTACTGGTTTTAGTCCTCTTCTTCCCGCCAAACTAATCTCATATTGCTTCTGCTTTATAGGTTCCTCCGTTTTTAGTTTAATCTTTACTGGAGGAATCTGAAGTCCACCCCTATTCCCTCGAGTAGACCATACAGTGGGTGTTATTTGTTCCTCATTCTCTTCTGTTAGTATCAAGGTTTGGGTTCTTGTCAATTGAATCCCCCATTCCCAAACCTGAAGGATATCCCTTCCTAATAAGTTGATTCCCACTGCAGGCACATATAAGGGCTGAATTTCAGTTTCATATTTGTTCCATTTAAACCTCAGTTTCTCTAACTGGGGAGCCTCAAACAACTGTCCTTTTACCCCTGATATTCTAACTGTGTCTTTTGTCAATTGGCAGCCCGTGGGCACACTTATAATGGGTGTTCAAGAGGCTCCAGTATCTATTAAAAAAACTAATTCCTGTTCTTGAGGTTCCACTTGTATATTTATCAAGAGGTCTTGGTGGAACCTTAATATCAAGGGCCCCTGACCCCCCTATTCTTAATCCTCATCCATCAGTCGATATACTTGCTGTTCCCTCTCTCTTTCTACTTCCTTTTGTGGACAGTTCCTAGCGAAATGTCCATCCTTTCCACATCTAAAACACTGAGTTCTTCCACTTTGTCCTGCCCACATTATTCTTCCCTTCCCTTGCCTTGCCACCTTCCTCGATTTCCTACCCCTCTTCTTGACCCCCCCTTGGTCTCTGTGTTCATTAAACTTTTTATCCATCATTACCCCTACTGCTGATAACAACACTTTCTTATCCTCTCCACTAATCTCCAGGACTTTCATTCTTTCCTTGTTTCACATTAAATGCCTTGGATATGTTCTTGCTTTGTGGCACACAAATTCTAATCCCTTCTATGATCATTTTCTTAAGATCTTCCATCTTCCACCTATCATTCGCATTATTGTTACTCCATTGCGGACGAGCCAATGGAAATTTAGCTTCCGCCATGGCTGCATTTGCTCCAGCATTGTTGTTCTTCCAATATTTCATCACCGCCTCCCGTATCATCTGCTGTTCCTGTGGACTGAACAGAAACCCTAGGCAGAAGTGTAACTCATCCCAGGTATATATGTTTGGCCCAAAGAATGCCTCTACTTCCTCCACTACTGCATGTGGTTCTTCCTGTAATTTCTTCATTTGTTTCTTAAAACTTCTTAATTCCCCTGCTGTTACATTAACACAGACATGCCCCATGACTGGGTCTCCAGCTTGATTTATACCTTGGGGTACTTCCCTCAAAGGGTACTGGTATACGGGTTGTGGGAACGGGAAATTAGAGACAATTTGTCGAGAAGTCTTTGTACTTCTCTGCTAACCTGTCTTGTTCCTCCTGCGCCCACTACTGCCCCCTGTTTTTCCTCTTGAGCTACGTTTGGGTGAGGTTGTTGATCCTGGGATGCACTTTGGGCTTCAAATGGGGGTGAGAACTCCAGAGGATCCCACTCAGGTTGCTCTACTTTTTCCTCTTCCATTTTCAAGATTTTGGTTTGTTTGGGTGGGACTGGGCTTTCCTAGTTTACACGATACTGTGGTTTTTCATATGGTAACTCACTACTTAAAGTTGGTCTCTGCATTATATATTGTTCCAGTTTCCCTATCCAATACTTGTCTGGTTCTCCTAATGGGTCCCAATGATAGTCGGGAGGACTTATAATATATTTTGGCTACTTTCTTTGACACAACCTAATCATCTGGCTCTTGGTTAATTTACATGTCCATGGAGCCAGGTTAGTATCATCCCATTGGGATAATAATAGTCCGAGGGGACTATCTGATGGTATTTCTACTGTTAGTCAATTTTATATTAAGTTTGTTTTCCCTAGGCTTAACACAACAACTACATCGATTGCCCATTCTCCCGAGAGTTTTTCTGAGGTCCTCAATTTTACAGCCATTCAAAACACAACACCAGTCCGCTTCCCTTCAGGGCTGGCCTTTCCCCCTCACAGAAGTAAGGAACCACAACCTTTCAGGTCCGCACTCTCTTTGAACTCACTAGTGTTCCCAGAACACAGTCCAACATACACACTGCTGTTATTGGGAGGAAAAAATCCTCCCACAATCACTCTCCCAACCACCCAGGTAAAATTGCGTCCTTTCCCGTCTCCGGGGCAAAAGTGTCTTACCTGGGCCAGTGCACCAGGTTGCCTGGTCCTCATTGGGCTTTCAGTTCCTTTCTCAAGCTCTCTTTGAAGCCCTTTGTTGTACATCACATCCTCCAATTTTTAGGCTCGGGGCCAGCAGATGGGATGTCCTATTCCAAGTTCCTCCAGGCAGTTGAAATCAACTGGCGTGCCCCTGTATTGATGGAAGGGGTTCCCAAAGGAGGCCCTCTAGCCCCACGTTGGGTGCCAAGATTTTGAGATTTTAAGACATCCAAAATTTATACTCACTAATTCAACAGACAACTCTGATGTACAAACAAAGAAGGTTTATTGAATTGTGTTTCCAAAGGCAGGCCTCCATGTCCCTTCCCAATTTGGATTGAGATTGTGAAGTGCGCTTTTCAAGTTTCACACCATGCATTTATACATTTCCACACAATATATGTGTTCCACACAATATACGTCATGCCTAAAATCCCTTACATTCTGTGTTTATGACAAACGTGATTACCCCTGCCTTGTTACAACAGGATCTATCTTATCTTGTCTTTTACCATTTGTCCAGAGCATGGGCTTACTTCTTTGAACATTCAGATCGGGTTGACACACAGTGATTAGCTCTTTATCATTTATGGTTTTTATTGGGCCTTGCTACTGAGGCTTGCAGTAAGAGCTATTGACTTAAAGTATTTTATAATTCTTCTGATACATTTCATAAAAGAGTAACTTTCCATCCATTCTCACATAGGTGAAGCCAGCTCTGGCTTCACCCAATTTGCACCTTGCCTCTGACCCTGTTTTCCCCTCCTCCCCAGAGTGTGTCACCAGTCACATTCCCCAATGAAGCAATTTCGCAGGTCGTAGAAGTCACTCCCTCCAGCCGTTGCCGGTCTCCGTGGAGATAGCCTTGACTTCGGCCGGCTAGGCTATGTCTTGTTTTGACTGAGGTGTGAATTCCTTGGTGCAGCTGTGAGGCATGATTCCCATCCCCCTAACTATGGCAACTCAGGAGCAGGTCAGTAAAGCTTTGTGAGATGACATTCGGCTTCCCTCACTTCCTGAAGGCTACCTGTGCAAAGCAAAAACAATTTGAGTACAGGTGGATCACTTAAGGGTGTGATCGCCCCAGGCTTGGTTCTGTTCTGTTCATGGAATCTGGCCATGAGGCAGTCAGCTTGGATGTTTCTGCTCTTTACCCAGATGCCTCTGATAGAGGGTAGCCCTTCCACTTGATTAGGTATTGGAGTTGACCCCTGTGTCACCTAGAGTTGAGGATGTGTTGCACCTCGTAATGGGTTTGCCTCCTATGACCACTGGATCTGGGGGCTCATGGGGTGATGATCTCAGGGTCGACCCAACCACATGTTTTAAGTGGCTGCTGTGGAATACCGGGTGTATTCTCCCCAGCAGTCAGGGCAACTTCAGTTGCACCGTGACCAGGTTGATAATTTTTACTATGGGGAACGGCCCCATGAACTTAGGTCCCAGCTTCTTGCTGGGAAGCTTTAGCCTTAAATATTTTGTGGATAGGTAGACCTTCTCCCCCCACTTGGAATGGGTGTTGTGGGGCTCAGTGTTTGTCTGCCTGTTGCTTATAGGTCTGCACCACCTTAGCTAGCACTTTCTTGACATTTTCCCACGATGCTTTCACTATCGAAATCCAATCAGTCAAACTGACTGAGGAGCGGGGTTCCCTTGGGTATTCCAGCATTGGGACAAACTCCATACCGCTTACTACCTTGAAAGGGGTTAACCCCGTGCTACTGTGAACTGCATTATTGTAAGCAATCTCTGTGAATGGCAGAAGGTCCGCCCAATTGGACTGTTGGTAGTGTAGCACCTCAGGTACTGTTCTACCTGTTGTGGTCTGCCAGCGGCCTGCGGAGCTGGCAGCAGAGTTGGACAGTGAGGAAGCTGGGGAGGAACATGGGCCAGTCCTGGAGTCTGGGGAAGGCTCGGACGAGGGGTCTGTGTCGGAGGCAGAGAAAGGGCCATCTGGGAAGTACGTGCTGCCTCTGGAGCCTCCAGAGTTGGACCTCAGCGAGGCAGAGGAACAGGGGGAGCCTGTTCCCAGTGTGCACATGCGCAGAGCTGCCAGAAGGCAAGAACAGTTAAAACAAAACGGACGACTCGGGAGTAGGGCTTGGAGGTGATTGGCCCCTCCCATAAGACTTAAAAGAGGAGCAAAGGCACATGGGCCTTTGCAGGAAGCAACATTGTTGATTCTGTGCAGTTTAAAATCTGAAGCTCTGTTTGATTCTGGACTCCATGTAGCTTTGCCAATTAGGTCTTTGGCAGCATGTCAAGGGAGATAAACGTGGGTGATTATCATCCTTATCCCGAAGGACTCTTTACAACTATTTGGGACTCATCTGTGAATGAACAGAATTCACAGCTGTTAAAATAAAACAGGTTTTTGGGACTACTCATGTGTTTTACTGACTCAGGAGGTCTAGGTCAGAACACTACAATGGCGTTAATCTTCTGCGCCCCGCCCTTGGTGTTTGGATGAAAAGTGGAGCTAAAGCCCTGTGATGACCCAATGGACCGTAAGAACTTCCTCCAGAACTTAGCCATGAATTGGACTCCTCTGTCTGAGATGATTCTGCGCGGTACTCCATTCAGGCAGTAGATGTGCTTCAGGAAGAGTTTGGCTAGCTGGTGGGCTGAGGGTAGTCCGCTGCAGGGTATGAAGTGTGCCTGTTTGGAGAATAAGTCTATCACAGTCCAGATCACCATGTTCCCCCCACTCTTTGGCAACTCCACTATAAAGTCCATTGTGATTCCCTCCCATGGTCTTGTTGGCATTGCCACCTGTTGCAGCAACCGAAGGGGGTCTTCCTGGTCTCCTTTTCGTAGTGGCACAGATGGTGCAGCTTTTTACATAACTGTCTACGTCTTTTTTCATGCCAGGCCACCAAAATGGTCTCCTAACTAGGTGTAAAGTTTTTAGGAACCCAAAGTGGTGCGCCGATTTGACATCATGGCTTCTCCGGAGGATTGAGGTGCGCAGGGACTCAGGGATGTAGAGTTTTGCCCTCTTCCACGTTAGGTCATCCCTTTTTGTCAAGATGTGTTGGTTGTCATGGAACCAGGGGTCTGCTTCCAGTTCGGTTTTGAGTTTCGAGGTTGTTAGGTGTTTTGTGCCAACCATGGCAGTTTCTTAAAAGGCCACCAGATGGGAGCAAAGAGGCACCTTTGATCCCACTGGTGGGTCAAGAGGCTCCGGCCCCTGCAGCCCCATTGGGGAGAGTTAATAGCCCTCCGGCCCCCTCACACACCTTGGTAAGGGAGGGGCCAAGGGCCCCTATAAGAACCCCTACACAGGAGCTGCTCTTTGGCTCTTGTTCTAGCTCCTTTATTGGACTGACCCATGGGCTCAATCCAGGCATGGATGCCTCCATGCCAGGGAACTCATTTTCTCTACCTTATTTCTAAATAAAGATTTAACTTGATTGCATCCTTGTGTGCTGCCTTTTCTTGGAAGCGCCCTCAATGAACCATCAATCTTTGTGAGATCCCTCACAAAGTGGTAGCAGAGGATGTTTCGAAGCAACACTTCCAAGCCAGCAGAAGCAAGATGCCTGAAGGTTCCAGCAAGATCCCCCGAGAAATTGATGGCAGGAAATCCCTGATTATGACCAGAAGTCTTCAAACAAGAATGGCAGCCCTGCATCCAGTCCCTGATGCTAGCGTCGATCCAGAGGAGGGCTCAGATGATCTCTATGCCCCCAGAGGACTCAGTAGAATGCCAGGGACCCCTTCACATGCTTCCCTGCAGCTGCAAGTCACAGAGGACAGCATGGAAGGCCAGCAGCCCACCCAGGACTGCCAGGACACCGGGGAGACGGCCAGGGACCAGGCCAAACCCAGCGTATACCAGCTCACTGGCGAGGAATGCAGAGAGCTGCTACGAACGCTCCTAGCAGCCCGAGGAAAACCAGGAGCCAAGCCGCATGGGACACCAGTGCAGGGGGCCTCTGGACACTGGGTAAGTCCCTCCCCAGCACCCAGGAGGTCCCCTAACATGGCGCCGGCCACCCTGGGGGTCCCTGGGGCCCCGGAGCTTTTGGCGGGGCCAACCGGAAGCAAAATGGCGGTCCCCAGGCTACCTACTCCAGCGAGGCTTGGTGGGCCTCAGCTAGGCCACGAGGCCCAGCAACTGATGGCAGCCAGCCGAAGCAGCATGCAAACTGAGAAGGGCGAAGGGCGGCATATAAATCAAATTAAAAAAAAAACAAAACTGCTCGCCCCCCCCACCGGCAAGCCTCGAAGTCTGCCCGGCCGCACCTGCTGCAGCGGGCATCAGAGCCATGATTCAAGTCCTGGTCGCGGCCCTGGAGGCTACGATGATGGCAACCTCAACGTTGGGGGCAGCCAACCTCCCTCGCTACCCCCAGGAGACCAACAAGGGGGGGGCGTCCAGTCTGGAGCCCCCCAGACGTGACCTGCGCCTCCAGAGAGTCTCAGAATAACCCCTGGGGGCTCCAACCTTCCCAACACCCCCACTGAGGCAATGGAGGACTCACCTTGACGTCTTCAGGGGGCCTCCAGAAAAGCCTCCCACCTCCGACAATGGCTGCCTCCTCCAGAGTCTTCAGGACCAGCGGTGGGCCCCTCCAGGTGATCCTTGGCATCTTCGGGCCTTTCCGGCCCCATCCTGCAGCCTTCGCCCTTCGGTAAGTGTTCCAATACCGGGAGGGCTTCCAGAGGAATCGTCAGGGCTTCACAGGCCTGAGCTCAGGCCTGGCCCTGGAGCACAGAGAGAGACGTCCGCTCCCTTTGGCTCCTGGGCTGGAATGAGCTCTGAGCATGCTCAGAAGTTCGAGCATGCCCAGTCTGCTCCATCTGAAAAGGAGAAAAATAATCAGAGAAAAATACCTACACTCACCAGCAGAGGGATCCCTCTCCCATTTACATCAATGGAACCTAAGCAGAGGTACCTAGGACAGCAAAATGGACATGTATTTTCTGCTCCTGCTTATTCCTCTGCCTCTGTTCTCCCAAATAATTTTGAAAAATTACATCGGGGGGGTGAGAACTTCAACATATGGAATAAAGAGATACAGGTATGTCTCTTAAAAGAAGGGACCCTAGAAATAGTTTTAGACCCCCCACCTTTCCCTTGGGGGCCTCAAGAAGAGCAGTACCACAGGAAAGCCTATACCACTCTACTGAGCTCACTGGATGCTAAATTGTACCGGCGCTCTGGAGGCCGGAAACAGCCTGTTTCCTGATTTCTGGTGGGCCCGGAAGGCCCAAAAATCAGGTGGCTGGCACATGCATGCGAGCAGGAGCTGAGCTAAGGCACAGCTCATGTGCCCACCGATATGACTCTGCGTGCCACCTGTGGCACGCGTGCCATAGGTTCGCCATCACGGGCCTATTTAATAGTGATAGCTTGGGCTCCACCACAAGGCTTACATCGGAGTTCTATAACACCAAGCTGAAATTTGGGGCTAGCATGGCTGAACACCTGCGAAAGTTGAAGGCACTCAGGGCAGAACTGGTGCTCAGGGACTACCCCATGACTGAGGCCAACATGATCGCTGTTATTCTGGCATCCCTGGACAAAAGTTGGGGCAATTTTATTGTCTCACTAGAGGGAACCAGAAAGGAAGCCATGACTCTGTCCTACCTCACAGGGAGGCTCAATGAGGAAGACAGGAGGCGTAGAGATGCAGGAGAATACACCAGGGCCACAACTCAGTGCATCAATAGGAGGCACCAGAGTTCAGAGCAGGTTAACGCTCTACCCAAGTGTTTCATCTGTGGCTCTGAGGAGCATTTGAAGAAGGACTGTCCCCATTACCAGCAAGGACCTAAGCGTGGTTCCAATCAAGGAAGGGGCAGGGGGCAGAGAAGGGGGCCTGACGGGGGCAAAGGTGGTGCTAAGGGCAATTTTGTGTGTACTACTTACCTCACCCCCGCCACAAAGGCTGATGGCCCTACTGGCCTCTGGTTACTGGACTCTAGGGCTTCATCTCACATTGATAACATGAAGCAAGGCTTTAAGAGGTTAAGGAGAATTAACTCCTCCGTCAAGGTTGCCAATGGTAAAAATGCTTTGGTTGTTGGGGAGGGCACTGTCTCTGTACCAGGGTTGGGCAATGTTGAAGGTGTGTTACATGCTCCCTCTATCGCCAATAACCTGTTGAATATAACCAAGTTGGTTATATGGTTATATATAGTTGGATGATGGCAGGGTGGAGGTATTGTTTCACAAAGGGGGAGGTCATGTCACTCGAGACAAAAAGGTCATTGGGAGTGTTACCACTATAAATGGTTTGCCATATTTCTCCCCCAAGTACCCAGCTACAGGAGACAGCTCACAGGGTGCCACCTCAGAAGGGCCCTGCGTGCAGAGAGAGAGAGAGGCCCCACAGCCACCCCCCAAGCTGTCAAAGGGGTGCAAGGCCGAAGCAGTTGCGCCCATACCGCCTTAGCCAGCCCCACGGCCTTCCAAGGCCAATGCAGGCAAGAAACCCGAGCCTCAGCAGGCACCTAAGGCAGATAAGCCCAAAAAAGGGCCTAAGGTGCCAGCACCGCCCAAGGCAACCAGAGCCAAGGGGGGGTCAGTGGGGAAGCCACTTCATACCAAATGTGCCCACCTCTTACATAGGAGGTTAGGCCATGCAAGCTTCCCAGTGGTCAAAAAGATGGGGGAATTTGCTGAGGGGATTCACCTCCAGAATTGTGAGGTGTTTCTGGACTGTGCCATCTGTAAGAGGGCAAAGAGGAAGGCCACCCCAATACCTAAGGTGTCACTACGTAAAACCCAATACCCGTATCAATTAATACATGTTGATTTGGTTGGGCCATTTACACCGTCCCTAGGGAAAAGGCAGTATTTCCTCACTGCCGTCGACGACTTCTCGAGGTACGGCCATGTGTATACCCTCACAGAAAAGTCTGAAGCCTTTGATGCCATAAAATCACTGTACAACTACATGGAAACCCAGTACAAGACAAAGATCATGGAGCTGCAGAGCAACCATGGGACCGAGTTCATGTCCCGAAAGTTCCAAGACTGGGTAAGGCATAAGGGCATACACCATTTTCGAACAGCGCCTTTTACCCCTGCGCAGAATGGCCTGGTTAAAAAACGAAATGGTATCCTGCAGACTATGGTGCGTAGCCTGATTGCGGATGCTGGAGTTGAGGAATCATACTGGGTGGAGGCAGTACATTATGCCAATTACACCCTGAACCACACCTGGAGCAGCATTGTGGATCAGACCCCATATTTCCTGGTCCACGGTAGGAAGCCAAGTTTGGGACACTTGCATGTATTTGGCTCCTACGCTTGGGTGCACATTTCCAAGTAGCTGCGGAAGAAGGGGAGATCCGTCTCCCAGAGACTGAGGTTCTTGGGCTATGCCCCTGGCTCCAAGGCCTACCGGTTCCTGGGAGAAGGGGGCAGGACTGTGACCTCCCAATCTGCCTCCTTCGAAGAGGACTCCAATTGGACCCAGATCCACTCAAATGATCTGGGCCCATACATCAACCGGCCCAGTAAAGCCGCACCGACCACGACACCGCCTGAGACAACCACAGACCCTGCCACCGATGAGAGCGAGTAACAGGACGAAGAGGTCAGCCTACCTGGTCCAGATGGGGAGGATGAGCCATCCAGTCCTGAGGGGGAAGACACGCCATCTTCACCCAACTCTTCACCTCCAGCGACGCTTCAGAGGCCCATGATGCCCAACACCTGGGACCGAGGGCCTCCACATCCTGGTCATGAATAGCCAGTCAGTGAGGAATCTGCAGAAGAAAAGGGCGGTGAGTGGCAGGAGGTCAGAAGGTCAAAGCGGTCCAACAAGGGGGTCCCACCAAAGAGAATTGCCATTGGGCATGTCGCGTCCATCAACAGCGTTGTGGTCACCCCAAAGACTTTCTCTGACATCCAGGGGCTGCCCATCGAAGAACAGGAGAAGTGGCAGCTCGCGATGGAACAGGAGATGGACAGCCTGAGAAAGCTCAAGGTCTTCACCCCCGGGCAACCACCAAAAGAGAAGAAGGTCATTGGCACAAGGTGGGTTTTCAAGGCCAAACCACTTGCCAATGTCTGCTACCTGTACAAGGCCCGCTTGGTAGCACAGGGGTTCGCCCAATGCTACATGGAAGACTACATAGAGACCTATTCTCTGACCGTCCGGGCAGAAAGCGTCAAGGCCACCCTTGTAACTGCAGCTGCTCTGGGAAAGGAAGTCTACCAATTCAACATCCAGACGGCCTACCCCACGCCAACTTGGACCAGCAGATCTATGTGAGGGCCCTCCTGGTTACCAGCATGGTTGCTCCAAAAGGGATTATAAGGCCTCAAGCAGTCAGGGAAACTCTGGTACAACTGCCTCAAAAAGGGTTTAGAGCAAATTGGCTTCAGGGCATCTCATGCAGATGAGTGCGTTTTCACACGTGATACCAAAGGTGATACAGAACGGGTTTTGGTTTACGTGGACAACCTCCTATATGTAGGGCCTGGCAAGGAAAGGTGTGACGAATTTGCCAAGGCCCTGGCGGAAAAGTTTACCCTGAGGTCCTTGGGGCGGGTTGACAGGTACCTGGGTGTGCATATCTTGGCCACTAAAAAGGGATTTGCATTATCCCAGAGAGAAAAGATTGAGGAGTTGTTAGCCAAATGCAAAATGGTGGAGTCTAACCCAACGTGTAGCCCCACACAAAGTGACTACTATGGCCACGATCACAAGGACAGCCCTGAGTTCACAGATAATGAATTATACAGATCTGTGATTGGCTCCTTGCTATACATTAGCAATTGGAGCAGGCCTGACATAGCTCTAGCCGTGAATCTATTGTCCAGGCATGTGGAAAACCCAAAGGAATTCCACTGGAATGCTGTCAAGAGGATACTTAGGTACCTCAGGGGCACGGCCAATGCCCTCCTTATGCTGGAGCCAGAGAAGGGGAAGCCGGCCCAGCTCTCCGCTTACTCAGACACAGACTGGGCTGGTGACACCAAGAGTAGACGGAGCACCTCTGGTTTCCTCATACTGCTAAATGGCTGCCCTATCCATTGGCATGTTAGGCAGCAAAAAATTGTTTCTTGCTCCACAGCCGAGGCAGAATATGCCACCCTATCGGACACAGCAAATGATTTGATTTGGTTCAGTGCTCTGGTAATGAGCATCTGGGCACCTCCTACTCTGCCCATCCAAATTCAAGAAGATAACACGGCCGCAATTGGAATCTTGGGAGCATAGGTCTAGGTCCCGCCACATAGACATCCGCTTCAAGAATGTCAGGCAGCTTGCCAGAATGGGGTTTGTACATATCAAACATTGTAATACAACTGACCAGTTAGCTGACCTGTTCACAAAACCTGTACCCATTGACCGACACAACCTTCTGTGCAAGTGTTTGTGTTTGGTCCTGTAAACGTGTACATGTCTATGACACCTGCTCGCCCTCTCATATATACTCTTTGGTACCTGTCATTGGCTGGCAAGAAGGGGAATTGTTAGGTGTTTTGTGCCAGCCATGGCAGTTTCTTAAAAGGCCACCAGATGGGAGCAAGGAGGCACCTTTGATCCCACTGGTGGGTCAAGGGGCTCCGGCCCCTGCAGCCCCATTGGGGAGAGTTAATGGCCCTCCGGCCCCCTCGCACACCTTGGTAAGGGAGGGGCCAAGGGCCCCTATAAGAACCCCTGCACGGAAAGTAAGGAGGAAACAGATAGTAGAAGTCAAGAAGAAGAGCAAATAGAAACAAATCAAGAAAAAGAAATAAGACAGAGGGAAGAAAAAGAAAGAGAGGAGAAAGAAGGTGCAAAGGCAAAGACACGGATGGAAACAAGATACACAAAAAGACAGATACAATAGGCAATGGACGAACCAATTAAAAACTTTTCGGTAAATATTAATGGATTGAATGCCCCAAAGAAAAGGAATCAAATATTCACAAAATTACGAAAATTAGAAGCAGATGTGATATGTCTGCAAGAAGTACACATCCAAAAGGAACACCAGAAAATTCTAGAAAACCCAAATTAGGAAGATTATATACATCCCTGGCCCAAAAAAAGAAAAAAGGAGTAGTGATTTACATAAAATAAAAAATACAATCTAAATTAGTTTATACTGATGAGGAAGGCAGAGTGGTGATGGCAGAATTAGGAATAGGAAAGGGGAAAATGTTAATTGTAGTGATTTATGCACCTAATCAAAAATTACAGGAATTTTTTAAAGACCTACATAAAAAATTAGCAGAATTAGAATATGAAGATATTTGTTTAATAGGGGATTATAATGCAATAGTAAATGCAAATAAGGACTATAAAACCGACAAAAAAAACCAAAAGAAAAAGGAAATACTTCCAAAATAATTTTTTAACATGGCTGAATAATTAAATTTGACAGATGTATGGAAGGAAACACATGAAGGCGAGGCCCAATATACCTTTTACTCTCATCCGCATAATTCATGGTCAAGACTGGACATGGCCTGGATGACCCCAAATATCAAAACAGCAGTGGAAAAAATTGAGATAGGCATAAACCAATGGGCAGATCATAATCCACTATTTATAAACTGGAAAGGGGAAAGAAGGCGTAAAAGATGGACGATGAATCAAAGAATATGTAAAGAAAAAGAGTTTAATTTGATGTTAGAAAAAGAAATAAAAATATTCTTTCAGATAAATAAAATAGAGGAAACCTCCTTACAAAATACATGGGATACCCTAAAAGCATATATAAGGGGCCTAGTAATAGCATATACGAGGAAGAAAAATAAAGAGAAGAAACAACAATTAGATAAATTAGAGAAAGACCTAAAACAAATAGAACAAAAATTGCAGAAAGAACCCCAGGATAAAATAATAAAAGAAGAATGGAACATAATTAAGCATAAACTGAATTTGATAAACCAAAAGGAATTAGCCCAAAAAATAAAAATGGTGAAACAAAACTATTTTGAATACGCAAATAAAACAGGCAGATGGTTAGCCTATAAATTGAAGAAAGAAAGGAATAAAAGAATGATACACCAATTGAGAGACGACAAAGGGGAAATCCAACATAACAGAGAGGCCAGAAATTATTAAGAAACTTTATGCCAACTTATATAAACAAGAAGAAATAGAGGAAGAAAAGATAAAACAATACATAGAAAAATCTGAAATGCCAAAAATTACAGAAGACCAAAGAGAAATTCTTAACAGGCCAATAACTAAATTAGAATTAGACGAAGTACTGAAAAAGCAAAAAAATAACAAAGCACC